>JAANIC010001391.1:254143-321651 GCA_017607545.1 Acromyrmex charruanus
GCTTTCGTTTTTTCACGGACTAATTTTCGTTTTTGACATTCATGACAAGTTTTCACATAATTTTTAACATCTCGTTTCATACCATCTCAAGAATAATATTGCTGAATACGTTTTAAAGTCTTAGTGATACCTTTATGATCACCGATTTGAACTATGTAACTTCTTGAGGATGTCCCGTTTTATATCCGGATCAATGATTTCATTCGGTAAAGACTCAAGTAAAAATACTTGTATTGGAGTATCTTTAAATATGTATTTAATTATTTGAATTATTTTTAGTTTATTGATAATATTGATATTATTTACCATGAGTGCTATCGATATTTTAAGATTTTGTGAAATAACATAATCTTTCAATTTAATTAAACAATTAAACATTGTCTCTAAATTTATGAATGTTTGATTACTTTCTCACGTGATTTATTTCGATTGAATGATTTTTCTTTACTATGTTAATGCTTCCTAGAGTAAGTGTTAAAATTTCTGCTTTATTTCATTTTTTGATAAGGTAATTTTTATTTTAGGAAAAAACTGTTTCTGTTACAAGTAGTCCTTTGATTTTGCCCGAAATTTGTGGAATTATATTTTCTACTTTCCATAATGAGTCGTTCAATGCATGTTGTAAGAATAAACTATAACTAAGATCTTTGTTATTGTTAGTTAAAGCTTTCGCTTGTACGACTGATATTTGCGATATTCTGGAAAGAGCATCAGCATTAGTGTTTTGCTTTCCCTTCTTATACAAAACTTCATAATTATATTCTTCTAATTTTAACCGCCATCGCATCAAATGAGATGATGGATCTTTTACATTGAAAAGCCAAATTAATGGTTTATGATCCGTAACTATTTTAAATACTACCGTACAGATATGATCGAAAATGTTTTGTTGCCCATACAAAAGCTAAAAGTTCTTTTTCCGTGGTATCATAATTATGTTCTGTTTTATTAAGAGTTCGAGAAGCATAAGCGACAGGAAGATCGTTTCCTATTTCTCCTTATGACAAAACCGCGCCGATTCCTTCGTCACTAATATCCGTAGTTAAAATAAATTCTTTATTAAAATCTAGATATTGTAAAATACTTAACAATAATTGTTTAATTTTTTCAAAATTTATTTGTTGTCGTGTTTCTCACTTAAACAATAAGTTTTTCCGAAGAAGTAATGTGAATGGTTGAATGATTGAACTAAAATCTTTAACAAAGCGTCTGTAATAACCCGCAAAGCCTAAATTCTTGATTCTTTGGGATCGGATATTGCTTTACTACTTTCATTTTTTCTGAGTTAGGTCTTACTCCTTTGTCTGAAATTATATAATCTATGTAAATAAGTTTTTTTTTGAAAAACTCGCATTTGTCTGGTTGTAGATCGGCTTCTCTTAATCGTTGAAAAAGTTGATTAAGTTTTTGCTTATGTTCTTCTAAAGATTCCGCGTAAATGACGATATCATCTAAATAAACAAAACAAATTTCCTTGTAAACCTGTTAAAACATTATCCATCAAACGTTGGAAAGTCGCGGAGGCATTTTTTAATCCAAAAGACATTTTTTTATATTCGTAATGACCGTTAGGTATTTTAATTGAGTCTTGTGAATTGTCATTGAAATTTGGTGAAAACTTGAAGTTAAATCAAAGCATGAAAAATATCTAGATTTCCCTAATTGATCCAAAATATTCGTTATATTGGGTAAAGGACACGCGTCACCGATTGTTTTATCATTTAATTTACGAAAATCTATTACTAATCTCCACTATTTATTACCGTTAGCATCGCGTTTTTTTTGTACTACCCATAGTGGTGAATTGAATGGTGAAAGAGAAGGCTGAATGTGTTGTTCGAGTAATTTATTAACTTGTCGTTTAATTTCCTCCTTATGAACGGGAGGGTATTTATATTGTTTAACTACAACAGGAACATTATCTGTAGTAGGGATAGAATGCGTAATTTTATTTGTCCCCCTTAATTTATCTCCTGGCAAATGAAATATATCATTATAATTTTCGATAATAGGTAATATAGAAAGTTTTTCTTCTTTGTTTAAATGATCTAATCGTAGGTTTTCGTTTAACATTTTTAATCTATCTATAAGATTAGAGATCACCGAATTTATTACATATGTAGAACTGTCTCTCGGGCTCGTGTCAGTTAACACTGACTACATCAATTATAGATGTCTCAATATTTACTTCGTCTTCTGTTGTGTTAATTAAATATGTATATATATTATCATTTTTTACTTTTACAATACTATCCGCAAGGAAAACGCCTTGCATTATTTCCTGACGATTTATTAATCCAATATCGATATTACTTTGTTTAGTTTTAATCATGCATGAACATATGCTTCTAGCTTATATGATTATTAAATTATTTTAGTGTATATACTTTATTATTTCGGATTGTAACAGTTTGTTTTTCAAAATCTATTTTCGCGTTTTCAAGGCGTAAGAAGGTTGAGTCTATAATGCCTGTTCTTTTAATGGAAATTTACTTAATACTATATGAAATTCATGAATGTTTTCCGACTTTAGATATGCAGTTCTGAGAGTTTGTTTCTCTTTTGTAATATCTTGAATTTCGACTTTTTTATCTTGGTATACTAGAGTATCGCAGAGTAAAGCATTTGCTTTTATAATATTTATATCGGCTTCAGTGTCTAACAGGAATCTGTTTGTTAAATTTCTAAGTTCGTCGAAGGAGGAGATAACATTTCGGGAATTTGTTCTGACTGTGTACATTCGATCTCCGGTTCTATTAGGTGAACTAGATTTGCGTGACTCGAAGTCTGGCCTTGGCGTTGCGCGCTTCTCGCTTGGTCTTGATAGTTTAAATTCCAGTTAAATTGATTATTGTTTTGGCGGTAATTATTTGATGGATTAATTGGATTATAATGATTGTTATAATTTTGCCCATTATTTATTTGATATCTATTAGTTGTATATTATTTGGCCTGTTTCCAGGTTTAACGAAACCCTGCACAGAATCGCATCTATCATTTTTACTGTATTGAAAATTGTGATTTCCGCTTCTATTTTGTGTGTGAAAAAATTTTTTCCTACATTCATTTTCTGAATAACTTATTTTTTTGCAGTAACTGCATGTTACATATTCTGATTGATTAAATTTATTTGCTTTAAATCGCTCTGCATGATACTATGATTCTATAATAAAACTTGTGGTTGCTTCTATGGCGTCTTCCAAAGTATTAAACTTTAGAAGATGTTGTCCAATATTTCTATGTAAACCGCCTATAAAATACTCTATTAATTTATTAATAAAAACTTTTAATCCTGTTCTTGCTGTCTGATCAGGATAATTGGAGATCGCGAATTTAACTTTAATGACATATTTTTCGATGTTCGAATTCATGTTTTGCCTAAGATTATTTATTTCTAATTCCCAGTGTTCGAATGTTTTATAACTGCCAAATTCTTTAATAAGTGCCTCACATAATTCATCGATATTTGTTATTGTATACACGGATCTAATTAACGCAACATCACCCGTTAATTTAGTTTGGAGGATTACTCTAAAATAAAATAATCTTTCTTCCGGCGCTACCAGTTTCAAAACTCCTTTACAATCGGATATGAATTGGTGAACTGAAAATTTTTACCATTAAAAGTAGGCAAGAGATTCAAACTATGACGAGCAGAAAAATAGCTACTAGTAGTCGAAATTGAGGATCTTCGACTTTGTTGATCTCTATTTACGGGAATATTTCCGACGTGACATTCTAATTGTGATGACGCCTGATTATTCATGATTAACGATGGAAGTATATAGTCGGATTTAAAATTATCTACCAAATTATTTCTTCCGGAGTATTTATCTAATAACGTACGCTAGGATTACAACAATTTACAAATTTACAGTAATATTATAATGTAAAACATAGTTGACTATAGGATGTCCAGTAATCCCAGATAAATGAACTTTTTACATATTGGATGTCTATGGAATAGACTCGTCGGCTTCGTCAAGAGATGATGATCACATTACGTCCGAGATGCTTTATGCACTTTTCTCGTTAATATCTATCGCATAAGTAATTGCTGTACTCCACCAAAGTTTTATCGTGGGATGTAGGAAATTATATTTGCTGCTCTTGCCAAGAGGAATTGTCGTCGGCTTTCAATCTTCTACCTCAGCATCTGAATAGTGAGATCTTCTCAATTCAAGCTTCTTCTGACAATGTATTTCTTCGTTGATTGATTTTTACTTGGAGATGATTCCAAAGCAGGATTGTTTCAAGCCATGATCTTCTAAACAGTTATGAGTATCGCTATCATCAATTATTACGAGCACGAAACAATATGTATAAAGCAATATGCATATCGCATAATGTAATGTGTCGCAATATGTATAAAGTATTATAAGATTTGACAACTAATTTCAGAACAGGCTTTATTCAACGTTGATACAAGAGGCGAGCTTAGGACTAAGTTACAAGTTCGGCTTACAAGAGTAGACTGACTCGATCAGAGCTAGAAGGATCTTTACTTCGACTAAAGCGATAGAGCTTCCCACAAATTCTAACCAATAATGAGATTTTCAAGTACCAAAAATACACGTGATAGGGATAAAGGAAAGTAAGGTATGTGACGATGACTCTGGAATCCATTTGGAGATGAGTCATAAAATGTAAGACTGAATTTCAAAGGAGTCTTTAGAGTAGATAAAAAAAAGGTCAGAAAGGAAAAAACGATAGGTGAAGCAAATAAGAAGAATAGCTGGAAATAAGGCTGTCAGGAAAACATGTATAGAAAACTTTATGTTTAAAACGTGACAATTCTTACATGGCACGTAACAGAATTGGTAATTATTTAGAAGACACCCTTCACCTTCAATTTTGGTGAAATTATGCTCATTTGGCCCGTTTTTGCATGAAATGAAAGAATCTGGCAGTAAAATGTTGTGCCCCGCGAACCGAGACATTAAGCGTTAAAGTTGATGACTATTGAGGTTAGGAAATCTGTCAACTGCGAAATATCGCAATAAAAGCATGTGCTGCGATCACATTTTCATGCTTTATGTCTACATGTGCATAGATTTTTTACTAACTTGCTTCTACAGCAATATATTAACGTTTGTTTATTAATTTTCAAATCTTTCTTTCATCGTTTAGGGGTTTATAACTTTTCGCATATAGCAAGAACAAAGCAGGCTTTCGTTTTGAATAAAAATGCATCGAATGAGCCTAATTTCATTAAAATCGGAGGTGAAGTAACGATTCTTAATAAATACAGACTAAAATACGTGTACATAGCGCTGCATTAAATCGATGTGACACATTTCCTAACCACAATGTCAACGCTTTATCAACTTCAACGCTTAATATCTCGGTTTGCAGGCCTAGGCATGACATTTTACTGTCAGATTTCGTTTCATGCAAAAATGCGATAAATGAGCATAATTTTATTAAAATTGAAGATGAGAGGCGTCTTCTAAATAATTATCCGTGAATTTATGAATAATAAAATGATAAATATATATAAATAATAACAAGGTTACATATAAAAACATTTTGTGTTATCATTATCATTAATTAAGAATTTTTTTAATGGAATTGCATTCATTTTCATCACACGAATCTAATACTTCCATGTAAACAATATGGAACGCCATTTTTATCTTGCATTAAAATGTTTTTTATTCCTTGCCTGCACACTTATACTTATCAGTTCTGGATTGCACTAGTTCAATTCTAATTCAGTTCAGTTCAATCTAGTGCAATCCTCATGCAGCAACAGAAAACACCTAATAATTTCATAAAAATACAACACAAAAAATTCAAAGTTAATGAGAGTCAGCGCAAAAGATACGCAAATTCTTAAATTAAAATGATTAACTTTACTCCGTTTTATGTCTTCTTTATTCCAAAATATTAAACGTTTCAACTCTCTGGAGCCCTTGTCAGCAAATCAATTCTTAACCGAAATTAGTTTAGCAGTCAGTCAAGATTAAGTCACTCGCAGAATTAAAAATATAAAGAATACAAGAGATAATATAGAGTATATAACAGGGAGATTAAATAAAAAATTTCATAATGGTTTCATATTTTAAAATTAGTTAAATTCCTAAAAATATTTGATTAATATTAATTAATGTTAATTAATATTAAACTTAAAGGCTTATAACTTATTTTATACTTCTACTGTATCTATTTTTTTTAATTCAATGATTCAATAATTTCTCATTGTCGTCGAGAGTATTATCGAGAAGTACATTCACAAGATATTCAATTCAATACATACTTACTAGAGCCTGGATTAAAGTCCTGAGATCGCATCAACCGTAACTAGCTCTCCCCACTATATTATATCTTCCACCGTTATAGCGCCGTCACTCGCCATGGCTTCGGGCGAGTGGCAGTGGGAAGAATCATGAGGAACGCGGTTGACTGGAACCGTACGTCGCCGTCGATCGGCGGATAATATCGGGCTCTTATAATTACAAAAAGTATTGCTAATAATACTTCAAATTTTATATAAAGATTTCCACGAAATAGACTGAAGATTAAACGAAAACAAGATAAAAAGAATAGATGAACAAAATGCCACGTACGAGTCAAATTTTCTTGAAAAAGAGTGCTCATTGCCAATACTCAATCGTTACAAGCTAACAACCACACTTCTCATGTTGACTTTGTTTTTGTGTTCGTTTCAATAATGCGCCAGATTTCTCCGAGAAAAAAGACGTTTGTTCACATTCTCAATCATGTGGAGCACGTTTCATTCTCCTGACATAAATGTGAGAAACTATCATACATAGAAACTACGCGGAACAATTCGCCGCCGCTATCGCGGACGAGCGCGATGCAGTAATTTGTAAAATTAATTAGTTGCTAAACTTTTAAGCAACGTTTTCGCATAAATTATTTTATCTTTTATAAGATAAAACTCGATTAATGGGAAAAGAGATGAAATATTTTCAGTAGTTTCTAGTTAGGAAAACCACATTGTTTAGTTTATGAAAATAAGGATGAGCTGTTGTTACGCCACGGATTCATAAAGAGTCAAGATAATAAAAGTCTACGTATTCATTTAGTTTCCCCTAGTTTTAAGCAACTCTAATTTCATGCCAAGAATCGATCAGCTTATTCGCCTCAAGGAATAAACTGTCGACAAAAAAGGATGGATAAAATTACCGGATTTTGACGGTATATGACCGGATTTAAACGGTATAACCTTCCTTGTGCATGTTTTTTTGTTTTTTTTTTGTGCTCAGTCATTTGTAACCGTTTATTTTAAATTGATGTAATAGGAGCTTGTTGAAAATCACATTAAAAATAGTACAATTTTGTCAAAATCTAATTTTTTATTACAATTTTCAATATTTTCCCATCAATTTAGCTTGAAATTAACATTTGCAAATTACTCAGTACATTAAAAAATATGAAAAAATACATAAGAAAGGTTCCGTTGCTTAGAAAATTAACAATTTTGACTCAATATTTTGGATAATAAATACAATATGTCAATACTGACGAAAGTAATAAAATCTTTCTTATGCATGTTTTTTCTTTGACGTACTGAATCATTTGCAAACGTTAATTTTAAACTAAATTAATAGGAAAACATTGAAAATTGCAATCAAAGATTAGATTGCGATGAAATTGTGCTTCAATGCGAATTTCAACATGTTCCCATTAGAGTTTAAAATAAATATTTGCAAATTGTTAATGCTCTTTGCTTTCGAGCCGAGGCTATGTCCAAAAGTTTTATGAAATGGTATGATTATCCTCGGCGAATGTGTGAATTGTATATAAGGAAAATGTTAAGTTAGGGCCATTTTTCGGCCAAAATGAAAAGATATGGAACAAATTATATGGACAGAGTGTCCCGCAATTTTTGGCAAAGCGCTCTTGCGTAAATAGAGCGAACTGAGTCGAAAAGTTTTGTATCATTTTACAATTTTCGCAGTGGTTAACGAGATAATTTCTGAATTTACGAAGATGAATTTACGAAGATAGTCAAATTCAACCGCGCGGCGAAATAAGACCGCCCAGATAGATGCACGTTCTTCGTCGCTAGGTACGTTGCTTACAAGCTACGAAGAGAGCCAAATTCGCTCGGCCTATCGCCAAATGCAATCGCGCGGCGAAATAAGACCGCCCAGATAGATTCTTTGTCGCTAAGTACGTTGTATATATTGAATATACTCAAGCAGATTCGAATGATATATCGATCTTGAAGAAACATTAGGATCATGGGAAAATTTGAGTTTAACATTCATAGATTTAGATCTAAAAAAAGTGATTATAAAGAATTTTTTCAGTAAACGCGATACATAAATACATTTTTTTAGAATATTTGGTAGTAATGCATACTGAAGGTATTAACCTGGCGCAATAATGGTGGGAAATTGTTGCATGGACGTTGAGATGAGTGATCAGTATTACATATAATGGTCATACTGCGTGTTTAATTTAGTTCTATAAGGAAATGGCGCTCGAAAGTATGGTGGCTCGACTACGGGAGTTACGTTAGTTGCCTTGTATAAGGAAACGATAGCATTCATTAAGAAATAATAGGTGTGAAAATACAATACATATAGTAGCTGTACAAATAAATACATTTTCTAAGAGAAAAAACGTGTCGAGTCTTTCCACTTCCCGTGAAAATTCAGTCTACTCAAGCTTTAACATTTTGGTTCTTCGAACTGAATATTGCGGAAGTGCGAAGTACGAGAATTTTCAAACACGCAATGGTGTAATTCTAAAAATAAAAATACCCTGGCAATATTTTGAACATAGGTTTACCAGATTTTCAAAACTGCATGTGGAACGAATGGATAAAGAAAAAGAGGAAAATGCAATTGTTTCACAGGATTTGCGCCGCGCGGCGCATATTGGCTTAGAAGTTTTATTTTTTTAAATACGATAAAGAAAGCCAAGATCGATCAAATTTTGGAATACAAATAATATTATATATTCTTTTATTAAATCAATTTATTCCAGATATAATTGCGAGCCGATAACATTCGGTTTCAACATAATCATTCTGAAACGCTATTAATCCCCCCCTAAATTAAATTAAAAAATGAGGTAATATTTTTCGCAATGAATTTCTTACTTTCCTTCTTACATTCTTTCTAATTTAATTTAGAGGGGATTAGTAGCGTTTCGGAATGATTGTGTTAAAACCGAATATTATCACCTTAACACCGAATGTTAACGTCTTATTACACAAATATAAAAAATTTTAAATAATTATGGAAAGTATCTTGGCACTGCGCCGCCAGGCTTCCGAAAAAAAATATCCTGGCGCTGCCAGACTTCCAAAAAAATACTCTGACGCCGCCAGGTCCCGCCCAAGGATCAATTACATTATGTCTACGCGAGGCAAAGTTTTTCGACCATTTTCAAATGGATCATGGCCGCCAAGTAAGCATGGCTCTCACATCACGGCATTGTTCATTACGGACAACTCGGCTCACAAACAGATTAAAGCGAGTCATACAAGTCTGCCACATGCGTAGGTGATGTGCAACACAAAAAATTGAATTCTTTACAAAAGAATTGAGTTGACTAGAATTCCGTTCCGTAAGAAGTTTCTTAATCCGTCGTATGTAGTCGGAACGGAATGGAAACGGAACAAAAAGTTGTCTCAATCGCAAATTAATTAATTAATTTGCTTGATTTAATCAATATTTCATTATTTGCGACTAAATCAATAATATGCATAATTTGCATATTATCTTACTTATAACATTATACTGTTAATATTCAAAAATATTGAATTATAAGGGTGAAGTATATTTTATTACCAAAATTCCGTTACGACTACATGGGACTAATAAACTTCTTACGGAACAGAATTTTATTTAACTCAATTCTCTAGTAAGAAATCCGTTCCGTCGTTCCGTATAAATAGCATCCTAAAACTGCTATCTTGTCGCCCTCCTTCACACTGCCATCGGCCCTTTCCAATGGAATGATGCCGTGTGGGTTTGTAGTCATATTGAAGATAGGAGTTTGTTTGCACAAGAGCAAGCAACGCGTGGTATCATTCGCATAAAATCGCAACATCGCCATTTTCTCTCATACTGCCAAGGAGGATAGAACCTTCCATTCGGGTCCCCATGGACGACATTAAGGTTTGTCATCGTTCATGGTTCACATCGAACCATTACAGACTGTCTGCTCATGCCAGCACTACGTGCAAGTCTTTATTTTTTCGCACGAAAGCGCAGCAGCCTCGTCGTCCATCGCGCTGCAAACGGCGACCTCTTAAACGAACGACAGAGTAATCGTTCAGCACCTGACTCAGTGCTAACAAATTTATTATTGTATTCAACTTGTCTGTTTTAGTTTTCATATTCACATAAGCGAAACACGACTTTATAGCGCGCATACGCGACATTACAATTGCACATAAAAAGGTAACCTATTCTCTGAGGACTGGACGAGGAGGCTACAACGAGTACGATAAAGAGTTCAACGATTTCCTCATATGCAGTCTGGCATCATTACTTCAACAAGTAAGAAGAACAATTTTTGCATTGATCTCATGATAGTACCGCAAAAATTGCGTTTCTCGTAATTAATTCGTTCATCGCCCGTGTCGTATATCGCCCGTGTCGTATATCGCCCGTATCGTATATCATTCGTGTCGCATATGGCCTGTATTGTAAGCGAATATTAAAAAGATAGCGTTTTGATTAAAATAATTTGCTGTTAAGTTTAAGTATTCAGGATCACTACGGACGAAAGCTTGATTAGATCCAGAGGAAGAATTAAAGTTCTCATAATCTTTCAGAATTTTGTTGCGTCATTACAGAAGAACCCAAAAAGCAAATGGAGTGCTTATATATATATAACTAATAATTATCAGTATTTCACTACAATTTTGGCAGTATGCCAAAATAAGATGTTCCGGGCATTGTATATATATTTGCCACACGTTTCTCCCGTACACTCTCAGATCTTTTTACGTATTTCTCGTGACAATTGCTTATTGTCTGTACAGGATCC
This sequence comes from Acromyrmex charruanus, assembly GCA_017607545.1. Lineage (NCBI taxonomy): Eukaryota > Metazoa > Arthropoda > Insecta > Hymenoptera > Formicidae > Acromyrmex > Acromyrmex charruanus. The sequence goes on from JAANIC010001391.1 coordinate 265,124, forward strand.
CAAGTGCTCTTTTATGAGTGCAAGTTTCTGACAAAATGACGCCTTTTCTATGTGAAATTGTTATTGAAACATTATATTATATACGTGTTTATATCGGCTATATTATATATTTGTAGCATGACATAGAAAATCGACAAAGACCATCATTTAAAATTTTGGGTAACATTATATGTCGCACAAAATTTGTCTGCAACTCGACTCCACTCTTCGTGGCATTGTAAAACGTATTTGAAAAAACAATAATGGCTTTTTATGTTTTATTAGGACTGTGTTCCACTTAATCATAACGCTCATAACGCTCGCGACCATCTCTTATCCTTGCTTTTTGATAAGTAGCAAGGCTAAAATAATTCCCCAAACGTTAAATGCATCTTAATGATATGCTTGGGTATTCTATTCCTACTTCGCATTCGGATACACGTATAGAGATTATAATAAAATAGTGCCACAGTGGAGACAGTAATTATATCTTATTACATTATACAATATGGCGTTAAATTGTATGTCTTGTAGAATTCCTCTTCTTAAAAAGAAGTGTTCGCGTGTTTATATAATATAATCCTTATTATTATTCAATGTATTATTCAATTCTTGTCTTACTTTTTCTTACTCTTTCAATAAATGTAATAACATAAAAATATGACAGATTTATTTGTTTTGTTTACGATTTCTCCCATGTTCCCGATGATTTCTCAAGATAAGCGATATATCATTCGACTTCACTTGAGTATTTATATGATGTATAATTTTTATATCTCATTGTCAGAACTTTTTCATTTTATCCGAAAAATGACCTTAATTTAACAGTTTCCTTTACACCTTCTGAATAGAATAAAATCTTTATTCTTAGCAACGGGCCTTACAAACATACTGCGTTTGTTCGTATTTTCGCTAGACTATATTTCTAGACCATACAATAACTGAAGGAGCGATGCTCGATAAATAAAACTACTCAGCGTCACCATTCACTACGCCCTCTCTAACTGCCTAGCAGCGCTCTGATAGCGCAAACTTATCAAAAAAGGACAGCTCTCTACAAATAATCAAACTCTAATGCTTACATCGTCATGTAAGATAAATGATTCACATCAAAAAATACAAAAAAATGCATAGAAGAGTTCTATTGTTTAATTCAAGTTCATCGTTTAGCCCAAAATCCGATAATTCTACCCATCCTCTTTCAAATATTCAATTATCCAAATAATTGATGATAATATATTTTCGTATTTTATGTTGTAATTCATAATAATATGTATTATAATAAATAATTATAACAAACGTGGTTTATAAATCAAACATATAAAAAAAGGAGTATGAAACCACAGCACTGGATATTGTTTGTGAAATTTAATAATTCATTAACAAAAAATCTTTAGACGTTTCGGCCACATCTTCAATAAAATCACAAATATTAGTAAAAGCAGAATTTACATATATCTGACATTAAATTCAGCCGTCGTATAATATAAATATATGTATAAACGTATTGTTTCATCTTGTGAAGGTGCATCGTATAACATTGTTGCAGTGCCAATTATCATATTGCAAGTTATGTAGAACAAGAATTTCCAGATTCTAATTTAAAAATTAAACTATCGTTAATATCTTCTAATCAATTTTATGAGGATTGAATCGTTATCTGTTTTACAGACAAAATGATGAATCTTAAGCAATTTCCTTTACTATAATATATTATAATATATTATAGTAAAAAATATATTATAAATTATATATCTGCTAATACAAATTCATGGATTTCGAATTCTTGCAACTTTAACTTTCTTATAATATGCGGTTATAAATTTTCTCTAAATTAAAATATACTCTCATCTTTGTAATAACTTTAAATGATTTTTATTTTATATATATATATATATATATATATATATAGGGTGCGTCATCAAAATCCGGACAAATTTTAATTTAAATTTTTCGCTATATTGTGCCTCCGCCAGAAGTTGTTGTTGGTCTCCGAGAAAACCTGATGCTTCTAGTAAACAATCATAGTCTTAAAATGGCTACGATGTTGAAACGAAGTACAAAATATAATCGAAAAGTCGCGATCATCGAAGGCCTTCGCGCTGGACGCTCAGAAATAATTCGGTTCTTTGAATACCCAAGATCAATGTTTATTTATGTTTATAACGTTGTGACAAAATATACGGCTTTAGAACAGTCCAACGAAGGTTCCAGTATATCATCGAGGAAGAGTCACTCAAAAGAACGTACCATGAAAACCCCCGCAGTCGTTGAAAGAGCTCAAGCGCTGATTTCGGATGACCCAGGACAATCGTTGCGAAAATTAGCATCGATTGTTGGTGTAAGCGACCCAATAATGCATCGAATTGCTGAGGAGGATCTTCGATACAAATCGTACACATTAAAGATACGACAGATACTCTCTGCCAGGACAAGTCGAAAAGTTGTTCGCTTCGGCTCCCATTCTGGCATCTCAACAGTTCAGATTTAAATCCCTTGGACTACTACGTATGGAGCGTAGTTGAAAGGATCACAAACAAGTCTCAGCATCCCAATATAATGTCATTAAGGACTGCTCTTGAGGCAGCATTCGTCGGCATGGACAGCGCTACATTACAGCGTGCGTGTGAACACTTCAAGAATAGAGGCCGTCATTTAAGCTAATGGGGGATATATCAAATAATTGTACTTTACAGGAATCCTCCAAGTGCCATGTAAAAGGATTTTTTGTAATATTTAATTTTTCATTAAAAACATTTTGTTTAAAGAAATTGTTCAATTTGTCCGGACGCACCCTATACATATAAATACACACGCACGCACGCACGCATGGTGTTTTCCAATCACAATATCCCTAGACATTTTCTTGCACACGGTGACATAAGTTGCGTTCCAATTGTTCGTTATTGTCGACACTACACATTTGTACTCAGCCGAGGACCACTATCGGCTGTGTTAGCTTGTGTTTTCTAGTGACAATTAGATATTACTAACGGTGACGGCTATAAATGAGGTTGGAGGATGCTGAGTGATTGGCACATTTACTTTTTTTGTTTTATTTAATATAGGCTACATTTAATTTAACTCTATCTGAAACAAAACAAAACCGTACACAATGTACACATTCTGTTCTAATTGAATCGTACATAATGCTATACTTTTTGCATTTCTGTGTACGTTTGTGTTAAGAGAGCATATACACCTAGAAGTGATTAAAAAATCAATTTTTTTACATATTTTTAAAGTATAATATCTTAAGAACGTTTTTGTAGAATTATAAATCAATCCGGCGAAAAATAGAATAGTTACACGAATTATAGATGGGTAGGTTTAAGCGCGTTGAAGACGACAGGTAGATAGATAGTTCAAGTTCGTACAGGTCAAAGAGGGGTCTTCCTCTATTCATTGTATTTATCAATAACAAGCCTCAGAGCTGCATTTAAAAATATGGTTGGTTGAGTAACAAAAAAATCTTGTCCAGACGAACAATTGAAAAGGTTGAAACGTTGGCAAGGAAAAGTATAAACTGAATGTAAAACTACAAACGCATTTTTCTCGAAACGTAATTTTCATCACTGTAGCTTGAAAATGACTCGATTTGCAATTTTACATACGATTTATATATACTAAAAGCTAATTCTTGAAGTAGAATTTTTTACCTATAATGCTTAGTTTTTTTTTAGCCAAAAACGAGCCAAATTTTTTGTGAAAAATCATTATGTTAAATTAACCAACTGCCATTTTATTCAAACACATTTGAAAAAACGGCTACATCAAGCACAACATCTACGTTTCAATTTTTTAAAACTTGTGTCATTTTTGCTTTCAGACGAGTTTTGTGCGAGCAGCAATGGTCATCGCGAACTCCCATTTTATAAAATATAACGTATGAAAATTTAAATAGCAATTTCATTTTATATTACTTTTTAATAAAATTTTAATGGTAAATAAAAAAAAGTATTTACACTGGAATAAACTCGACTTCTCTATCTCCGTTTATCCACAAAACATTCACAAAATTAATTCGTTTTGATCCGTCTAGATGTATATGCCCCCTTAAGATGTATTAAACAATTGAAAAGCCCACAGACTGTTGCAAATAACGTTTTCTCTCCATACGTATTATATATAACATTAATAGAAAATCTATTATATTAACTTTTGTACACATAAAAGAATAGATAATTAAATCCATTATATTCTTCAACAAAAAATGACTTTTTTCGAGTACAAGTACGAAAGTAATCATTTCCTATTTATAATTTTTTTTGCGTTGAACATATGACAGTGCAAAATTGGCACCCCATTTTGAAAAACCCGATATTTTATACACAGTTCTATTTCACCCACAATAATTTCATGATTCTTGCTAGGTTTTAACAATACCACAGTTCCGCTGATTTAACTAAAGAAAAAATTTTTTTAATGGAATGTCGACTTCGCATGAAACCTCAAGTATTGCAAAAATTAATTTTTATCAAAACATTCTCAAAAAGTTCCATAGTTCCTAATAAGTTTTAACAATAGTTCTGGTCTTTAAACACTTTTTATTATTTAATCTGACTGTTGGCCAAGTTTAAAAAAAAACTATTTTTGTCACGAAATTCTCTTGTTCTACAGTTTCAGATAGGTTTTAGCGACACTTCCTCTAAATATTTTTAAATAATTTTTTAATGTGAGCGCTGACACTCCACTACAAGAGTAAAGTATCAAACAATCAGTGATCACCGACTTTTTGCTATTTTCCTATACTTATACAATAGTTCCAACGCTTTCAATAGGTCTTGCTCGTAGTTCTTGTCCTTGAGTATTATTAAATAATTTTTTAATCTAGTTGTTGGCAACACATTTTTAATAAGTATTCCTTATATACACAGTGCGACAAATATGTTCCCGGATACGAACCACATCTCAGCAACCAGTGGCGACATCTGTGCGTTCATACATGCATTTTAAAGGTTGAACATTTTGCTATCATCTGTCAAAGTTTCATTCATTTTGATTGATATAACGAAGATATGACAGTTCATGTTAAACAAGATTTTTTGGTCGAGGTAGAAATTTTAATATGGAACAAAGAGCAGTGATTAAATTTAACACAAAACTTGGTAAAAGTGCATCAGAAACATTCCGATCGATGCAACAAGTTTACGGTAATCAATGTCTAGGTCGTACAGCTGTTTTTGAGTGGCATAAGCGTTTTTTGGAAGGCAGAGAGACTCTTGAAGATGACAAAAAATCAGGATGGCCAATTTTGGTTCGAACACCCGAAATGATCGAAAAAGTACGTGATTTTGTTGCAAACGATCGCAATGCATCACTAAAAATGATGGAGGAGGCTTTAAATATCAGTAGAGAAACGATTCGAACCATATTACATGAAGATTTGGATAAAACGAAGGTTTGTGCGAAGTTTGTTCCACACACATTAAGAAGCGATCAAAAATCAGCGAGAATCAATTATTCCAGAGACATCGTTGCAGCCGCAAAAAATAATCCAAACTTCCTAAAATCAATTGTTACGAGTCATGAAACATGGTGCTTTCAATATGATCCAGAAACTAAGCGTCAAAGTGCGAAATGTAAGTAAAAAAATTCACCACAAGCAAAAAAAGTACGAAAAGTTCCATCAAAAATCAAGACAATGCTCATCACATTCTTTGATAGCAAAGGTATTATCCACAAAGAGTTTGTTCCAACTGGTCAAACAATTACTGGTGCATATTATCTCGAAGTTTTAAAGCGATTGATGGGCAGAATTCATCGTATTCGCCCCGAATATCGTGATCCAGAAGATTGGTCTTTGTTGCATGATAATGCACCGAGTCACACTTCATTGATTGTCCGTCAATGTTTGGCTCGAAATCGTGTCTCTGTGTTAAACCATCCACCGTATTCACCTGATTTGGCCCCCTGCGACTTCTCATTATTTCCAAAATTGAAATTGAAATTGAAAGGACGCTTTTTTGATGACATTCCGACCATCCAATCAGCTTCTACACAGGCACTAGAGGCAATTCCGCAAACTGAGCTAGAACATGCATTTGAATCACTATTGAATCGCTGTAACAAGTATATTGAAGCCAGAGGAGAATATTTTGAATAATAAAACCAAAAATATGCATATTTGTTGTTTCAATTATGATTTTCAGGCCCTGTCCGGGAACATATTTGTCGCACTGTGTATAAGTATTCGGTATCGATAGTTACCTATCAATAGTAGGTTCCTATCATTTTATGGTAGTTGTTGATAATTCTCGCATAGTAGCGACTGTTTTAAAAATAGGAACTCTGATAAAAACCTATAGAAAAAGTAGGAATATTGTATAAATCAGCTGGAACTGATTATTACGTGGTACTCTTGTGGTGCAGTGACAGCAGCGCTCTAATTAGAAAATTGTTTTAAAATACTTAAAAACAAGATTAAATACAATAATTTAATGAATCCATTAATAAAGGTTCCTGTATTTAATAATAAATCATAAAAACATATATATAACTATGGGTATTATGAGTCTAATATTTTTCTATATAATGTATTATAGGACCGTATATGTATGTGATAACACAAACTATAAAAATCAAAACCTTAAAGGTCTAGTTAGATCTTAAATGCTTGTATGATTCTTGTGTGAATAATATTTTTCGCTTTATTAATATAACTCCCGGCCGACATAATATTTTTCGCAATAAGAATTAATTATTTACAGGTTTTAATATGTTATTCAACATTATTAAAATCGTTTCGAAGATGCGAATAAGCATTAAAAATTTGTTAAATTGTTAGCCAATTTAACTCGCGCGCGCGCGTGATATTACTGCGATATAGTTTAGTAAAGTTAGCGTTTTCCAGTCCGAAAAATCATTTTGGCGCGCGTTTTTGGCAACTACATACGTAGTACTCGTATATAAATTCACACAAGAATCATACAAGCATTTAAGATACAGCTAGACTGTTAAGGCTTTGATTTCTATAGTATTATAATACATATACGGTCCTATAATATATTATATTGTTTATTAATATAAGTTTTGAGCAATCGATTTTCAACGCTGACTCCTAATGGCCATAGATGGTCATAGATGGGTATATATGATTTTATACGATTTATTATTAAAGGTAAGATTTTAGAATAAAACCTTCAGAAAATATTGGAACTATCAGAAAATGACAAAAGTTGGCTGGAACTGCCTGTTACATGATACATTGCTCTAATAGTGGAATCCCAGCGCTCACATTGAAAAATTGTTTAAAAATACCTACTGGTCGGAACTGTCGCTAAAATCTATCTAGGTTTGTAAAATTCTTCGAGAACAAGAGAATTTTGGAACAAAAATTAATTTTTTTGAAACTTGGATTGCCAACTATCAAATTAAATATTTATTTAAAAATGTTTAAAAACTAGAACTATTGTTAAAACTTACCAGGAACTATAGAACTCTCTGAAAACAGTAGAATCATGATAAAAATTAATTTTTACTTCTATTCTTAGGATGCCACGAGAAGTTGGCACCCCATTTAAAAAATTTTTTTAACTAAATCAGCAGAAAAACTGTTGTTAAAACTTAGTAGGAACCATAGAACTATTGTGGATGCAAACTGTGTATAAAATATCAGATTTTCCAAAATGGAGTACCTTGTTCACATCGGCGTTGAATATGGTTCCATTTAACTCACGTCATAATTTTGAGAAATTTATAATTAGAGTTACAAAAAGTTATTTATTATATCTTGTTAAATTATAACATGATTTGAAAATGTGTTGAAGAATATTGCAATAAAAATTAGTGAAAAAACGGAGCTAACTAGTTAAACATAGAAACAAATTGAAACATGCAAATATTTCAATAAGCGAAACGCATATGACCACGTCTATGCTTGTGTAAAATAATGCGGAGACGGAGGTTACTACACTAAATTAATACGCCTGACTGTGCAAGAGATAACCACTTGCGCTTTTTTGTTTTTGTGCAGCAAAAGTAAAATTATTAGGTAAATATTCTTTTTGATTTATGCGATAATTGAAGTAGTTATCTAAAATCCAGATATTTTTTTATATACGTCATTAGTTTTCTTTCAACTTTAATGTTCAAGTTGCTATTTTATTTACAGTTTTTTAGTTATAAAAAAGTATTTCAGCCGACACTAGTATGAAACTAGTTGAGTGAAATGTATGTGTCTCAACTAAATTTATAAATTAGAAGAATAAACAAAATCTGTTTTTATTAGTATTTTTTATTATATGTTAACAATTATTATATATTGATTACTATATATTGACAATTAAATAGCCATTATGAAAATTACGAAAAAAATTGATATTTAATTTTTATTATAAAGAATGAAGTTTTCAGTTTTATTGAAATTTTTGTTAATTAAAACATTTAGAGAGAGTATTATGAATTATTCTAAATAAGCGTTAAAAACTTTAATAAAAATTTGATTAATATATATCCAATTTTTTTACACTTTAAATAATATATTATCATATTAGGACCGGTTGTTACAGTTTCAGAGAAACTATGTGGTAATTTACATATTGGATAAACAAAAGAGTAAAAAAGTAAGAGTATAAGAGTAAGGCCAGTATTTACACAGTCCATTCTTATTTCATGATCTTAAGTAATGTATTAAAATATTAATACGGCCCTCTTGGTTCGTGATATTTTAAGGCTACACTTAAGACAGTCTTAAATATAAGAATCGATTATGAATACCGTCTTAAGAGACAGTGAGCTCAAGTTTATCAAAAGATGGAACAATCCAGCCTTAGACAATTATTTTCCTAGTTCAACTTTTCTCTCGGTGTAGGATACACTGAGCCTAATCTTTTGTCACAACATAAATATTTTTATTTACAAACTATAATATATTAAGGGGATGCTGGAGTGACGGTCGAACTTGATCGAGATCGATAAAATCGATTTTGTACTGTCCGCTTACCCCCTTTAGAGGTTCAAGCTCTCAAGTGCCGTGAGTGCTGTGAGCATTCACGTTTCCAGTTATTTCCAACCGCGCGCTGTTTCCAGTCATTCGGTTTGCTCACATGTTGTGTATGAGCATTTAGACAGAACGTCTGAAATATGATTGCGTTCTAAGTCACACTGTCAGTACTAAAAATCTGTAATATATGTAATGTAAAATATAAATTTTCCTGATAGTATACACGGTCATAGTAGCACTTTTCATTATATTCCAATGCCATTTTAGATTACATAATGTGTCAAAATGTGCCACATGAATACATATATTGTACATATATGTGTTACTACTTCATCTCTTTTTGTTAAAGAGATAAATCTACTAATACATATTACCAGAATCTGTAATAGACATAACATAAACTATGGATTTTTATTATTGACAGTACTGTTGTACATCGATACACGGCCGTAGTAGTATCTTTTCCTATGTTCAATGTCATTTTAGATCAGGACGTAACATGTACTATATAGTATTGTCAATACATGGATATTGCACATACGTCTAACTACGTGTACAGCTACTCCATCTCTTTTTGTTACACGTAAGTTTTTCATGCTCAGATATTCACGCAGATATATTTACACAAAATATTCGAATTTTATTGTATTGTAATGAATCTGTATGTATGTATACACATCTACATATTAATCTATATATTACATATTAGGTGTTGGAATTAATTTCGTAGCGTTTTTTTAATGAAAGAATGTTATTTATTTCACATGAGCATTAAAAAATACATTAATGAAAGTACTTCCCATCACTTTCTACTACTTTTGACCATCTTTTGGGCAGTGAATGAATACCACGTCGGAAGAACTGTTCGTCTTTAGATGAAATCCAGGAATCGAACCATTTTGTACAATCTTCGTAAGATGTGAACTTCTGCTCGCACAAGCTATGAGCTAATGATCGAAACAAGTGGTAGTCGCTAGGTGCAATATCAGGAGAATACGGCGGGTGCGGTAGCACTTCCCATTTAAGTGTTTCCAGGTATGTTTTTACCGGTTTTGCAACGTGTGGGCGAGCATTGTCGTGCAGCAAGATGATTTTATCGTGTCTTTCGAAGTATTCCGGCCGTTTTTGCTTCAATGCACGGCTCAAGCGCATCAATTGCCGTCGGTAGAGATCTCCAGTAATGGTTTCATGCGGTTTTAGCAGTTCGTAGTATATGACACCCTTCTGATCCCACCAAATACAGAGCAGGAGCTTTGAGCCATGGATATTGGGCTTTGCCACTGATGTTGATGGTTCGCCGGGCTTAACCCATGACTTTCTGCGCTTTGGATTGTCATAATGGATCCACTTTTCGTCACCGGTAACAATCCGATGCAAAAAATCTTTTCTTTTCTGCCGTTGAAGCAGCAGTTCGCACGTGAGAAAACGTCTCTCAATATCCCTTGGTTTCAATTCATATGGGACCCAATGCCCTTCCTTCTGGATCATGCCCAAACTTTTAAGACGTTTTCCTATTGTTGAGAAGTCAACTTCCAATGACGTAGATAATTCTTTAAGTGTTTGACATGAGTTTTCATTGAGCAGTGCCTGCAAATCGTTATCTTCAAATTTTTTCGGCTGACCAGGTCGCTCCTTGTCATCCAAGTCGAAATCACCAGCTTTAAAACGTGCAAACCACTTCCTACACGTTTGCTCAGCCAGAGCATGTTCACTATACACATCCACTAAAATACGATGAGCTTCAGCTGCACTTTTGTTCATATTAAAGTAATGAAGCAAAACTCCCCGCAAAAACACTTTATCTGGCACAAATTTTGACATATTCAATGAATTATACAGTGTTGTTATTTATGATTTCAAGAAAGGTTATGTACGGCAAATGACGTCCTATGATAGATGTTTACAATGTATACAGAACTATAGGTAACAACNTATATATATTATATATATATATATATATATATATATATAATGTAAATATATACATACATGCAGACACATATTATAATATAGAGACATGTGAGTAAATATTAGAATTATATTTTATGTGTATGATTATATACACGCATTACAAAACATACAATGTATGTTATATTTCTAATTCATATCCACTATGTCTGTTTAGATGTATTGCAATTTTATGTGCATTTTATATTTCCAAAATATATATACATCTAAACAAACATAGTGGATATGAATTAGAAATACATTTTATATTTTGTAATGTGTGTAATAATAATGCACATAAAATATAATTCTAATATTTATTCACATGTCTCTATATTATAATGTGTGGCGGCTTTAAACACCACTAATCGAGTCGCTGGGGCTCGCACGTGATCTGCGCCGCTCCTGAGTTACTCGCCCGGTGCCGCACTTGACGCTGACCGAGCGTCCGTCCGGCGCGAGTCCCGATCGCTGCCGCAAGAGGGCCATGCGGCATAGCAGTAATCCGCGCGCAAGAATGATTCACCATTCATAGAAGTAGGGCTCTGCAGGAGGTCTTCAGCATCTTCTCACTAGAGTTAGAGAGAGTTCGATAAGGACCTGTACTCTAGTATTAGAAATATCCTTGTAAAATTAGCTCCTCGGGCCTTCACACTAATCCCGCAAAGCGAGCTCATTCTCGGGCTTTTGCATTTCCTCGCGAAGGAAGCTCGTTACCGGATCTCGGACCGAAGCTCGGATCTTCGCGAAGCAGAGTGCGCTCCATTCGGGCCTCTGCGGTAATTACTTCCTGGCAACGAGAGACGTACACACTGCCGCGGAAGCGCCGGGACTGCTCCGGTCTTCCTCGCACAGAGGGACTTCCGACAGAGAAGACGGAAAAGCCGTTCGATCCGGGTATTACTCTCCTCCCGTGGAGGTTTATACCGCTAGAGCTACCGAGAGAATACCCCGGGATCCGCGACGACCCTGCATCAACAAACAAACGAGCACGAGCATCTTGTGGCCGCCAATATCATCGCTATCGCTGCCTAAAGAATTGCGGAGTTGGAAATCGAGCCGCCGATTAGCCCTCTGCTAATGACGCCCATACAATTGAGGATACCGGGACGAAGGAATAGAAGGAGCATCAACCCGCAGTTGACACGTCAGCTCTTTGGAACCGACTCCGACTCCGAGGACTCAGGAGGAAGAAACATAATACATTAGCACGCGCGCGCACACATACACGCACACGCACACACACACGCACACACCTTACACGCGCCGCAGGGCGCCATAATAAATAGCATAAGTACCGAAAGGTACTTCTGTATATAGTGTATAAAACTGAATAAAAGGTAATATATTTTAATTTGTGGAATCTCCTTAATATTACGCGGCACCCTTCCACATGTGTGTCTATATGTATATATATTGTAAAGGGTCCTCTGCATAGAACTCATAGACGGTCGTGGAGTCTTAAGTCGTAGGAAACTAACTAATCACAATCAAATATAAGGAGAATATTCGATTAGAATTAGTCAGTTTCCTACGAATTAAGACTCCACGACTTCGATCTACGACTCCTATGTAGAAGACCCTTAACCGTGTTCACGAGTGACACTACTTTGTCGCGTGCTCTTAGCTCTCCTCTTACTTAAAAGTACCTTTTTCACTCGACAGCGTAATATCTCGACAGCTAGATGGATTTTCGACAAATACCAAAGTTTCCCGCTAAATAAATTGGTCGCCAGGCACGAGAGAGCGTGCTACTCTTTCAAAAATCTTTCTATTTTCACTCGCAGTTAGGTTATAAGAATTACGCATGAAATAATAAAGAAATAGAGAACAATTATATATGAATCGTTTATGCAACCTCCGGAGCTTCATTCCCTCCGCTAGTCTCGATACACTCTACTTTCACAAACGACAATGACGACTTACTCCTAACGCCGGGCGATAATCATATTTTATAATACGAGCTTTACTTTCCTGCACAGTGCCTGATAAACGACAACTGATTATTCACCAAATCGAGATATGCAAGAATTTGTACTCGAAGTAATACTCGATACCCAGGAGGGTAACGCCGACACAAAGCCGAATATTAACTCGAAAGCGCGGTACGATCACACAAATCGTTTCGACACAGTACCACGACACACGACAACACCAAAAATGGACTCGACTGTGACAAGAGAAGCGAAAACGAATCATTTATAACTCGACAACGCATAATTCATCTAATCACAATGCTTCGGAGGATAGTACATGTCTCGCAATTGCACGACTCTACACGCTTTCCGCGACGCGAGCTTTTCCACGCACGATCCACCCAAAGCTACGAACCCGGATCGGCAGCTTTACAGCAGCGACGGTGACGCTCGTCTCAGTGTCCTGATCACCTTCAGCTCATCTCCTCGACAATTCCTCTCACGACAGCGATTCTCGAAAGGCACCCGGCGACTTCGTACGTCCTATACAACTACAGCTCAGCCACAGCCAGACTGAGTCCTGGGAACTCTTTGCGAATTGACGCAGGCCGTTCGGCTCCCCTTCCTCAGGAGGTCGTCACATCGATTGACTCCTGCTTATCACGCTGTCCGCGCGTGTCGCGAATCTGTGCTTGCTCTAAAGAGCGCATAATATAATTTTTTTCCAAGGGCTCTTCTTCCGCTTAAGGCTCCGGAAATTCCCGGGCAACGATCCTGGCAGTTCCTTTTCCAGCTCCACCTCAGAGACATATGTCCCCGACGGATATCCGTGCGGTCCCTTAGGTGACCGGGAATTATCGCTTCCAATCGTACCCTGTAAGGCGGATGCGACGTAAAGTTTGAGGGCGTCAGCGGATTACAAGCAAATATACAAAACAATATGACCTGCGTGTCCGGGTTTCCGAATGGGCGGCCTTTCAACGTAGCGTCGCCTCTTCTTTCTTTCTTTCAATGTAGTCTTCCTTCCCCCGTTGGCGGGTGAGACAGCATAATTACAGAATAACATAACAGCCGAGCGCGATCCGTGACGATCCTAACTTTAATTGTGAGACCAATCACTAAAAAAAGAAAAGTCTTAATGAAAAGAGAAAAATTATTGAACAAGAACAGACAATCACGGGGATAGCGCACGTTCGCACGCGCGCTCGCCCTCCGAAAGGAGGACATGCGATTCCACCACTGACGGTTCGCGACAGTGACAGAAATCACGTCACAATACTTATATTTATTATGTATATATATATATATATATATATATATANTTGAACAAGAACAGACAATCACGGGGATAGCGCACGTTCGCACGCGCGCTCGCCCTCCGAAAGGAGGACATGCGATTCCACCACTGACGGTTCGCGACAGTGACAGAAATCACGTCACAATACTTATATTTATTATGTATATATATATATATATATATATAATATATATATATATATATACATAGAAATGTATACATATATAAACATAGAAACACACATTATAATACTCATAAAATTCTAATATTTCGTGTAAATATATCTGCGTGAATATCTGAGCATGAGGAACTTGTATCCCTTTTTGTTACACGTAACAAAAAGAGATGAAGTAGCTACACACGTATGTGAATATGAATTAGAAATATATTTTCTGTTTTATAATGTGTATACATCATAATGCACATAAAATATAATTCACTAATATGTCTATATCATATCAGCATGAATATCTAATGAGTAACTTCTATCTCTTATTATTATGGGCCTTCTACGATAAGCCATTAGTCATAAATCAGAAATCAGAAGCTAAAAATTCACCAATCACAGTTGTCAATTTTTAGCATCTTACTTCTGATTTATGAATAATGACTTATTGTAGAAAGTCCATTAGACGTAATAAAAAGAGATGGAATAGCATATGTATGTGCAATGTATTTATATATTGACAATACATATTATATCCTAAGTTAAAATGGCATTGGGAATGAAGAAAAAAGTGCTATTACATTACGCGTGTATATATGTATTTCAAATAAATGTTTGCATCCGGAGATATATTTATGTCACAATCAGAGTGTTCACTTAGTAAAAATATACTTATTGTAATTTGCTGGTCAATGTATACATTGAACAATAAGTATATATATTTTTTTTTTTTTTAACATCCAATTTATTTTACAATTTGTCTGACGACATTCAGTAAAAATATATACAAGGTGCGAACATAACATGACCAGATACACACCCATTGGTGAGTACCTACTTTATGTTACTGTGCGAATGCGATGTTTACAGCTACTTAGTGTTACATGAGTGAATTACAGTTTGTTTGTTATTGTTATTGTTGTTACAGTGAAAAGGATATAAGAGAATAATAATTTCAGCTATTGTTGTGTTAGAGAATCTTGTGTTTCTTCAGTCTTGATGTTCTGCTTACGAGAAGTAAATCCGAAGCAAGCTTGTTTGGATGATTTAGTAATCTTCCTTTATATCTTGTATTTAACGTTTTTATTTCTTCGACAACTGTAGGTATATTGAGATCATTTCTGATAATTTCATTTGTCACATACCAGGGGGCATTGGTAATATTGCGAAGTAATTTAGCTTGGAATCTCTCAATTATTTGGATGTTGGAATTGGAGGCGGCCCCCCATAGATGTATTCCGTATGTCCATACAGGCTTCAAGATGCTTTTATATACTAACAATTTATTATTTATTGAGAGTTTTGACTTTTTACCCATGAGCCAATACATTTTTCGGAATTTTAGATTTAGTTGTTTACGTTTTGTCCATATGTGTGTTTGCCAGTCTACGGTCCAGATGCATGCCTAGATATTTCACAACATCTACCTGTGGTATATATTTGTCATTTAGAAGAACTGGGCATGTATCTCTTCTTAGCGTAAAGGTTATATGAGAAGATTTTGTCTCATTTATTTTTATTCTCCAATTCCTGAACCATTTTTGCGCTACGTTTAGATATTTTTGTGTATGTTCTGATGCAGTGCTGGAGTGGGAAAAGAGAATAGCAGTATCATCTGCATATGTAGCTATTGTTGCATTTTCCGTAATCGGTAGATCTGCTGTATATAATAGATATAGGGTTGGACCTAAGACACTGCCTTGTGGAACCCCCGCGTTGATGCTGATGTTGTTTGTTGTCTCGTCATTTATCTTTACTTGAAAGGTTCTGTTGTTTAGGTACGATTCAAGCAATAGGTAAAGGGTCTCAGGGAGGTGCTTTTTGAGTTTATAAAGAAGGCCTTTGTGCCAGACTTTATCAAACGCTTGCGCCACATCAAGAAAGACTGCGGAACAGTAACGTTTATTCTCCAGATCGTTTCTTATTTTTGCAGTTATTCTGTTGACTTGTTCGGTTGTGCCGTGATAGTTTCGAAAACCAAACTGATGATTTGGAATTAATTTTTTTGATTGTATTATCAAATTAATCCTTTTCAGGATTACTTTTTCTGCAATTTTGGATAAAACAGTGAGCAAGCTTATTGGCCTATAGGATGAGACTAGTTCTGGGCATTTACCAGGTTTTGGAATAAGTATAATCTGCGCGTTTTTCCATTGGTCCGGGAAATGGTGTAGACGGAACATTGCGTTGATTATGATCGTAATTAGTCTGAACGCTTTGGGAGGCAGTTCCTTGATCATTTTCCCACTTATCTTATCGTCACCAAGTGATTTTTTATTTTTTAAGTTTATAATAATACGTTTAACGTCTTTGAGTTTGACGTTTTTAAAAACTGTTGCTTCTTTGTGAGTAATCTGTTCGTTGAATAGTTCTTTTTCCTCTTGTTCGGTGTTTTCCGCTGGGGTTGGTTCAAATACTTTTGTTAGGTGTTCTGCAAAGCTGTATGCTTTTTCAGAGTCGCATCTAGCCCATTTTCCGTCTGGCTTTTTTAGAGGTGGTATATGTTGTATAGGACGATTTATGTTTTTAGTAGCTTTCCAGAGTGAGTAATCGGAAGCTTCACTCGCGGAAAGGTTTTCTAAGAAAGATTGAATGCTATTATTTTGTTCCACTCTCAGTAACTGCTTCAGATTCTTGGTTACTTTGTTTAACATTGTTTTATCTTGTTTCAGTCTAGTAGACTGCCACTTTTTCCTCAGTTTTCTCTTTTCTTGGATTTTATCAAGGATTTTTTTTGGTATAAACGGGGCATCTGCTTTCGTCGTAACCCTAGGAGTGGATTCTTTCACCGCGTCAAGGATTATTTTCGTTAGCGTTTTAATTGAGTTTTCTAGATCATTTGTTGTTTTTAAAGGTATATCACAGGTTAATTTATATTCTACTATATCACGGTATCTATTCCAATCCGTTTTCTTACTGTAAATTGGATTCTTTTTTTGTTTGTGTTTTACCTCTCCTTCGTAACTGATGAGCACTGGTGAGTGGTCGGACGATAGATCAAAACAGGAAGAGACTGTAAAATAGGTCTGGTTTATACCTTTTAATATTGCAAAATCTATGAGATCCGGGGTCTTACATGTGTCGGTTGGCCAATAAGTTGGTTCACCAGTGGATAAAGGAAAGAGGTGTTTTTCCTGCATTGCAGCATATAGTTGGCGTCCTCTTGGGGTAGGCGTCGTTTGTCTTGATCCCCACCATGGATGTTTGGCATTATAGTCACCGCCGGCTATAAAGCGCTGACCAAGGTTATCGAAAAATTCATTAAAGTGCTCCTGCGTTATAGTGTGTTTGGGCGGGCAGTAGATGGCAGCAAAGGTTATTGGTCCATTGCTGTCCTCCACTGTTATGCTGGTAGCTTGTAGAAAATCGAGTTTACAACTGGAGTTTTCAAAATGACGTATGGTGGATTTGACAATAACAGCGGTACCTCCGTGTGCCTTCCCGTCGGGGTGATTTGTGTCGTATATGTTATAATTTGGTATTTTCAGATAACTTTTTAGAGAAAAGTGAGTTTCGGAAATCAGCATAATGTCAATATTATTTTCTTTGAGGAAGAATTTTAGTTCAGAGGCTCTTTGTGCTAAGCCATTTGCATTCCATATTGCGATTTTAAAATTTCGATAGTTTATTTTGTTCCTTTTGAAAATGTTTGAATCAAGCTTGTGAGAATATTTAACATTGTATCCATTCTATTTATTAACTGAGCCATCATTGACTCAAGTTTATTTATAGTTATATTTGTTTCTTGTGTTGTTGTTATCGTTTCGACGTCCGGCTGGGTGTGACGTAGCACTTGTTGTTCTTGTCGAGTTGTGCTCCCTGCTACTTGCGCATACGTTACGTGGGGATTGTTCGTATTTTTCACGCCGTTGTGAGTTTCTGATCTATCTCGAGTGATTCGTTTTTCACGTAGAGATGGGAATGATTTTTCTCTTAACTGTTTATAGGCAGGACAGCCTTTATAGCTAGCAGGGTGGTTTCCTTCACAGTTTGCGCATGTAACTTCGTTTGAGCGTGTTTTGATATGGCAATCTTTAGTTAGATGGTTTTTCGCGCATTTGACGCATACCGGGTTTTTTTGACAATAATTTTTTGTGTGCCCAAATTCTTGGCATTTCATGCACTGGGGTATTTCTCTTTTTTTGTGTGGAGGCTCGAAGCTTACTATAAGGTTTAGCAGTTTATTGATTTCATAAATTTTTTTATTATTTTCTTTAGTTTTTATTTCAACGAAGAAGAGTGGCAGAGGGTTTTTTGTAGTTTTTTGCAGAACATTAGTAATGCTGACTACTTTATGATCGTGCTCTTCGATGGCCACTAGCAGTTCCTTTTTATCCACCGAAGGATGCATGTTTCTGAGAACTACCTTGTAGTTTTTTTCTTCTTTTTGTTGATACGTGTGAAATTGCGTTTTCTTTACTTTGAGCTGCTCAACGATGGACACATAGTTTTCTGATTGATTAGGTTGTATTTTTACACTGTTGTTAGGGAGCACTTTAAGTGTGTACTCATTTTCTGCAATTGTGTCAAGTAAGTCTTTTAGTGGTTTTAATTGCTCGACTCCATTTACGAAAATTGGAGGAGGTTTCTGCGGGACTACTACTGGGATAGACTTTTCAGTAACTGTTTCTTCCGCTAACTCCCCGTTAGCTAATTTTTCAAATTTATTCTCAGTATTGATTGGTATGCTAAGCCAGTAATCTTTTATTTGCGTTTGTCGTTTCCTTAGACGTCCGTTTTCTCCTGGAGGGCTGTTTCTGCCTCGTTTGCCGCTGGATAGGAACCATTTATCCCGATCTTGATTTTGCAGTTTTTCATTTAGCGCAGGAGAAGCGCAAGTTTTATCTTGTATGGCCAAGTTGGCCATTTGACCAGAGATTTGTTTTTGTACACAGTAACACTGTTATTTCACTCTCGCTGCTTACGGATTTTATAAACACCACTACGCACAAGCAGTTCTATATCGGCACGCGCGTTTTCCGTGTTTACATACCACGACCCGAGTCAAGAACCTCGATAGAAACACGTCTGCTCGGCACGAGCGTCTGAGCGAAACTGAAGTATATATATGTACTAAAACACTTTGAATATGATATACTTATATACATTTCATAGACATATAGCGTCGTATGAAAATTATGCATATGACTATTGATCATGTAATATATGTTATTATATATGTATAGCACATATGTGTATAACATATACAGGGTGTCTCAGAAATAGGGTAGAAGCCGCATTTGGGGCATAGAATGGGGGGGTCAAAGGGAATAAAAAAGCCGCCGATATAGAAACGCTGCCGCTGTCGAGTGAGGCGCGATGGGCCGTGAATTCGCGGCGCGGCTTCACCGCACATTGGTTTATATGTTTCCTTTTTTAATTTGAAAACTGCAGCGAATATCTCAAAATGGTATTAGACTTTTTTGTTCCTCTTGATCTATTCTGTGTCCCCAATGCGGCTTTTACCCTATTTCTGAGACACCTTGTATATTATATAGGGTGTCCAAAAAAATCACAGATTCATGAGTTGAACATAAAGGTGACTAACTAATCGTGACGGAATGTGAATTGTACTTGTATCGGCATACATAGTACGCCAAAATATAGTGCGTTGACCTACGGCTATGATTCACGTTCTACGACTCAATTACGGTCATCCTAGTGCTAAGGCCCTTACATAATGTTTTTGGAAGAAATGTTATAGACAAAAATTGTAACATTTCAAAGAAACTATTTACTGATATTCAATTTGACCTTGAGTGGTGTCTACAAGATTAAATCAAGGTCACATCTATTTTTTTTAATGATATGATGACATGTTATTTTTATTGCAGACTCTAATACACATTTATCATTGATATGTTGACTTATACGGGGGGGGGGGATATAAGTTCTCGGTCTAATACAGAAATAATCCCACAAATATCAAATTGCTATAATTTTAGAAAAGTTTGATCCTTCACAGGATTACTGTTAAAATTTCAGACAGATGTGATCATTAGTTTCTTTATTTCGGTCGTGTCAATTAGCTTTTGGTTCTATCATGACAATGCATCCACTCACATTTTTTCAATTACAGACGCAAAATTTTATGAATTAGTTTCGCAAGCATCGTATTTCATCAAATTTGATAATCGAAATGTCTCTGGTAGTAAATTAAAAATAATCAGCCTACGATTAACCTCTGACATTTGTCTATAACTAACCAAAGGGCCAAAGCATGATTTACGGCTATCGCTATATTTTGTTATAGCTAGCCAGCTCATAATTAACGCCTCTAATTGGATCATAATTAGACAAAGCACAATTTACGATTATAATATTTAACCATATCACTTGATAAATACATAAAATATCATGATAAATAAAAGTGATATTTTCACGAATGACATAAAGATACTAATCTTTTCCATTCTGGCTTTATAGAGTGCCTTTCAACAAGAAACATACATGTAGGAAGCATGTATGTGCAGTATGTAAACTTTTATTTTTCGCGCGATTCCGGCCAGGGCGCTATATGAAAAAGCATCATCGCGCTTGCACTAGAAGGGAAAAAAAAGGGAAAGTTAGGGAAAAATTGTGAAAAAAAGGCTACCATGCATGGTACGGCGAAGCGTGAATAATCAGTGTATCTCCTTTTATTGTCATCTAATAAATATTGGCTCACCATTGATTCTACCTACGGAATCTTTTTATTATTCCTACAATTTGGGGGCTCAATCGAGATAAGGACTGGTAACAGACAAAAGGAGAGACAAAAAGATGCAAGACGGAGAAGACGCAAGACGAAAGATTGAAAAGGCGAAGAGACGAAAGACTGAAAAGACGAAAGACGAAGAAGCGGGAGACGAAAAAGACATGAGAAAGAAAGACGAAAGACGATAAGACGAAAGATGATAGGACGAAAGAAGAAAGACGAGACGAACAACGAAAGAAGACAACATTCAAAACCGAGAAGGTTGAGTGCGCAACCACACAAGGTGACGCAATCATTAAAAGTACATCGGCAAGATTATGAACGCGCGTTGGTAACAATACATTATTAAATCTATAGTGTCAAATTTAATTTATTGTGAGTCGCCATTGCTCTTACTCAATCATATCGTTATTTTATATTAAAACAATATATTTTATATAGTTATATTTTATATACCATTTTACTATACCATGTTAATTTGAAATTAAACACTAATTTAAAATGTTAATTATTTATTTAGAGTGTTTTTCAGCAAGAGATAGACGTAACGTGTTACAGCGTAACACAACGAATTACATCCTTATTATTTGAAAATATTAAACAAAGATAAAATGCTCTGTGTTACTACATTGTGTCTCTTTCTGAAAAGCAAGCTTTTATATTTTATAATATTATGTAAATATAACTTACATAAAATAATTTATGTAGCACTGTTAAAATCATTCTATTGACACGACTCGTATGGAAAGAAACTATTGAGTTTATTAAGAACTATTGAAAAATAATTATTCAAAACTATTCAGAAAACTATTTATATTGTCAGTGGTATTATGGGACATTTACTACTATTGAAAATACGAATAGTTTACTACTGAGGCGAATAGTAACTACAGGCATTTACCATTCATTATTACGGATTAGAATCGGAAAAGAATTAATAGTTTACTACTGGAGTAAATAGTAAGTACAAGTAGTAACTACATCTTAGCGATTTTCGTGAAAATTTAGTAGTATTAAGTAATATGCCAGTTCGCTATCCAGGATAGTAATCATTTTATAACATTTTTAAAAAATAATGTTTTAATTAGGGATGGACTAAACGATTATTTTTCATTAACAGTTATAACAGTTACTGTTACTTCAAAATAATTGATAATTTAAACAATCATCGATTATATAAACGGTTATTTTTTATAATACCTTATATCCTAGTCAGTAGTCACATTTTTTTTTATTATTTCTCATTATTTAAGTCATTTAAGAAATCCATTCTGAAATATTTCATTATTTAAAATATTTGTGCAAACAAATAATTATAAAGTGTTAAATGTTATGCACAAAGATTGATGTCAACTTGGTAATGAGTAAAACCAATATTACATGGGTCTGTTTTGGTCAATTATGTAGTCGCAAATAGTTACTTTTCAGAACTATTTGCCAATAGTCGTAGTTACTATTTAATTATTGTTCAATTACGTAGACGTGAATAGTTACTTTTCACAACTATTCGCCAATAGTCCTAATTACTATTTAATTACTATTCACGCACGCAGTCGCCAAATAACTATAGAAATTGAATAGTAACTACAGAAATCTAAATAATCTGAATCTTTTTTGGGAATACACTATATATAAATTTTCCAAAAATTCAAGCAGTTTTAAATTTAAAAAATTAACCATATTGATTCCGCCGTTTCGGATTTATCAACATTGATCAGATTAGTATTAATTTATTCAGTGATTTAAAAAATTTTTATATTTGAATAATGAATAATTAAAAAATATTTAACAGATCTCTTATATACAGAATGTTCAAAAAACCATTCAGCATTTGATAGATACCACACTAAGAAAAAATCTGAGTAAACATAGATCAAAAGCTCAAACGTTTCATTCATAATGCTAATAAAACTGTTTATATCTCAGAAATGATTGAGCTTTCGACCTATGTTCACTAAAGTTTTTTTACTCACAAAGTATGGTGTACTATCCATTATATAAATGTTGAATATTTTTTTTAACACCCTGTATACCTAATAACATAAGTTACATTGATGCAATAGAAGCTTTATCAATCATAAAGGTATCTTTTTAACCAAAATCAATACAATAAATTCCTTATAAAAACAGTTTAAATAACTTACTAAATCATGATTACAATTAAACAATAAATTAAATCGTATTTAGTATCCAAAAAATTATTAAAAACCGATTACCTTCTTATTCTTTTCTTTTAAAACACAGTGTTATTATTGAACTGTAATATGAATGATTATATTAAATAGTAATAAAATAATTTGATATATGAATAATTCTGTAAAATCATGATATCAATTGATATACCTAAGGCAAATATATTCCGAAATAAGCACGAATAAGCATCAAACTATACAGGACGTCACTTGATTAAATAGTCTCCCGGGCATCGCTGAAACGAGTATTTTGTCTTTGAATTTTCCGAGAAGTTTTGGATGACGACACTGAAGACAATCCGACACGATAAAAGAGATACGATATGCCATTGATATGATGACAATTATAGAAATTACGAATCATTCGAATCAACGAAGAACGCGAAACCAGACATATCTCTGCACATATCAATGGCACCTCGACGAAAGCTACGCCGTGACAATTTTCACGCAGCTATTTTCATTTCATTATCCCCCAGTTCCCCCTTTCTCTCTCTAAACGTTCTTACTCCTTTTCCCTCCCCTGTCCCCCGCACCTCTCTCAACTTATTGTGCACTACTTCAGAAACAACTCATATTCTTAACTACCATTTTAAACACGCGAATTGAAAGACCAATTTCCCTTTTCTGTCTTTACAAACGTATCCAATTGACTTTATCTCGATTACGATACTCAGTATTTTTCCCTTTTTATCCTCTTTTATTTTTTTCACTCCAGGCCAAAACATACGCATGTCGCTTTATTCATTAGATGTCGAGTCAACTCTCATTAATTTGGAGCCTGAATGTTGCGACTGACAGCTGCATACGTTCCGCGCCAAACCGAATAAATAATGTGCAATAATGTTGTTCCCAACAGGGCATATTATTTAAAATTATTATTATTATTATCTTTTTTTAATACAAGAACTCAAAGAAGAATATATCATGTAAACTTTTAAATTAAATTCAAATAATATATATACAAATAATATATATACAAACTAATAAAAGAAAAATACCTTTGAAGTGATTTGTGCATTTATAAATATTTATAATTACACAATACATTTATTATGTATTATGCATAATATTATTATTATTTAATTATACATAACATTTTATTATGCACTGTAATTATCCAAATGTAGTATTTTTATTACATCATTTTAATTAATTCACATAGAATACTATTTTTTCCGTACATCAGATACGAAAATAATTTCAAACTGACTGCTGAATATTTGTATAGCAGAGAAGTATAATCCACGAATTGGGCATGGCGCATTAATGTCCAATCATCAACAATTTGTGTATTGCGGAAATACAGACTAACGGAAATGATAATTAATTCCAAGCCACTCTCGTCAGCAAATAGAAAGAAATGAAAAATTGTACGCCACAATAAGGTCATGTATATGAGGGTAAGCATTTATTGCTATAGGCACTTATTTTAAACGTCGCCAACGATAGTGTTCTTCTACAGGATACTTTGCTCTTAATTCATTATGAATGTTAGGAAATTTTATGTCATTCACTTTTATCCCCCTCTCACTGCGAGTTCTCGAAGATTTCAATTTTAAAAAACCGAGAGCTCAAATAAGTTTCGTAGACAATCACAATTAATAGATGATTAAGTAGCATCTCTTAATTCCTATCAACCCCTATACTAATTTGCGAAATTTTCTTATGCAAGAATTTAGCACAAGATTTAATTAAATTTAAAATATCATAAAAATAACGTGTCAACAAATTATATAGGGTGTCCTATATAACTGTGATCACGATTTTTCTTGCATTTCTGATGATCTGACAAAAATTATTTTGAATAAAAGTTATCAGTCTTCAATCGACTACAAATTACAATATTAAAAATTTGCAAAATATTCTTTTTAAAAAGAAGGTCAAGGTCATTCTAATTTTTATAAATATATATTTTTTACTTCATGGTATTGTAACTGATATCAAGATGAGTTCAGTGACCTGCTATGACCTTGAGATGACCTTATAGTTAGATGTATGGGATCAATGAATAGAAACGTTTTCCTGAAAAATTACATTATTTGTATTAAATTTTAAATGCATATTCATACATTCTACAATAGAAAAAGATTTTTATATTAGCAGCATATCAACTTTCAGATTATAGGAATACATTTTCGACAAACTGAAACTAAACTACGATTTTCTCTAATGACAAATTAAGAAAGAACACAAGTATAAATAAAATCATGACAGCGTTTGAGCTATGCTACAAGTACCACGATTTATATATATATATATACATACATATATATATATATATATATACATATATATATATATATATATATATATGTTAACATTTTTTCTATGTACAAGTTAAATAATATAATCCTATGGTGCCTTGTACGATTTATAGCTAATATCATTCCTGAACTTGATCGTTCTATGTCTCCGTACGCAGTCCAAATGCTATGAAACAAAAGGAGCAAAGATGACGATAAACAAAATCAATCGAAATGTGCAACCCGGCTCAATTGCGGGATTCTTTAAACGTTTTATCGACAATCTTTAAACGTCTTATCGATGATTGTCGCTATCGTTAACTAGCGACAACCAATAAGAGTCGCACTTTCTTCCAGGATTGTCCTGCTATTGGCTATCGCTAGTTAACGATAGCGACAATCATCGATAAGACGTTTAGAAAATCCCGCTACAGGCCTGCTTTATGCCATTATAGGACTTTGAAATATATTGTCCTGTTCACTGTTTACAGAGTTTTATTATTATTGTTAATATTATTTGGATGTTAGAAAATCAAAAATAATATTTCAAAATAGAACAGTTAATTGTGTATACTGAAACAAAAATCTTAATTTCAAAAAAAATTTGATTGATTTAAAAAGATATTTTAAATATTAAATATTTTTAAATATTATATATATATATATATATATGTATATATAAATACATATAAACATATATATAAGTATATATATAAGTATATATATACGTATATATATAAGTATATATATAAGTATATATATAAAATACGTGGACAAGTCGATAAGTTTTTAGAAAAACATAGTAAAACACTTTTTTTTATCCGTTCATTTTTATTTCTCAACATAGTCTCCTTTCAACTCAATACAGTTTGATGCAACGATTCTTCAACTTTTTCAAGCCATCCGAATAATATGATTTGTCCAACCCTTCAAAATAAGCCTCTGTTTTGGCGATGAGCTGCTCTCTAGTGATGAATCTCTTTCCTTTGAACCATTTCTTCAAGTTTGGAAACAAGAAATAATCGCAGAGGGCTAAATCTGGTGATATGCTGGATGGGGAAGCAATTCGTAGCGGAATTCGTTAAATTTGCATCCCAAAAAACTGTGACCATCACCTTTCCGGCCGACTTCACGGTCTTCGCCTTCTTCGGAGCTGATTCACTCGGTGAAATCCATAGTTTTGACTGTTCCTTCGTCTCGGGTATGAAGTAATGGATCCATGTTTCGTCCACAGTAATGAATCGACGCAGAAATTCATCTGGAATTACGTTGAAACATCTCCAAACAAATGTTTTGAAATCGTCACGGTCGCGCTTATGGTCCACAGTGAGCAAACGCGGCACCCATCTTGCCGATAGCTTTTTCATACCCAATTGTTCGTGCAAAATTGAAATCATTATGCCATGTGATATGCCTGTGGCCTCAACAAGCTCGCGCACTCGATCAATTAAAACAATATCGTGGACTTTATCGATGATTTCTGGCGTAACAGCCTCAATTGGACCTCCCGAAAAAGGTGCATCACATGTACGATCACGTTTAAATTTATTCATCCAATTGTATACAGTCGCAAATGTTGGTGCAGATGTGCTATGAACATTATCCGACTCGGCTTTGATTTCTTTCGGCATTAAATCTTTTATATGTAGGTATTTGATCACTGCACGAAACTCGTTTTTTTCCATTTTGCAAAAAATACAAAAGCTGTTCGCTTTAATCGTCTACAGAAATGAAACCACGCAATGAATTCCACTCAAAATTTGACGGTAATCAGCTGAAAGATGCTACTTGTCAAAAAGTAAGATAGATAGATAATGCAGTTTATTGGCCCACAGGAGTATTACAGCTATTTTACATTCAGTCACAGTTTGATCGCTGTAACTAGATGGCGCAGAATAACCTTAAATTATGGGAATATGTGACTCTGTTGACGAGTCTGATTCTCAAGACAAGCCCACGCTTGTCGTGTGACGTGATGGGAGGTGTAAAAATCGACCACTTTGCTTGTAATTAGTAACGATGAATTTATATACAGGAACACGTATGAATACGATCGTACAGGACGAGCGCCATACTCTAATCTATCTTCTTATTTTCTGTGACGCTGCTTGTAGGCAACTCGCAACCTACAAATCCCTAGGCTTCCTCCGCTCGCTGCGCTAGTGAGGCATTGAGAACATAGTTCCCTACAAAATTTATACTATACTATACGTATAACAACGAGTAACAACATGATAGATATAGATAGATAATGCAGTTTATTGGCCCACAGGAGTATTACAGCCATTTTACATTCAGTCGCAGTTTGATCGCTATAACTAGATAGCGCAGAATAACCTTAAATCTATACTATACTATGCGAAGATTTACGTTAGATAAATTTGAGATCCATATCAAAATTAAATACTTAGGGTACATTAAAAATTATTACTCATAGTTTACAAACGAGGAGTGAACGCATTAAAATAAACTAAATCATTAAACATCAACTAATAGGATTATATATCAATCTTGCATTCATTAAGGAATTCAGAAAGAATCACTATTTCAGGCGCTTTCATTCTTTTAAGAATTTCTCTGAAGTCGACCGGAGTTTTTACATTCAGTTTATTAAATTTCTCTATCATGGACCTTCTTTTTTTGGAGTATTTATTACAATACATGGTTCTCATCTTCAGTGAGACCGCAAGAGCATAGGTCATTATCACTAATCTTAAATCTAGATAAACTGTACTTCAGAGAATTATGACCACTTCGAATTCGGTTAATGTTTACAATAGATTTTCTGTTTAGGCTACTGGACGCAAATCATAGATTAACAGATTGACTATGATAAAGTTGAAAATATGACGGGCCTTTATTAAGAACATTATCTCTATACTTCAAGAAATCATCATTAAGCTTATTGCATTGAGATTTAAAAATACTAAAAATATTCGAAAAAGGAACTTCTAATTTCAGTAAATCACCTTTATTGGCTGCTCTCTTAGCTAGTAAATCTATTCGTTACCTTGAATGTTATGGTGAGACGGGATCCAGATCAGTTCAATATCTTTATTTTTTCTTTACAGGTTGCTAAAGTCTGATTGATTTCTTGAATTACATGAGCTTGATGTTTAAACCTGCGATTATTTTGAAGAGAACTGAGAAGCTTTTAGAGTCAATAAAAATTGTAAAATTAACAAATTCGGAGCTACCTATAAGTTTAAGGGTGGTTCAGTATGGCAAAAGCCTCAGCGATGAATATAGAGGTGATGTTAAATAATTTATAATTGAAAGAGAAAAACTCATTTAAGCTCCAGGCAGCCATACATTAGATTTACCTTCAGTTTTCGTTCTAGAACCATCAGTAAAAATTACAGTACGATTTTCTAATCTATCTTGAAAAATTTGAGAGAACTTATTGTTAGCGTTCGCAGCTTTCTTGATTATATCGCCACTTGAAACATCAATGTTAATTGAATTGAGTTGATTTATGTACTCTAATTGATAAAATTTAGGCATCGGTGAACTATAAATAAAGGTCTCGTATGGCACGACTAGTTCAAAAGAGCTGGCCAACAGCGGTTTTTCGAAATTATGCTCGTAGACGAAGTGTTCAGCAAGGTTGATGATCTCTTCGAGATTGACTCGCAATTGGTTATTTACTCTAGCTAGATTTCTTAAAAGAAATTTACAACTTAAAAATTTAAATCTAAATTTAACAGTCATTATCTTAATCTTACTGTATATAATATTAATAGGAGTAGACGTTCTATATCCCATCGCCAGCCTTAGACACTTAAGTTGGATCTTTTCTAATTTATAGAATAATTCCGGTTTGCAAGAAGAAACCAAAAACCCTGCGAATTCAATTCTGGATCTTACAAATGATTTATACAAAATAAGCATGGTTGACGGATCAGCCCCCTACCATGTGTTTCTGATTCAACTAAGGATTATAATGGGGATCTCGCATTTTTTTATGACGTTATCCACATGTTGGTTCCAGTTAAAGCTTTTATCGAAGATCACGTCAAGAAATCTAACATGAGTTGACGGTTTTAAGACAGTATTGTAAATTTTTATTCGCAGATTATTTATAGATGTATTGGATCTGTTAAAAATTATTAACCTACATTTTTCTGGGACTAAATGCAATTTTCTATTAGCTAGTGAATCAGACAGATTTTTTATTTGTTGTTCCAAAAAGATAAGACTTACCTCCGTTTTAGAATTAGATTCAAACAACGCAATATCGTCAGCGAATTTTAAAACCTTAACTTGGAACTGGATACCGTTATTAATTTTATCTATGTAAATTGAAAATAAGATCGGGCCTAAAATGATGCCTTAGGGGGGGGAGGTAACTCTTTAATAGCAGGACGATTAATATTGCCAGGGCAATTAATAAATTGGATGTATCTTATCGAAATTAAATTGTGAACGAAATTAATCAGATTGTTAGGTAAATTTACCTCGACAAGATCATTACACAATATTTCTGGGTCTACGTTATCGTACGCTCCTTTAATATCTAGGAACACTGCAGCAAGATGGTTTTTTTTATAGAATTGTTTCTCAATTTCAGGTATTAGTAGAGCGAGGCTGTCAATGCACGATCTATTCATCCTAAAACCAAATTGTGATTCTTTTATTAGATTATTGTACCCCATCCACCAAGTAAGCCGCTCGTTTATCATTTTTTCCAAAAGTTTGAGAAAGCAGGAAAACATGCAGATGGGCCTAACCTTATTACTTCCCGCTTTAAAGAGACAGAGGTAATTTCTCCACTCCTCAGGGAATTTACCAGTGACAATTATATCATTGTGAATGTTCAAGAGCGTTCTTTTCACGAATTCTGGGAGTTCAGCAATAATTTTAAAATTGATTTTATCAAAGCCAGGGGCAGATTTTTTATTAACATTATTCAAGGCTATAACAAGTTCCTTATAATCAAAAGGAGCGACCAGAAAATGATCATTCAGGGGTTCATTGTTTACTATAGGGGAATTACTGGTGACTCCCGGAGCACACATTTCGTCTACATTCCTTCATAGACTCAATACATGTTAGGTTACCTTCACTAGAATTAGGTTTAGAGACTTATTTTTAAATCTTTTGATTTTTTTAAACACGTAACTGCTTTTACTATTTTTGTTAAGAGATTCAAAATTCTCTAAATGCTCTCTTTTTTCCGATTTTAAGACTTTAGTTTAAAACTTTAGTTTGAGCTTCCATTTTTTTATGTTCGAGAAACTCCTCTCTAGTAAATTTGAATTGGAGTGAAAGCCATTTAGCCTTCCTAAGTCTCGTTGCTCTTTCACATGCCTCATTCCATCAAATAGTAGGAGCTTTCTTTTTACTATGAATATTTGTATTCGTCTGACTATTAACAGAATTTGTTTTTCTAGCAGGTAAAGCCCGATCAATGGCCGTATTTATTTGATTTGATGTAAAGGAGTACCTGTCACCGATGAATTAAGAAACTCTAAGTTAAAAATATTAATATTATTATACTTTCCCAGAATTTGTAAAATTTATCCCAATCAATTAGATTAGCATTCACTTTGAAAGAATTCCTTGGAAAATATTCCGCTACAGTATCTAAATATATAGATATCGGGTAGTGGTCACTTCTCCAATTATCGTTCTCAACTTTCCATTTGTAATCCAAGACTAGCGCTGAGGACAAACGTTAAATCAATGCAAGAATTGGAAAAATTAGGACCAGATACATGAGTAATACTACCGTTATTCAAAAACAAGAAATTATCAGGGTCAGTAAAATTATATATGACGTTTCCATTGTGACAATTGTGGATACTTCCCCATGAAAAATGGTGGGCATTAAGATCACCACCTATTAGAAACTTTTCTCCCCTGTTAGCAACTGAATTTAAAAACGACTGCCACTCATTGGGAGAAATATCGTTTTTCGATGGGGCTCTACAGCAAGCAATCAGAGAGATATTACTTTTGGCGGTAGAAATGGATATAGCTCCATATTCCAAGGCAACAATATGGAAATTCAGTTCAATAGAATCGAAAATTATATTATTCTTGACTAGAAAAGCAATTCCCCCACCATGATTCAAAAGTCTGTCAAATTTAACGGTAACGAAGCCTTTCACATGAAATCCGAGTTATTCTGACTTTAAAAAAGTTTTATTTAACATAGTAATATCCTATTGGTTAACAAATCTTTCCAATTCATACGTTTTACCTCTAACACCCTTGCAGTTCCATTGTAAAATTTTTAGATTAATGTGTTTATTCATGGTATTTTTTAGATTCTGATTTAGATTATGATGGATTATTTTGTGTTTTATTTACCTTAGCATATGTTCTAACAGAATTACTCACATAAGGATAATAGGTATTACCATCTGATATATTCGGTTCATTTGTGGAAGATAAGTGGATATTTTTATTAGATATATCTATGAGGACTGAACGCAAATTCGATGGAAGATTTCCTGCTGCTTTTGGTTCTCTGGACAAATGGGGATTTCCTGAGTCATCTTTGTCATAGATGCCTATAGACCCATGCGAAGAGTCCGATGATACGGACTACACCCTTGGACGAGGAAGGTAATTCTCTGTTGCCGATAAAATTTTCACAGTTGTCTCTCTGGAACTTGTAATGTAAGTTTGTGGAGTTAGACTTATTAATATTACCTTGCGATTTTTCTTTGCCCTTGGTATGTTGAATTGTTAGATTTCTAGCTATCTCATTATAAGGCGTAAATGGATTCTCTTTGAGATTTAGAAAATCTATACTACTCACTGCTGACCCATCTTAGTTTTTTATACACTAGTTTCCTGGCATCTCCAATGGCCAAATTTTCGAAGGCCATTAACCTTCTAACTTCATACTCCTTACGATACCAAGCAGTTCCTGTCTGTAGATCTATGTTCACTATTGCAATTGGCGCATCTCGGCGTACTGGTCGAACATATCATCTCATGTTTACTCTCGCCGCACATACTACATTTGCTGTCTCTTTTACAGACTGAACTTGCGTGGCCGAACTTGAAGCAGTTATAATAAATAATTGGCAGAGTCATATAAGATTCTATTTTAACTTTAACCTTATGAATAGCTACTTCATGTGGTAACTTCTGACCCGAAAACGTTATTACCACTGATTTACTAGGTAACCATTTCGGATCGTCACCTTGGATATTAATATCCTTGTTTCTTTCTTTAGCCTTCTTACACTTAAGACTTCATATTCGGATTCGATGCATTCCAAAATTTTTTTTTCCAAGATGTCTTCATCAATGCCTTTGACTAGTCTTTTTCTCGTAAGTTTAAAACTCGGAATATAAGCCCTCAAATTATTTTCTTTTAATGCAGAGTCTTTAAGCAGATTTGCCTCGCCTGCATTCTTGAAACCAACTTCTATTCTCGATTTAGATTTACTGCAGATGTATGTAATGCCAGGATATTTGCTGCATATTAATTTTCCTATTTTAAATGGGCTTATGCTATTAATAGGTAAGATCTAGGATTATTGTTATTATTATAAGACTCCGTCTGGTGGTTGTATCCATACCAAACACGGGCCATTATTGTCCTTTTGATATTCCTTAATAAGTGGATTGTAATCCGTCTTCGGTTTAGGTGAAGGAGTTACTGCCGGTGATGCAGTTGGCAAATTTTTTTTTTATGGGATTTTCTTCGACGGAATCAGAAAATTTCCTCTTGTTATTGATGACTGAAGACCACTCCATATCGCCCTCACCCGGTTGATTGTCCGGAGGTTTCATTGTGGGAAGAAAATCGACCTTACCCTCAACAGCGCGGGGGTAATGGTCTAATGTTTCTATTGACACGTGCTGCACTTTTAGGTTAACTTCAATGAGAGGTGAAACACACCGTCCAGAACTTCCCTGGACTGTAAATATATATATATATACGTAAAGAAAGGTAGGGTATTGCAAGCCTTTCCGACGGGTGAACCAGAATCCCCAGAACACAAGAAATAGTAAACCAATTACTCGTTCACAGCAATCCAGGACCATACAGTGTTCCTGTCAAAAAGTAATGACATGACACTGCGAATGCCCTCTGACAGATTTTCTAAGAATTTATTGACTTGCTCTCGTACATATAAATATGTTTTTAAATATATTTTAAGTGTTACTTTTGATTTTCTAATTTCTAAATATTAATAATAACCATAAAACTCGATAAATAGTGAACGGGGCAATATATTGGGTGTGGGAAAAAGTTCGTAGCGTTTTTCCCACTAGATGGCATTAAGTGCTCAGCAGTCAGTAACTACTAATCGCATCGACAACACTAGATGTGCGTTTAAAAAATGACATTTTAACTTTTGTTTTAAACCGAAAAAGATTGAAATCGGTGAAGTGGATCAAAAGTTATTTTGTTTTGAATGGAAATAAATAAGGAAAAAATTCGCATTTTGCAATATTACTACGATAAAGGCAAGAACGCTGCACAGGCTTGTGAAAAAATTTGTGCTATTTACGGTGAAGATACTCTATCAAAATCAGCAGCACGGAAATGGTTCGCTCGTTTTCGTACTGGAAATTTTGATGTGAAAGATGAACCTCGCTCCGGTCGACCAATCGACCGGAACCGAAAAGTCCGATGAAATCATGGAAAAAGTCGAGCGTGATAAGCATGTGAGCATTGTGGAGATTACCAAGGAACTAGGCATCGACCACAAAACAATTTTAAATCATTTACACAAAGTTGGATACAAAAAGAAGCTCGATGTTTGGATTCCTCGAGTTGAGTGTTAAGAACATGATGGACCGAATTAACATTTGCGATACGTTACTGAAACGGAATGAAATTGAGCCAATTCTAAAGAGAATGATAACTGGTGATGAAAAATGAATCACGTACGACAATCGAACTCGCAAAAGATCGTGGATAAAGAAAGGAGAGAAGGCACAAACAATCGCAAAACCTAGATTGATGACGAAGAAGGTGATGTTATGTGTGTGGTGGGATTGGAAGGGAATCGTTCACTATGAGCTGTTATCGCCCGATCAAACAATTAATTCCAAACTCTACTGTGAACAACTGGAGAGATTACAACAAGCAATTGAGAGGAAGCGGTCAGAATTAATCAATAGGAGGGGTGTCGTCTTCCATCATGACGCTCGATCACACATCTTTGATAACTCGGCAAAAATTGCGAGAGCTTGGCTGGGAAGTCTTAATGCATCCATCGTATAGTCCTGACATAGCACCCTCAAACTATCATTTATTTAGGTCTCTGCAGAATTCTCTCAATGATGTAAAGCTGACTTCAAAAGAGGCCCGTGAAAATCACTTGAAGCAGTTTTTCGACTAGAAACCACAGAAGTTCTATTGTGATGAGATTATGGCTCTGCCCCAAAAATGGCAAAATATTATTGAAAATAATGGAGCATATTTGGTTTAAATAAATTGATTTTAATACTCTAAGAAAAACACTTGAATTTTACTAAAAAACCGCCACGAATTTTTTCCCATACAATATTTCAAAGTCCTACAGTGCCCTATAAAATGAAAGTATGACAGCTAATATCGTCCCTGAACTCGATCGCTTTATTTATCTTCGCACGCAGTTTAAATGCTATGAAACAAAAGGAGTAAGGATGGTAGGTAAAAATCGGTTGAAACGTGCAACTCGGCTCCAATAGCAGGATTTTCCTAACGTCTTATCGATGATTATCGCTATCATTAACTGGTGCCAATAGTGGAACAATCCTGGAAGAAAACGCGGCACTCATTGGCTGCCGCTAGTTAACAACAGTGACATTTGTCGATAAAACGTTTAGAGAATCCCGCAATAGGCCTACTATAAAAAATTATATCATTTTACTCCACAAAAAATATTCGTACATCTTTCTTAATTTTGATAATATTACAATTTAATATCTTTAAGACTATCATTAGCATATATTAAATCATATATAATCATAATCACTAAATCAATGTACTGAAGACTACTTACATAGGCGATTAACCTGTAGTTTTCATTTCATTGATTGCTACAAATTTTGCATGATAATTGGTGAAATAAATTTCCATTCTTTTCAAAAGGCAATTTTAAATATTATATTTAAGTCTTCTCAATTGGAAAATAATATATTTTAATTATTATATCTTTTTAAGAAAAAAAACTTTAAGAAATCCGTAATTTATTCCATTCGTCATTAAATTCCTAATAAACGTTCACTTTCGCTAAAAATAAAGTTTTTAAAAAAAAATTTTTACAAATATCTTCCATTCATTATGTATTATAGTTATTAATTATTTATTTACGTATGTATCGAGCAATCTGTTGACATGTAAGCTGTCTTCCTGTTCAATCCGTCGATTCTCAAATGTCGAAGCCAATAACATTATGGCATAATGTTATCCGAACTTGATGGAAACGACTCCGAATGCGTTTTCACGTTTATTAATTTGCGACATGTATATGTACAACCAATATCATCATAACGGTAGAACAATTGTCACTTGAGCTGTGGGAAATTTTGACTCAGAATGCGTGCTGAGGTTAATTGTTTGCGACAGGTTTTTATGCATCTAACGACGTAATATACGAAAAAAGATAAGAATAGATTTAATTAAGTTAATGTATCCACTGAAGATGGTTCCGTTGTGAATCGAAACGTCTGGAAGAACTTGTGATTATAACAATATATTCTCTTGCACTATTCTCGTGCTTGGCTCATTTAGCCCTTATACTAACTTTTATTGAATTTTTCAATTTGAGCTTTAAAGTTTGTTAATTTAATTACATATTTAATTATATATATTTAATTATTATTAATTACTATTTATATTATTATATTTTATGTTATTACCATTATGTATTTTATTATCATTAAATTAACTTTTTATTATTATATACTATTATTATTATGTATTACAGCTTAAAAAATTAATTTTGAAAAATGAATTATCCCGAGTTTGAAAAGAGATTATAGCTAATTGTTGGACCAACTTTTAAGTATAGAGTGGTCTATACTAAAACTTTCGCAAAATCGCGACGTGAGCGGATTAAACCTCCATGTTTGCAAAAACTTACGAGCACAGATGACTCAAAGAGAACTGACTGCATAATAAATGCGCCATGATCGAATCGGAAATAAATGAAATAGTACGCACAACTTGTATGAGTGAATGTCCCTATATACAGAGTACCTAGCTTTTACAAAATCCTCATTCTAGATTTAAACTTGTCTATACACGCTTATAAATCGCAATTAAGCATGCAAGTGCTCGGTCGTGTATTTTTTTTGTTTGATCTCAGCTTTGAATACACATTGCGAAGAAGAGTTTATCTTCTGCGAGATACAAATAGTTACATTACACTTAAAAAAATTGAATATTTCATGTAAGCATAGTTAATAAACGAAATTCACAACGGAAATTTTCTTATCTACACTTTTTTTCTTTAGAGAAAGAGAAGAAAAAGAGTAAGAAAAAAAAATGTACGCACACTCGTCAACTAAATTATTGCAACTTAAACTCATATCAAAATTTTATACTTTCAAGTAAGTATCATATAACTCCGTGAAAAATGATCGTATTTAAAAGTTTTTTTCATTTTCAAGGGTGAAGTTTGTACTTTAACTATAGCAATCAAAGTCTTAAACGGTCTAGCTGGATGCTTCTATGATTCTGTGTGAATTTATATACTATGTATGTAATCCTTTTTGAAATTAATAAATAATTAATTCTTATTGCGAAAAATATTATCTCGGCCGGGAGTCGAACTCGGATCTCTTGCATTCCGTGCGAGCGTCCTAAACTTTTAGACTGCCTTGGTAATCTAAAGGCTTATTATAGCCGCAGCATAGATTCTTGCATAACGCATAATGCACACATAAAGGAATCAATCAATCGAAATTCTTCTTTTCCATGAAATGGGAGGAAAGGAAAGATTCTGATTAATTGATTAGCTTATTCACTATTGCGTTATGCAAAAGTCTGTGTTGCAGCCCTTAGAACGCTCGCACGAAATGCAAGAGATCCGAGTTCGACTCCCGGCCGTAAAAAAATGTATCAGTCTTTGGCTTTATACGTATAATGGATGCATTCGGAAACGTCGCTCAAATGCCTCGGATTCATCATTTGTCCTTGTTTTAATGTTAAACAAGAACAGATGATGAATCCGAAGCATCCGAGCGACGTTTCTGAACGAATATTAAAACATAATTAGCATATAATTAAAATATTAACATAATATAAAATATATGAAAATATAATATTAGAAGTTATATGTATTTATTGGAACATATAAAATATTTAGAACATGTGAAGTATTTAATATAGGATGTATTTTATGAATTCTTCAATTATTAGTCATGTAGATAACAATCTATTATGTTTATCAGTAAAAATATATTATACAAGATATTCCAAAATTGACGATAAATATTTTAAAAACAAATTCTTTATAATATTTTAAAATGAAAAGTCAAATGCAAAAATGCCGAGACTAAGATCATTTTCAAATAGAGAAAGTTTAAATATTTTGAATGACAACTACAATTTCGCGCGCTCAGGGATAGTAAAATGGTCAGTGTAAAAGTGCTTCAAACGAACTTCATGCTTTTGACAATAAAATTCAGCACTTTCACACTGATCATCTCGCTATTCCTAATCACATGAAATTCTAATTCTGTTCATTTGTAATGTTTCTGTTCATTTGTAATGTTTAAACTTTTACAATTTGAAAACTATCACACCCTTGGCATTTTATCAAACTTTTCGGCTTAAAATATTACAAAGGGCGGTATTCATAGTTCTTATTTTAAGACCGTCTTAAGTAAT
Source organism: Acromyrmex charruanus (assembly GCA_017607545.1). NCBI lineage: Eukaryota > Metazoa > Arthropoda > Insecta > Hymenoptera > Formicidae > Acromyrmex > Acromyrmex charruanus. The sequence continues at coordinate 303,304 of JAANIC010001391.1, forward strand.
ATCTTAGATGCTAATGCAGCTCTCTGATTGGCTGATGACATCTCAAAACTGTACTTAAGACGATCTCAAATATAAGAATCGACTGTGAATACCGACCAAAGAATCTATCTTTAAGATATTTATCGTCAGTTTTGGGACATTATGCATAATAGTAAATTCCTGTATATTCCAAAGAATAAATATATCATATAAATGCAGTAACATACAATAATCACAAAAATAAAAATAATTTGAAATTACACTGCATTACAGTTTTTAAACATTTTATAGTAATCTATTATATAATCTGTTTTTTTATCATAACGTAACCATTACAAAACATTTCATATACTAATAGATCATAGAAACATTTATTTTTTTATTATACGTTATTTTTTTTGTATTTCTATGTATTTGTTGAATAATTTTAAAAACTCCTTTACATTTTTATATTTTCTTTATGATGTGCTCCTGTCTTTGTTTGTGAAGCATTTTAGCCCATCACTCGCTTGGCGTTGTCTACTATTACGTATTTTGTCATAAGAAGTATTGACGGATGCAGATTATTTTCGTCAATAGGATCTTCACTGTGATCTGTAGGTAGACTTAATTGCCTTATCCTAAATCCATGTGAACTAGACGCAATTGATGCTATTTCGGGTTTGACGTTAATGAAATCATCAATCATATCAAAATATTCCCAGCATTCTTTAACTCTACCAGTTTAATTATTACGATCTCGTATACTTCTATATTTTTGCTTCAAATTTTTCCTTTTAACATTACATCGTTCCTCAGTTATATAATATCCTCTTTCATTAAACTTATTTGCTATCATTTCTCCATACTTTTTTTTGCATATAATTTTTCTTATCTAATAATGACATATGACTTCTATTAAAAAACTTCTTCTATTAAAAATTTTGTAGTTTCAACAGTCCATTGAAATTTGCAGTTTTCTGTAAAAAAAATAAAATAATATAATAATGTACATATTACGCCATATATATCGAGAAAAACCTATTTTTGCAAAATACTATGAGTGCTTTCCATTTGATGACATAAATAAGTCAACATAAGCATCGTGTATCCGTTTTATCCTTCTTGACATTCAAAGAGTGACAAAGATAGAACGACGCTAATTGTGTCGACCTGTGTCATTAAGTGGAAAGCACCTTATTAAAAAAAATGTAACAAAAGTTTGGAATGATTATTTGATTAAAAAAATTGTCCCTTGGAAGTAAAATAATATCTTTATTAGAAGGAAATTTTTGTAACAAAAGAAAATGAAGAAATAGATGTAATTAAATGCTGAAGTGTACCTCAGAAATGTTTCGAAATACTTGAAAGTAAAAATGCGTTATAATAAATGCTGACTATTGAATATTGGTAATATTAGCGTCACGGTGAACTATTGAACTAATAATTCCATAAGTAATCATTAGGATTTGCTATATAATAGCCGAGATATTAAGGGAGGCCACAATATATACACTGACAATAATACCATTTTCTCCTCTATATTAATAAGCTAGCTAGATCATTATATAAATCACTATAAATAAGAAAAATTCAATACGATAGAAACTTATAGATCATAGTAATTAATAATACTCATTATGTAGAGTTTATAATAGAAGTCGTAGACAGTCATAGGATTAAGTTATAGGAAATTGATTACAATTAAATAGGATCAGAATAATGACTGATCAATTTCTTGTGACTTAGATTAATATTTCTTTCAATTGTCTATGACTCTTATCCTAGACCCCGCATTATAATGACTTAGGTATATCCAGTTATATCAAAACCAAAGAATTTAAGATACTTATGACAAGGTAAATAATAATTAAAATTATTATTCTATGTACATAATAGATAATAATAATAACGATAATATTATAATTTTCAATCTTATAACATATATACCAAATTGATTTTGTTCAATTGAATTCTCTTTGTTTGTTGAATCTATTGAAGTTCTATTTATCCTAAAATTAAATAGATAATATTATTAAAAGTATATTATTTCGTAAATGAAAAAACAGAGTAATACAGTCGACCTTCTCCGGACACTTACAAATCCAGCAACAGCAGAGAAAAATTATAACAAATGTCAAAACCTTAACCTTTCAGAAGCGTATGGCGTATGCAAAACACTCGCGACGACAGCAGTCCAAAATCCGAGTTTTATAGACAGCACGGATTGTATTTCGGACTGATCTAGGGACATTTAGAGTTTTGGGTTGAGTACCACTGCTTAATTCGATTTAGAGATCCGATTACTTCACGTAAACACCCATTAATTCAGTATGATCCAATGTATTTCCTCAAACATGGTATATATCATCAAAATATCAATCTGACAATCGAATTTTACATCTAAATTTTGTGAAAAACCGTTTTCTTCGTTAAAATAATAAATTGTCAAATATTTTGTTTATATAATTTTTTTTATTTGCTAAAAGATAATTATAATTACACTCTATATAATTTAAAATATTTTTAATTAAAATGTTTATTTCGAAATGTTAATATTGCAGAAATTATATAAATTATAAACATGAAAATTTAAACATGACAATTTAGTTGGTAAGAGCCAAGTTTATTTTTGCAATGTTAAAAACAAGTCAAAGCTTAATAATTATTTAAGTCAATTATTCTGTCTTAAATAAATCTTTTTCTGTGCAAATCTTTGTGTGCAAATTTTCTCGTAAAAATATATTTCCTTTCACCTTTTCATACTTCTTTTTTTCTTAGTAACGATAAACTTTTGTCTGAAAAAATTAACTTCGAATAGATCATAGATCAATTTGCAGCAGTGAAAGCAAGGAAAGTGCAGTTATAATTTTTAATCTTAATGTAAGTAGATACACATAATGTAAGTAAATATAATGTAATGCAAATAAATAAAAAAATATTTGACTCGATATTATCTAAAACATGGATTTCAGATATTTGGATAGGGGCGCAATTGCAATACTAGCTGTAGGAGCTATTTTCCATAGATACGCCTCTGAGTATACATAACGTAAACTATTGATTTTCAATATTTCTAATAAATAACAGAACGTTGCCATAAATGAATACATCATAATTAATTTTTTTTTTCAATGAATACAGACGTTTAATTAAGTAAAATATTCTTTGTTATTGTTAAAATAATATTCATAGAAATTTATGTTTCACATTTTTTTAAATAAAAATAGCATATAATATATATATAACACATTATATTTTATTAATATATTTGTGTGTGTGTGCGTGTGCGTGTGTACGTGTGCGTGCGTGCGTGCGTGCGTGCGTGTGTGTGTGTGTGTGTGTGTGTGTGTGTGTGTGTGTGTGTATTACATATATACATACACACATACGATCCCTATCTAAAGCTTATTCAAAAGTGATCTTTTTATTCACTGTGAAAAAATTTTTTTTAACAATTTTTTGAAATAATAAGATATAAAATTTGATATCACAAGGAATAATATAAAATTTGTCTGAATATGGCTTCCGGTATTCATTTTTAAGAAATCATTAAGCAAAGTAAGTAACACAGTAAAGTCGCTATTTTTTCGACCGGTAGCAGTAGCGAAGACGGGAGGAATTTTATATTGTACAAAAAAACTTGTAAAAACATTAACATTTATGAAATATCTTATACTATACAAAAGAAATAAATTTTCATAAAAATTTTCATAATGGTGAGCATTAATGTGCTCATTAAGTTAAGCACAACTACAGTCGGAGAATGTCCTTAACATTTATAAATTGCTATGGTGTAGGATTATATGAATTATCATCTCATTTTCTTATACTTCCAAAATAATTTTCTAAGCAATCTTGATTAAGTTTCCTGGTTAAAATATATTGAAATCCAGCGGTTTTTAAAAATTCCCATAATTGGAGCAAACCATTTACAGTTTGTTGTAAATTAAATATAAATTTTACTTATTTAGTTTTATCTTTTCAATCAAATACAATAACTTTTATATTTTTTATGCGCTCTAATATTTTATAAAAATTTATTTGATATTGTTTTCCTTTAATGGTTTAATTGTTAAATTGTTTTGCGTTAAATAATTTCGACGAATTGAAGATATCAAACAATTTATCAAAATCCGAAATAAAATTATCTCACGACTTCTTCTTTAAACGCTTCAAGCGAAATATAAGTTTTCAAAGAAGCAACAACAATAATACTTAATACTTGCGTAACAAACTTAACTCGTATTTTTTGTCAATTATTAAGATATGCAGGACATCAAATTTCGTTCTCACCCGTCCTGAGCAGATAGAGTGGATTAAACTGAGTCGAAAAGTCTTCTACTATTTTGCAGTTTGCACAATAGTTAAGGAGATATTAACGTTTAAATATACTCGAATACGCGCGTCCGACCTACTATATATTGCTAAAAGTACGGCCTACTGTCGCAGGGCATTCGGGCCGCGAGAAGCGGGGATGGCCTAGCAGGCGAGCCGCAAACTTACAGGCTCGCGGCGATGTGCGAAGCGCTTGCCCCACTTCCCTCACACCGTGCGATAGTAGGTTGAACGCGCGTATTCAACTATCTTTAAACGTTAATATCCCGTTAACTATTGTGCAAACTGCAAAGTGATACAAGACTTTTCGATTCAATTTAGTCCGCTCTACTTGCTCAGAACGGGTAGGACCGAAATTTGATGTCACTGTATATGTTCGTTAGTTAGCTTAGAAGCTAATTTTAAATTTCTTGTCTTGTCCTGCTCAAAAAATTGTTGTATATGTTGCCATGTTGATGTTGAAACGTGTTAATTATCATACATAAAAATGTGTGTCATCATATTATTTCTCACAACTTTCATTAAATGAGGTATAAAAAAAAAAAATAAAACTTTCATATATTATTGTAGGGCCCGCGGAAAATGTGTGACATCGGTTCACGAGTACGTGATACGGTACTGTCATTCGCCGCTCGCGATTCGCGGGAAACGATTGTTTTCTGTTTTTCGGCAGCTGGCGCGACGGGTTCGAGCATGCGCGTCCGAGGAGTGAGTCGTTCAGTATCGTTCGTCCTGTATTGTGCTGTTCTCATTAAAACTCTCTATTGAAAACTCATTGAGACTTTCATCATTGTCCTTGTGATATCCCTACAAACTTGGGGGCTCAGCCGGGATCTGAATCTAGATCAAGTGAGTCGTGTGTGGCGTTAGCGAAAAAATCTGTCGGTGACACTCTGGTGTGTGAGATTACGTCGATTTTGTGAGCATTATTACTAGAGGTGTCATGGCGGAAACAGAGTTGAACGTCGATGAATTATCCGTTGACGAGTTGAAAGAAGAATTAAGAAGATTGAATCTGAAAGTCAATGGAAGTAAAGCTGTGTTGCGTGAGCGATTAAGAGCGGTAGTTACCCGCAACAAGAAGAGTCTACCGAAGAATGCAGATGAAAGGGAATCGAAGGACGAGGAAGCAGACGAGAGAGATGATGAAAGTGACGAAGATGTCGACAGTAGCGATAGCGCGAATGATGACGAGAACGAGACAACAGTGAGAAGAAGGGCGGCAAAATTGCCACTTTCTTTTAAAGATGTCGAGGATTCGCTGCAGACATTTAGCGGCGATGGAAAGCAGAATATCCGGAAATGGATAGAAGAGTTCGAAGAAACGAGTGAAGTGTGCTGTTGGTCAGAGCCGCAGAAGATAATTTATGCCAAAAAGTTGTTGCGTGGATCTGCCAAATTATTTGTATCGTATGAAAAATGTGCCACTTCATGGAGAAAATTGAGAAAATCCCTAATTAAAGAATTTTCCAAGACGGTTAGTAGCAAGTCAGTGCATAAAGAGTTATCGCATACAAGAAAACGAAGCGATGAATCGTATCACGAATATATGTATCGCATGATGGAAATTGCTAGTCATGCCGATATTGAGCTCGAAGCTAAGATACAGTATATAATCGAGGGAATTCCAGATGAACCTTTAAGCAAGACCATACTGTATGGTGCGAGAAGCATTAATGATTTAAGAAAACGACTGACGCAATATGAAGCAATGAAGAATATCCAGAAATCCAGCCAGAAGAACCAATCTACGAAACCAGGAAAGGACGTACGGCGAGAAGGATCGAGAGTGCAAGACGGCAAATCAACAGACGTCAAGCGATGCCATAATTGTGGAGAAAAAAATCATAGGGCAGCAGAGTGCCCATCCAAAAGCAAGGGCACCAAGTGTTTCAAGTGTCAGGACTTCGGACATATAGCGGCTAATTGTGAGACACGTGCGGATGTTAAGCAAGTCAACGAATGTAATACGGTATTGTATGACCAAAAAATATATAAAGCTGTAAACATTAAAGAGAAAACGTTAGTAGCGCTAATAGATCCGGGTAGCGATTTGCATCTAATAAAAGCGGAAGAATATATTAAAATAGGATCTCCGCCGTTAACCGGGCCAGCGATTTCTTGTAAAAGTTTAAGTAAAGATCGAATATCAACGTTAGGAAGTTTCTCGATTAACGTGGAAGTAGACGGCAGTAGCTATTATTTAACAATACATATAATCTCAGACATATACATGAATCATAGTTTATTGTTAGGTTCGGATTTATTGAGCTACGCGAAAATTGAATTGACTAAAGGTAACGCGGTAATAACAAAGCATATTGATGAAGTAACAGATTCTTCTGAAACCCATATACCAGAGATCTTTAGCATAAATGTTGAGGAAATTCGATGTAAAGTAGATAGTCAACGGCAGATTGAAATTGATAATATTGAAGATTCGTTAGTTAAACATGAAATTAAAGATTTGATAGAGAATTACAAGCCGCAAAAAATTAAGGAGACTAAAGTAAAAATGAATATTGTACTAAAAGATGAAATACCTGTGTATCAGCGTCCGCGAAGACTTGCGCCTGCCGAAAGAGTTCAAGTAAGTAAGCAAATCGATGATTGGTTGCGTGATGGAATTATCAGACCCAGTATTTCAGAATATGCTAGTCCGATAACGCTTGTCAAAAAAAAAAATGGTGACACGCGATTGTGCGTAGATTATAGGCAATTAAATAAGAAAATAATAAAAGACCGGTATCCTCTGCCATTGATCGATGATCAGATAGATCGCTTACAAGACTCGCTCTTTTTTAGCACCATTGATTTAAAAGATGGATTCTTTCATGTTTCTTTGACTCAGAATAGTTGCAAGTATACTGCTTTCATCGTCCCAGACGGACACTACGAATTTCTAAAAGCCCCGTTTGGCCTTTGCAACTCGCCTGCAGTATTCCAAAAGTTTATAAATGCTACTTTTCAAGAATTAATTAATAATGGTACTGTCCTAACTTATTTAGATGATCTGATAATTCCTTCACGCAACGCAAAAGATGGTGTGCGAAAGTTGCGAGACGTTTTAACTACAGCGAGCGAACATGGTTTGAATATAAATTGGAATAAGTGTCAATTTTTAAGAAATCAGATTGAATACTTAGGTTATATCGTCGAGAATGGAAGTGTGCGTCCTTCGGAGCACAAGACGCGAGTAGTCATTAATTTTCCAACTCCTACCAATGCAAAACAAGTTCAAAGTTTTTTAGGTCTCACCGGATATTTTAGAAAATTTATTCCGGCATATTCCGAAATAGCGCGTCCGTTGTCTGATCTTCTTAAAAATGATGCAATGTTCCGATTTGACGATGAGCAGAAGAATGCGTTTCAGAAATTGAAAACTATTTTAAGTCAGGAACCACTACTTAAGTTATATCGTGTGGGTGCAGATACGGAACTTCATACCGATGCATCTAGTTATGGTTTCGGAGCAATTTTATGTCAACGGGACGATCAAGATCGATTATTTCACCCAGTGTGTTATGCGAGCTGGAAAACATCTGAGGCCGAATCTAGATACTCAAGTTATGAGCTCGAAGTTCTTGCTGTGATTAGAGCGCTGAATAAGTTTCGAGTATATCTCTTAGGTATACCCTTTAAAATTGTTACGGACTGTAATGCCTTTGTTCTTACAATGAGTAAAAAAGATTTGTGCGTACGCGTCGCAAGATGGGCACTATTACTACAAGAGTTTGATTGTACGATCGAGCATAGATCCGGAAAGGCAATGCGTCATGTCGACGCCCTTAGTCGAAATTTACCTGAGATTATGTACATTCGCGAAGATAATAGTAGTCTTGTAGCACGATTATCAAACGCACAACGGGATGATAAAACGTTAACGCAGATTATCGAATCAGTCGAAAACAAAGCGTGCAATGATTATATCTTGCGGAATGATATTTTGTATAAGAGATGCGACGGTGATTTGCTTCTCGTGATTCCAAAATCAATGCAAGTGGATATTATAAAACAAACACACGAAAGAGGTCATTTCGGAGTGAGAAAGACGGAGCAACTTTTAAAGCGTGAATTTTGGTTCTCGGAAATGCGAAAAAAAATAGATAAGGTTATAAAGAATTGTATCACTTGCATTCTTGCTGAGCGGAAACACGGGAAACAAGAAGGATTTTTGCGAAACATCCCGAAGAACGCAATACCGTTAGAAACTTATCATATTGATCATTTGGGGCCCATACCGAGTACCCAAAAAAGTTACGCGCATATTTTAGTAGTCGTAGATGCCTTTACGAAGTTTACATGGCTATACCCGACGAAGTCAACGTCAGCGGAAGAGGTAATAAATCGATTGTCAAAACAAGCTGTTATATTCGGAAATCCGTGTCAGATTGTATCGGATCGAGGTACTGCATTTACCTCTAAATCGTTTAAAAAGTATTGTGCCGATGAAAAAATAGAACATATCCTGATAGCCACAGGAGTACCACGCGGAAATGGGCAAGTCGAACGCATCAATCGAATCGTAATTCCAGTTCTAACTAAACTTTCTGCTCCACATCCGGAAACATGGTATAAATTTGTAGATCGCGTGCAACAATATATTAATTCATCTATGTCGCGTAGTACGGGTCTATCGCCCTTTGAACTATTAATTGGGAAAAACATGCGTTTAAAAGATGATCTCGAGTTAAAACAAATAATAGAGGATGAAACGATTCTATTGCTGCAAGAAAAGCGTGAAACTTTGCGTGAACAGGCTAAGATTGCGATAGAAAAGGAAAATCAGCGTGTTTATAATCGCAAAAGAAAGCGACCGAATACTTATTCAATAGGCGATCTGGTAGCGATAAAGCGCACCCAAATTACACCTGGAAGTAAGTTGTATCCGAAGTACTTAGGTCCATATCAGATTATTCATGTGCTACGCGGTGACCGTTATGTAGTGAGTAAAGTAGGAGAACACGAAGGACCTCGGTCAACTACTACCTCAAGTGACAACATAAAACGATGGTTAGTAAATGAATGCGATTCGAATGTTGATACTTCAGGCGAAGATACAGACAATGAAGACGGGCATCAGGGACCGATGCCTTTGCAGAATGGCCGAGATGTAGGGCCCGCGGAAAATGTGTGACATCGGTTCACGAGTACGTGATACGGTACTGTCATTCGCCGCTCGCGATTCGCGGGAAACGATTGTTTTCTGTTTTTCGGCAGCTGGCGCGACGGGTTCGAGCATGCGCGTCCGAGGAGTGAGTCGTTCAGTATCGTTCGTCCTGTATTGTGCTGTTCTCATTAAAACTCTCTATTGAAAACTCATTGAGACTTTCATCATTGTCCTTGTGATATCCCTACATTATTTATCATAAAATATGATTTTTCTATTGTTATATTATATAACTTTATTAATTGACGAAAATTTGATCCTTGATCAAGGATAATAACTAAAACTTATATATCAATTTCATGTAATTTTTTAATATTACACTCAATAAAATTTTTTAAATCTACAGCAAGACAAGTAGAATGTGTTAAAAAATATCCCAAAGGTTGTTTCCAATTTGTTTTATAATAATACTTTTTGCCATGATAACTAAGGCATTTTGTACTACATTAAATAACTTCTTGCTCCTGTATCATGAAAACCTATAATTTTATCCCTTTTTTATGCTATAAAAGAGTCTTTTATTGACATTTCATCGAGGCATAAAACGCACATTCTATCAAGTTTTTCCATTTTAGTTGTCCTAATTTTAATTGCATTAAAATTTGTATCACTTAGATCAGGTTTTTCCGGTCAGTTTTCAACAAATCTTTATAAACATCTGATAGATGGTAAATTAAAAGTTTTTTGCAAAAATCTGTATGCATTTGGCGAAATGAAAAAAAGTAATAATGCATATCTTTTAAAATCATGTATATATTCCCCCTTTTAGACATTTTTGTAATTTAATTTACTCTGTGACAAAAAATTGTATCCTTTTAGACACAAATTTATTACATAATTTTAGGAAATTTATATTTCATCGAGGCATAAAACGCACATTCTATCAAGTTTTTCCATTTTAGTTGTCCTAATTTTAATTGCATTAAAAACTGTATGACTTAGATCAGGTTTTTCCGGCCAGTTTTCAACAAATCTTTATAAACATCTGATAGATGGTAAATTAAAAGTTTTTTGCAAAAATCTGTATGCATTTGGCGAAATGAAAAAAAGTGATAATGCACATCTTTTAAAATCATGTATATATTCCCCTTTTTAGACATTTTTGTAATTTAATTTACTCTGTGACAAAAAATTGTATCCTTTTAGACACAAATTTATTACATAGTTTTAGAAAATTTATATTTCTGTATAATTCTCTAAGTCTAACTTATTTTTACGCTTTAGTTTTTCTTTTAATATTAAATTGATTCTTTGTAATTTTTTAAGTTTTAATCGCAATTTTGATTTACACGGACTATTTGCCGATAATGTATTCGATGTTTGAATTAATGCTGACGGAGATTTTTCTGATGGTAGACTAAGCTCACCGTTTGGAATATTAATTGTTAATAACAATTTATTTTTTCTTGCAGAAAAATTCTTTGATTCTTCAATGTTTTTTTCTTTTGTCGAACAGCTATTAATATCCTTAAGTAAAATTTTCGATGACTGATTATCTGCGATATTATCAATTTGTGTTTGCTTGAATTATTTCTGTGCAAGTCTTTATGCGGAATTTGTCTTAAAAATATTATTACAAAATAATGTTATTAGAAAAATAAAAATAAAAATATATACATAATTTTTTAAGGTATAAGTATATTTTTAAAGATAAATAACGATTTTTTTAAATGTTTTTTTATAATATTTAAAAACAATCAAAATTAACATACTTTTTAAAATTGTCTAATTACACAAGCCCACAAAAAAAGTACCATGCTGGGGCAGAGACCAACTATTCTTATGTATTTTGAGTCGCTCAAAATACAAAATACTAATACGAATCTAACATCAAAATAGGACCATCCAGGACAAATTTTCAATCTAGAACGAAAAAATGGGTCAAAAATAGGAAAAGTGAGTCATTTTTTCACTCTAGATTGAAAATTTACCCTGGATGGTTCTATTTTTGTATCAGATTTGTATTGAGCAATTCAAAATACATAAGAATAGCTGGATCTCCATCCCAGCACAAGATACTTTTTTTTATGGACCTGTGTTATTTTTATAATATAATTACAAATATTTGCTTAATCTGCATTTTCAAAAATTGTTGGTATAGCATAACCATGCAATCTATTTTTTAAATTGTTCATAAACATATTCGTTTAAAAATATGCTGCATATAAAATTATAGTTTTTATATAAAACTATGCTATCTTTATTGATTAAATTTTACCTATTTATTGCATTTATCCATTGTCTGCATCTATAAACAATTACAATTTTGAATACATAATTTTGATTATGTTATTATATCAATTTATAATATATGCTCATTTATAAATAATATAAAGTGCTTTTCAAGAAGGACACAATCAGACACTGTGGAACTGCGTTCTGGTGCATGCATAAATCCCTAAACACAATGCGAGACAACAGTGATAAGAATAGCAATAGGAATGTTATAAAATGTATTTGTTGCCTCCCGTTGCACAATGCCGCAAAAGAAATAAAAAGATCTGATCTAACTTCGTCTAATTTCGTATCAAATTCAATCTAATTTCGTATATAGACTGTAGTATATTCTTTCATTATTCCGTTTTATGCGTGCAACGGAACGCAATCTGTTGTGTAACACAATGAATCATTTCAGCCTTGTTCAACATAGGCAAACAAGGATGTAATGATTCATTGTGTTACACTGTGTCTGAGTTCTTGCTGGAAAGCATATACCCATAATCTACACAGCACATAAAATGTTTTGCAGCAATATTCTATGCTTATGAGAAGCAATATAATACATGTATTTTTTTATTTTTTAAATATAAAATAATGTTCAAGTTAATTACTTTTCCGAATCTTTTGAAAACCAAAAATAACTAGAAGAACAATTCCAAGAATTGTTATTATAATTTGTAGCAGCACAATCATTACTACAATTTGTAGCAGCGCCCTCGCATTCATTTTGCTGATTTACACTTGTCTAATTATTAACTATTTTTATAACTATGTTAGTTATCAGCTAAACAATAATATAATGCCTGTCAGAACAGGTTATGTTACCGATCACGTTTCGGCTAAGAACATGGCGGCATGAGCATGCGCAATGAAAATCAGACCTCAAAATTTTAAAGAATCGCTACTATTAAGAGAGAACACATCACTGTGACGGGTTCAAAAAATCGATTTTTTTTTTTGCATTTTTGTAATGCTTAGAATCATAAAAATATGTCCCTAAAATATTATGTTCAAATTCGTAACGGAACTATAATAAATATGTGATGGAGTAGTACGTGGTCAGATGCACAAATCGGACGTAAAACTTTAAACACGTTTTTTTTGAAATTACGTTTTCGGTGGGCGCTCACATATCTCGGCCAATTTTTATTCGAATGACTTGAATTTTGGACAAAATATTTACAACAAAATTGTCTTCAGTTAAGCGTACGAATATTTCAATCGGATTATTAGTTTTTGAAAAACTAAAATAAAAAAAAGTAACGATTTTTTTCACAAAATCGCGACCTCTTTTTTTAAAACAGCGCCATTTTATCTAAAATTATTTTATCAAAAAATCAATACGATTAACTGAAACTACACTCATATACTTTAAAATAAAAAAAAATTTTTTATTTTAAAGCTTCCGTTCAGACGTAGCACGAGTGCTTATGCACTCATGTTTTTTCAGAGGTGCACATCAATGAGCACTAGAAATATTAATATTATTTAATGAATTTTTTGTAATAACTTCGTAAATATATGCAATTTGAATATAAAGACAATAATTCATACAAGCTATTAGTTTTCACATAAAAAAATCATAAAAATAGCCTTTTTTCGGCCGTCACAGTGATATTGCCCCTTAATGTCTATACTATGCCATAGTACAATGGTTAGGTTAGATTATGTTGCAGCAATAATGGCATTTCACATATACATTTTTAATTGTAAGCGTGGCGAATCGTTTTTGTTTTTTGAAATTACAATTTAATTCACAGTATGATGTGACAAGAAATTAATTCATATTAATAATATAATTCTTATTACATTATGCTTTATAATGGCACGATTGACGCAACTATATGAGTATAACTTGTATGTATAACTTATCCATAGTAAATGATCACTCTACCAAATTTTGGTTGTCACAACCAAAATTTGGTAGAGGGATCATTAGTTGACAAAGTAAATAAATCATATCAATCATACCTATTACATAAAGACCTGGAACTATGTTTCTATATTGTGCTCACAACTAAATATTTCTAATATAATACCTTATAAGACCGTATATGTGTGATAACATAGACTACAGAAATCAAAGCCTTAAACGGTCTAGCTAGATCTCAAATGCTTGTATGATTCTTGTGTAAATTTATATACTACGTATGTAATCCCTAGAAACGCGCGGCAAAATGATTTTTCGGTCTTGAAACGCTAACTCTACTGAACTACCGCAGTAATATTACGAGTTAAATTGATTAGCAATTTAACAAATTTTTGATGCTTATTCGCATCTTCGAAACGATCTTAATAATGTTGAATGACACATTAAAACCTGTAAATAATTAATTCTTATTGCGAAAAAGATTACCTCGGCCAGGAGTCGATGGCCCGCCATCTTGAATTCCATATACCAATTATTGCTAAGAATATTACTAAGGTCTTGGTCTAAAAACTTAGAACGCTCGCACGGAATGCAAGAGATCCGACTCCCAGCCGAGGTAATATTTTTCGCAATAAGAATTAATTATTTACAGATTTTAATATGTGATTCAACATTATTAAAATCGTTTCGAAGATGCGAATAAGCATAAAGAATTTATTAAATTGCTAGTCAACTTAATTCGTGATATTACTGTGATTTAGTAGAGTTAGCGTTTCAAGATCGAAAAATTATTTCAGCGCGCATTTCGAGTGTCTCGATCGGACATAGACTCGATTGCACATGGACCCGATTGCGCACCGATCCGATTGCGCACGGACTGTTCTCACATCCCACTGTCTCCATAGGTTAGAAATATTCCAAGTGGACACGGTCTACGCTGCAACTTCTAGGCGATTAGGTCCCATACAGGTAGGATATGTTACTTTTTTTTATTCCGCTGCCCTGAACCAATAAGTACTAGTCTATACACTCCACTGTCTACATGACAGATTTTCTAATCTCAGCAGTACAATTATAGAAGTTGTGCGCCACTTTACTGGGGGGAGGGAAGGTGAGAGCGCTTCGCGTGGATATATAAACACTTATTTATGTTTTTTCATTATCTACTAATATTTTTCCCATTTTTCAATCGCTATTACGTCTGATTGAGTGTGTGCAATCGGGTCGTGCGCAATCGGATCCATGCGTAATTAGGTCAGTGCGCAGTCGGGTCGGTGGGCAATCAGGTCGGTGTGCAATCGGATCGGTGCGCAATCAAATCCGTGTGCAATTGAATCGTGCGCAATCAGATCGGTGTACAATTGGGTCCATGTGTAATCGAGTCCGTGTCTTAATGCAACGCTATGTGTCCAATCGAGTCCGTGTCCGATTGAGAAATACTGCCGTGTCCGATCGATAATGTGCCCAATCGAGTCTCACTCCACGTTTTTAGGGACTACAATTCTTGTGTGAATTTATATACTAACATGCATAGTATATAAATTCACACAAAAATCATATCAGCATTTAAGATCCAGCTAGACCGTTTAAGGCTTTGATTTCTATAATTTAAATATTTTTAGTTATGTGAACTATACTTTTTTTCCGTATGTGTATTGTTTACTTGTTATTATTTTAATTATTTATATAATCTTATAGTTATTAACGTAAAGGGAAAGGAGTTCTCAACCTCCAATGGACTTTCGATATGAAAAATGAAAAGGCTAATAAGAATTTGATGAAATTGTTCTTATAGTTGTAAGATTGTCAATTAAAGCAAGACTCAATATAATGATTGCACATACGTAAGAATGTATCCTATAATTAATACAATAAAAGTGTTACAATATTAACTGTAACATTTCTAACCGTACATTTATGACGTAATATGACTGTACAAGTCATGTGATAGATACCATTTAATTCTTCATTAGGCCTCAGTGGCCAGACTCTGGTATAAGAACTTTAGTCCCAGTCTCCCCTACATTAGATCTTAGATGATATCGACAGAATTAAAAACACAGAATAAAAAATTTCAATGGATAATGTCTTCAAATTTGATGTAGAATTACAATATACGCTGGGTCTCAAAGGAGTTAAGAAGTTTTCGATAAATTTTAAATTCATCCTTACTTTCGTTTATTATATTTTCTAAAGTAAGGACACGTTACATCTCCAAAAAAATTGCATAATTTGAGACACTCTATAGGATGCAATAAATTTTTTTCGCAAATGTCATGATAATTATTGTAAAATACGAACTTTTTGTTAAAAATTAAGCCTTGTATGATTATTAATAAAAAAATAAAGTCTTGTACGATTTTTTGTTGAGGAGACACGGCGTATCAAAGTTATCTATACATTTTTGTTCAGTTACCTGCTAACATTACCTGATGCGCACCAAGAAGAAGTTACTGATCGGATTTTGCGCATTGCCTGCATGCATTCGTGCGTGCGTGCTTGTGTACGTACGTAGGCATATGCATGTGCGATTTGGGGGAGACTCTTAGTTATGTTTTACACTTTAAAATCTTGTATTCCTGCCTCATCTTCCTATTTTTTTGCCTATTAATAATATATTAATGCATGCTCTAATTGTGGTTTGAGAAATTTGCCACCATATTTGATATAATTCTGCTTCGTTAGCGATCCTTCGTACTCTTCATAATCTTCTTCCCATCACATCCCACCTCATGTAAAAATATATTATTAATGTCATTGCTGCTGCAATAGTGTCACTACTGATATTCAATAAGTCCATTCTACAATTGTGTAAGCGTAGTTGTAAATGGTTGTAGTTGTAAGAATTGACTAATGTTAGTCGAATATTTTCCTCATTTTGACTGTGATTGATTAATTCTTATAACTACAACCACTTACAATTACGCTTACGCAATTGTAGAATGTGCTACAGTATTACATCAATAGTATTGACATCACTACTACTCGTTGTGTATAACGACATAGAACTATGTTCAATAATTGTAATATTTGATATAAAAAATTTATTACAGTAAAAAAAATACATATATATCATCAGAGCAATTAGTATTATTTTAGCTAATAGAAATAATATTTTACATATTATTAAAAACAAGTTATTATAGGTATCTTTATTTGTACATTACAATTATATTTAACATTAAATATTTTTTCTACATATGTTTCGTATCTTTGAGTTATGTTACAACTATATGATCATTAGCATTTAAGGTTCTTTGAAGAGGTAATTCCCATACGATCGCAGAAGCATGCTAATGTAAGTAGAGATATAGATTTGGATAGGTGACCGCATGGGGGTGCATCATAAAATTAGTTCTCGAATTAATAAAGGAAACTTTTCTTTTATTATATAATTTTGTCGTGTGTCCTCTGAAATATGATGCCAATCAATAATATTTATTTTCACAATAAAACTTCAGTGAAATTTTAATGAAATTTTCTTCTCCACCACTATTACACTACTAATGACACTGCTTATCAAATTTACATATTACACTAGTAGTATATTTTTATACGGGATGCATGTTTGATGAGATTTAAACTCCAGAAAAAACAATACTGTAGGTATATGCACATATACTGTTAATTGGAAATACAATACTAAGAACACATTTGCGGTACAGTGCTTACTTCGATTTAAACTTAACTTTAGTTTAATTTAAATTTACTCGAATTATCATTCATGTGTGAGATAATGAGAAGAAAGCTATGAAGTTTAGAAAGACTGCTAACGAATCTTTAGGAACTAGAAATAGCACCATGATAAAAATTCCTCGGAATACAATTAGAGCTTGCATCAATATACACGAGCATTTGTAAGAAATTCGGAGACGAGATTTTGAAGTATAAACGTATCAGGGCGTCAATTCCAACACATGCACGCACATCCACATATACACACATATACACGTATACATATGATGTGCAAAATTCGAGCAGCAACCTTTTCTTGATACACATTGGTTAATGCTAATGTTAAAAGTAATCGAACAAAAATGCATAATAAGTAATTTTGATACGCCGTATTTCCGCAATAAAAAATTGTACAAAACTTAATTTTTTTTAATTTGCAAGAAAAAGTCCATACTTTACGATTATCATAATATTTGCGAAAATAATTCATTGCATCTTATAGCGTCGAACTATGCAATTTTTTTTTAGACATAATCCACATTTTAGAAAAGATAATGAGCGGAAATAGAGAGGAATTTAAAATTTATCGAAAGCTTCTTAAGGGGTTAAACTTAGCCGACAACAAATTTGAAGGTTTTTTGGGAATTTTTTATGACTTCCCTAATTAAGCGATCAATTTGAAATTTTCAGGGCTTATTGTACATATCTTTAAGTGCAAACACGAATTTTTTTATTGATTTTTGATACAAAATGGCTGCTTGGCAAGTTGCAACAAATAGACGTGATTTTTTTAGGCAAGCAGTAGAAGTGTCCAATCTTCATGTCTGGAACAAAATAAAAAATTTTTTTATAATCTACACTAGTATAGCTACTGAAGTATATAAGATTATTAAGAAATATTGAATTTTGAAAATTTGGTAGCAGTTTAAAAAAAATCGATTTTTTTGACTAAAAATCACGTCTATTTGTTGCAACCTGCCAAGCGGCCATTTTGTATTAAAAATCAATAAAAAAATTCGTGTTTGCACTTAAAGATATGTACAATAAGCCCTGAAAATTTCAAATTGATCGCTTAATTAGGGAAGTCATAAAAAATTCCCAAAAAACCTTCAAATTT
>JAANIC010001396.1:0-27861 GCA_017607545.1 Acromyrmex charruanus
TAATTATTCCTCGATAAACGTTGTTTTTTAATTTAATGATTCTATTTATTTGGCACATTATATTTATACTTTAATATTGTTAAACATAATATACTTGACGCGTTTATATTTACATTCTACATTTTTTTTAGTTACCATGTATAGATGGCATATCAATTTTTCTAAAAAAAAGCGTAACATCCAATTTACATTCTTTGCAATACATACACTCTTTAGTCTTTCAAATATAATAATGTGTAATAATATTATATAAATCATATTTGCAAATTTAACAACTTTTTAACAATTCAAAATAGTTGTTAAGAAAATTTTTGATGAAATATGATTTATGAAAAATAATATAGATTATTATATTTACAAGACATTTATTATTTAATTTGTAATTTGATCCTATTACGATAAACATTCAGAATTGCATGTTTTATTCTTTTATCTTCCAGCCAAATATGGATGCTACTTGTCTGCGTAATGCTTTCATAGTCAAATGAGAATCCGCCACAGTGACATTTATTCAACTACATCTGAATCTATAAATATGTAAAATGAGTATCTTAGCACAATTGGTTTTGTCAAAAGTTTATTCCTAACAATAATTTAGAGAAATCGTATTTTAAAAACTGAAATTATAGCTTAAATTGGGAAATTGTTCATCTTCCGGCATTATTACAATGTTTCAATGCGTACAGTGCCATATACAGCAATTTTAATAGAGCAACACTTCTTTTTAGTCATATAATACCGGTTAAATTATTTAAAAAATTCCTCTATCATTATGTATGATAGAGGAACTTTTCTGTATGACTGAATCTGAAAACCAAAAAAATTTGATAATTTCAATGAAAAAGGTTTTCATATTTACATCTCTGGCTTACGAAAAAAAGTTACATAATCGATACTTTTGATAAAATGAAAAATTGACGTCTTCCTAAACTCATTTGAAAAGGTTATTTTAAAAAATAATTCATTTTAAAGATTAGTAAATTTGAACTATTAAAATAGATGACATAATATTCTTTGTACAAAGACGCCTTGTATCAGCGGCGGTTTTGAATTCTTTTCGAATTCAATACGATCTATAACATTTGTAATTTTCATTTGGTAAGTTATGACAAAAATTGCAACACAACAAAAGATTCTGTTTAATTTTCTATATAATTTTATTCTGTTAACCAGTTTTATGTGATCAGGAAAAGTTATATTTATTACAAATTGTACAGTATGTAAGATTTATCTTTACGAGACATAAACGAGGCGAGTAATTACCAAAATCTAATCTTATTTGTTTTGATGGTGGTTCCACAGTCGAAGGACTTCGCGTTTCGCCGTAGACTGATATATCCCCACCGTCACTGCTTTGTCTTGCCATGTTTTCCACAGTTGCAGAACTTTGCGTCGTAGTACTACGAATTTCGCTAGACTTTGATGCCTCTGATACACTATCGTCGCTCGAACTATTTTGTTCAAGCCTATATTCTACAACTGAAGAACTTTGCATAGCACTGCTTCGTATTTCGCTAGACTCTAGTGTCTCTGGTTTCTCTGGTGTCTCTAGTGTCTCTGATACACCCTCACACGGAATGTCTTGTCCAGGCCTGTATTTACATATATTATTAAAAAGATAGAAACTGTTACGTATTATTTAAAAATGAGAAAATTGCCATGAAATACATAATAATGTAAATTCAAAGTGTACGTCCTGTTGAGATATCAAAACAAAATTTGCATTTGTTGGATTCAGTATTGATGTTATCAATTCGTTAACATTTACATTTGTAATTTATTTATGATTTGCATTTGTATAAAATTAATGTCTTTAAAATTGATTATTGAAATATAATGTTATATACATATATAGAAACTAAATGACATAATGTATAATAATATGTTGACAGATATACTGCTAGGTTGTCTAATCATAAATATAAAGTACGATACTTGAAGCAATTTAAATTGAACAAAGAAGTTAATTCTTCGCCATTTTGCAATTTTCGTTCTTACTAATGAGAAATTATTTAATTAAGATAAATGAATGATCGTTTATTAGGGGCAATTCTGATAGTAAGCCTATTGCACATTATACATGCATGCTAAATATGCACCAGTATTTCGTTACATACGAAGTAACCGCAATCGTCGCGATACGTTTGTTAGCGATCTCTTCTTTGCGTTTACATATATTCATTATTGACTCTATCATAATAAATTCCGTATTTGAGTAATATATAAGCAGAAAATGTTAGTATTTACAATACTTTTTGCTTATATTCTACATACAGGAAATATGATGACGGTCATATTACGTAAGAAATTTTTAAAATTTTTATAATTGAAAAAAACCTAAATATTTTGTGATTTATCAATTTGTAAATAACATGAAACATAGTTTAAAATTTATTACATATTTTGTATATTAACATAATATGAATTATACTTTTATTGAAGTTAATATTTAATTTTCATATCTCATTCATTTCATGTTAATGTTATTTAATATAAGAAAAGTGAATAATTACTCAACAACGTGTATTTCTTGAATCTCATGTCTCTCCGCTGGATGTGATATCTGCGTTGCAGCTTCGCGCCTTTTCTTTAATATTTGCAGATCATCTTGTAGATTTTGATCTGCCTTTGTCGTAGATTGTGATGAACTGTTATTAAAAAAATGTTTCGGGATAAATATTAAAGTAAGAAATGAAATCGATGAAGTACAATTAATACCAAATTATGATGAAAATTAAACGTTAAATTACTACACGTAAAAGAAGGCTCCCATTCGCCTACAAAACGATTGTCTATAGCTTCGCATATATATGTATGTATTTTATATAAAATAATTTTAAAAATAATAAAAAGTTGCATTATTCTCAAGAAGTTCTTTACAGGTTTTAAGATGCTAGCTCGAAATTAAAATTCTAACTAAATTTGGTATTATTATAATATTTCACATTGATTATATGTTGAAAGACCGAAAGTAATTATAGCGTAGTCATTTTTGAGATGATTTCATTTAAAGTAAATTCGTATGCGTATGTCTAACTTTGACCATAACTTTAGTTGCTCTGTGATTATTATACTATTTGTAAAATGTTTATGATAAGATGTATTTTGATAGAACAAAATCGAAGTCAAATCAATTATTGTCTCTTCGGATTATTATAAAGTTATAGAAATAATTCAAGTAAAACGCAATTAACTTTTGCTCCTTTTGATATGTCTAAAAAATATTCGTTTTATACCCATGGTTTTTGTTCCAGTGTTCTCTCATAATTGTTAATGTTTCAGTTGACAATTGATTGCCTTCTTCCAAATTTTGTGAATATCCACAACGAGAGCAGGTTGCTAATGTTCCATCCGTTATTTTGTAATTTTGAAATAGATAAGATATACTTTTTCGTTGCTTTATTTCATTGTATATCATACTTTTCGGCCCGTGATGAATTTCCCAATGGTTTTGTATGTAATATAACTTATTAACATCATATTTAAAGGAGTGATTTTTACTATTTATTTCACAACGTAGTATTTTTTTTTCTTTATTTAATTTCATTCTGTATCGCTGCAGTAGCGTATTAAGATCTTCTTCTGAAGCAGCTTCCGTTTTTATATTTCTTAGAGTCTCTTCTATTCCAACTTCTTTATCAATATCTTGCTTTTTTTGGTTCACTATTAATTGCATTTCTTCTTCTTTTTTTAGCTCACTTTGTATGGATGCTTCGTCTAGGAACTGTAATTTTTGTACTTCTTCATCTAGTAAGTCCAAATATTCGCTGTGGAAGCCATAAGATTATTATTAAATATAATTGATTAATTTTTGTTTTATATTAATTAAGTTCTGTGTCAATTTTAAATTACTACAATGATTTGTAGATCACCAGTGACTGCAATACGAGTATATCGCACGGAATTATTATGTATTAATAAATATATGTAAATTATATGATTACCAACGGTCATTACCAAGAATTTAATTTATTACAAAACATCTTAAATGTTACATGTAAAATGTACTTAGCGTATATTCGTACGTATGTCAAAATAATGGTTACAGAAACTGTATTGAATACTTATTTTCTTATATAAGATATATACATATCAGGGGAATTTATATAACATTAATTTATATAATACTAATTTCATGAAGATAAATGCTCAATTTCAATTCTATTTGCAAAATCTTTTCTGTTTTTCGAATTAATAACGAAATTGTAAAAACAAAATAAACAGAATGTATAAAATCGACTTTTCATGCTTTTGGGTATGATAAATATCAACAATACATCTTACATACTTAATATGTGGGATCAAGTGTCTGCTTAAGGCTGCGAGTACCCCAGCAGTGTGCGAATCCAAACCTTCCAAGGGTATTAGCGTCCGACAAAATGAGCATTTCGCATATTCGGTGTCCTCTATTATGTAATTATTCAGTATTTTTTGTCCAGAATCTATTTCTACTGCTTTTGCAAAAAAACTTTTTTTGTCGTCTGTGTGATGCGTTATCAAATGGTTTTTAAATGGTAATGCTTGACCAAATTTACTTTTAATTTCCACCTCACAATTTGAAACAAGACATTTCCCAATGTCAATTTTCCCCTTTCCTTGGCGATGAAGATTAAATCTTGCTGCTACGGACTGATATTTTGGGTCTTCCATTATTTCTGATTTTCCATGTTTTTCATACATATGACATATCATTCTAACATGATATTCGATAAAATCAGACTTTAATTTTTGTCTGCAGTATTCACATATGAATAACTGATTACCCTTCGCATCTAATCTATATTCTTTGTAAAACTGCACTGTGCAACTACCCTCTGGTCGCTGTTGAGCCATGTTCGTTAACACCGTTCTCTATCATCGATTGCTCACGATTATCTGCTTATTACTCGCGGAGAACTGTTTACTATTTCAAAATCATAGCTAAGAGGAAGTAAGCATAGTCGAAGGAAGATACACATTTCCTTGTCAAAAAATGTAAATATCTTTAGATCTCTGATATCTGATATCTTTAGTTAGTTTGTGCGTATTAAATATATCGTTTGACCGACAAATTTTGTAGCTCTACATCTCATTTTATATTTAATACAATTTTAATATTTCTTATAAAATTCTAAAATTTTTAATTATTGAAACACGTAAAGGAAGAAAAAATATTCTTATATTGGTAATGTCTTTATTTTTAAAATATAAATCTTGAAATAAGATTATATAGCGTTAAACCAACTTACTTAAATGAAGAAATTTTAATTAAATCAAGAAGAATATATTCTTGTTATTCAATAATAATAATCATGATTTAGGAGAGAGGAAATATTGTACTATGTAGAAAATATTTTCAAATTGAGAATCAGAATTGCTTTAAATAGAAATGAAATTTTTGTTTTATTGTACCGTTTCCTTGAAACAAGCTGTTCGTATTTTGAAATTATTTTAATAAAATTAAGCGTGCATCACATACGTGATCTCAATATGTACAATGGACGTAATAAATAAACGCCCAGATCCTCGTTATAGCTGTCGTTCGCATAAAAATCCAAAATTGTACATATATGACGAACAAATCGATTAAAGTAACGAGAAAAGCAAATCTTATAATAAATCTTCAAGACTTAATAGTTTATTACATCTATTGAATTTAATTATTTGTTTAATAGACTATATCTTATTAAAAACTCAATTTTCACTGTTTAGAGTGAGATTCCATTCGGAATAAAAGAATTTTAATGAGTAGAGATTTGTAAAATAACGAGCGGTTTTATCGAAGGTTCGAGACTGTTTCGCCTTCGTTACTTGCTCAATGATTATAACAAAGTCACGTAATATTATAATTAATAAGAAAATAAGACTTTGAATATTAACGCGTGACATTAGACGATTCACTATTATTTTTATGATTACATTGACGACGCATATGTACTATATATATATTCTCTAATATTGCAAAGTATTGTCTCCTTGAAACAATTTATTAATGTAAAGATTTTGAAATATATTTACATAATACTCATAGCAGTTAATAAAAATAGGTGAGGTATGCATGCTGAACATCGCGCAACATCGATTTTTAATTAATCACAATTTTTGGAAAATTCAGAAGAATAAATGTTGTTAAATTTTATATAATAAATTTCTTAGTATAAAAGTTTTTAAAATCCCGTTATTATGAAGTTTGATTTATCTCGAAGAGTTGATGCTCGAGAAACTTTTTTGTTATATAAAAAATTACTATAACGCATGTATTTTGTTATTATTAAATATATTTTTTCGTAATCACTATTCCATAAGGAAATCATTGTATCCATTTATTTTTAATAAGCGAAGATTTTTGGGGCGAAGAGTGTGGGGCGAAGAATGTGGGGCAGAACATATTTTCTTATGAATTTTAATGATATTAAAGATGCAATAAAAATGTTAATTGTAATTGACATACTACTAAAATTATTACTATCCTAAGCGGTCTGAAAGATTCATATCCTCCTGTAACAAGATCGCTTGCGTTTGACGGATTGCTTAACTTTTCTTTGCGAATAAGTCTTGTGAATTTGATGTTGAATCAGAATACATTAAGTTCATTCTCCACTATGAAGATTGTTCTTCTTTGTATCAGATACTAAACTATCAAAAAGTACAGAAAGTTCAAAAGAATTCAAAAAGAATTTCAGTGATATGTCATCAATTCTGAACTAGTCTGTATAAAGAAACATAACTTTGTAATTCCATTTTTATGCAGATAAGACAAAATTCGCTAAATTAAATTGTTTGGATATTCAATTTCGAGTTTCTTAAAATTCAGTAACTTTTATTTTCACAGTAGGAGATGCAAAATTAAAATTTTTGTTTAAGGACCCATTAGTAAATATTGTCTGAAAAGAATTCATGTTGCATTATATTTCAGAACACCGAAGAGACAAGATTTTGTTTCATATCTTTTCGCATTGTCTCTAATTTTAACGTACTATTTGCACCCAAAACTCTTTTAATTTTTGACTCAAGGATCAAACTTATATTTGCGTTCTCCGTTCACTTTTAATCAAAGGACTTTCATTCGGTTTACTAAAATTGACATATAGACCAGTGCAGATAGCATAATGTAGGTGAAAAATTAAGAACAGGTCGCCACTAGGTGTAATCGGTAAAAAATAATGAGACGAATGATATATCTAAAATTCAAGCATTTTGTAGTGTGGGAAGGGGCTTGTGGAGGGGTTTTTAGGGGGTAAGAGTGGTTTTTCGCTATTTCCGGCGAAATTATGCCTCCGATCGGAAAATGTTGTGTGGCAATGTTGTAGATATTGAAAAGATCTGCAACTTTTGTATATATAATTTTTGCACATAACCTCAAAATTTTCGAGATAAATTGAAAAGAACCGGTTTTTTCGTTTTTATTTTTTTTCTTGTACAAAAACATTTTTTTTTCACCATATTTGATGGAAACGTACCTTTTTATGGTCCAAACAAGCTGTAATTTTTCGGAATAAAAATATTCATTTTTTCGATGTATATTAATTGAAAACAAAAAAAATACACCCAAATTCAACCGAAAAATCTCAAGTCAAAATTTAAGATTTTTTAATGTTTTAGGTGGGAAAATTACACGAACAAACGAAAAAACCGGTTTTTCAATTTATCTAAAAAATTTGAGGTTATGTGCAAAATTTGAGGTTATGTGCAAAAATTATATATACAAAAGTTGTAGATCTTTTCAATATCTATAACATTGCCACACAACATTTTCCGATCGGAGGCATAGTTTCGCCGGAAATAGCGAAAAACCACTCTTACCCCCTAAAACCCCCCCCACAACCCTCTTCCCCCACTACAAAATGCTTGAATTTTGGATATATCATTCGTCTCATTATTTTTTACCGATTCCACCTAGCGGCGACCTGTTCTTAATTTTTCACCATTTCCATGTCTTTTCGAGCTAACTGCACTGGTCTAATATAAGCATTTTAGTGACTGCAAGTAGCTTTTATTATGTGTACGTTCTTTTTCCGTTATATATTATAAATATGTACATTATGATATTCGTTTTCTTGTTACCAGCGACAAAGCGAAATAGATAATTTATGTTTTTATTTTCTTTTCCGACTGTAACTATTATGTATATTTTTAACATTGAAAATGATCCGATTGCGATCAAAACGTCCGCCTGCTAGTTTTCTATATTAAATCTTTAACTTAAAACATGTCTGTTTCTTTTATTTTTTTATATTCATGTTTATTTTATATAATAAATTTTGTAGCCCTCTTTTTTCTTTGTTTTATAAAATTTATGAGCCTTATTACTAATTAGATATTTTAATTGTTATTTTATTTCCAAAAGTAAAACCCATTCTTCAATTGCGCAAGCGTAATTGTAAATGGTTGTAGTTGTAAGAATTGACCAATCATAGTCGAATATGAGAAGAATATTCATCTGTGATCTTGATTAATTCTTACAATGGCAATTACTTATAATTACGCTTATGCAATTGTAGAATGGGCTTAAAATATCCATTTCTGAAGTTAAAAAAAACTTTCCATGACTCACGTAGATAACGTGATTATTGCACAATAATGATACTTTACATAGATATTTCCATCATTTTTCTCAATTATCTAAAAAATTGGACACGATAGAGCAAAACGCCTTTCGAATTCAGATTTAGACCAAAATCTCTAAGAAACACTTATATCATATAACACTTATATTATATTATGTTTGAATCGTCTTATATTGGCCAAACTAAAAGGAAATTAAAAACTCATATAAAAGAACATAAGGCTGACATAAAAAAACCCACTTCCGAGATATCAGTGGTTTCACGTCACCGGTTGAATGAGATACATGTATTGGATTGAGATAACATAAGAATTTTAGATACAGAACAATTATTAATGAAAAGAAGAATTTCTGAAATGATACATATAAAAGGCCAAACAAGTGATATCAATAAGCAAAGTGACACGGAAGGTTTGCCTGATGTTTATCTTCCTTTTCTAAAGAAAGATCTCTCTCTCATTTAATAAATAATTGTAGAATTTTCCAAATTGTTGACTCATATATATAAATAGTGGTAAAATATACGACATGACTAATAATAACACACAATGTCACCACAAATTTCTATCTGTGCAAAGGATGTACTTGAGATTCATCGTTATATTTTTTGCTGTAAAACAGGTAACGATTTTATTCTTTTATATTCCGATTAGAAGATATTGATGATATACAAATTTATTTTAAATTAGAATCTGGAAATTCTCGTTCTACACTTTTCGTGATATGACTTTGGGCGTTTTAACATTATTGTACGAAGCATCTTCTCATAGAAATGAACACGTTTATATAATTAAAACATACGACGGTTTTAATGCCAACTAGATGTAACTCTGCGTCTTAAGAATATTATGAATTTACTGAAGATGGCCAGATTGTGGCCGAAACGTTTAATGTTTTAATTGATGTAATAATAATTAAATATCACATACTACAACTTGTGCTGTGGTTTCTTATGCTCTCTTCTCTGTATACTTGTTAAATTTATAACCACGTTTATTTTTTATGATTTATAATATAGATATATTCATATAAAAATATCTGTTTATCCATACACAAATATGTCCGAAGATTATGTTTCATCTAATCGTAGTCGGAAAAGATGGAAATTGATCATCTTCTATTCCGACAACGACAGCCGACTTGTGACAATTTCATTCGACATCCGACAATCCAGTGCGCGTACATAGGACGCCCGACTCCGATATACGATTGATTGTAGAACGGGCCTTATAGAGACTCTAGCGCAGACTGAATGGAGTAATTTCTAGGGGGAGGGAGGGAGGAAAGGAGAGAGAGAGAGAGAGAGAGAAGGGGGGGGGGAAGAGAGATATTGAATCAAAATGCCGAGCATTATAGTTATAAAATTTTTATTTTTAAATTATTAATTTTAAACAGATTCAAGAGACGTTCTCTCATAAAAATGTGGTGCCGCATCTAACAACATTTCTGGCTGAATGACAGTCAAGTCTTTCATATAAGTTTTGTTTGTTTGCAAAATTTCACAAAATAGTAACCTAAAATGAAATTATATTTAGTGTTCCAGAAATGGGATAGGATTGGGAATGTGGAAGAGATCAAGAGGAACAAAAGTCTTATACCATTTTAAGATATTCGCTGTTTTCAAATTAAAAAATTAAACGTCCAAGCTAATGGGCAGCGACGCCGCGCTACGTGAATTCGTAGCACGGATTCGCGAATTGTGATTCGCGCCCAATCAACGATAGCGGAGCCTAGCGAAGGGAAAGATGATGCATCGCTGCTTGGCATGGTGGTCTTATATGTTTCGATAAATTAATTTATAAATTGATGAAATTTAATGTACTTTTAATAAAATTTTATGAAAAGTTAAATTTAATATAATGTCATGAAATTCAAATTAGTTAATGAAATTTAAGGCCATTTCTAACAGTGTATGTCTTGAAGCATAAGTAGAAAAAACATCGCATAATAAAGCAAGCAGAAAAGTATCGCGATGATCAGCAAACGCTTTGCATAGTGTTCTAATTAATTACGTCGTTTAACATACCTAATTGTGTTAAAACATATTCAATCATGCTAAATAATGTGATTTGTAACGATAAGAAATGTATAAGAAAAACTTGAGCTAAAATAACACTCTTGAATAGTGTAGGCGCATTGTGGCGAAATACTTCAGCACATACAGCCAAGAAGGGGATTTGGTTTACAGAAATACTTAACTCATTCACACTTACATTCCTCTCCCACATTTATCTTACAACTATAAACCTAAAAACTATTATTATACTTTTACCTATACATAATCTCTATATCACAGTTCTATCACAATCTATTATTATTACCTATAATTGACTATAACTAACTATAATATACTACATTCCATACTCATAGCTTTGTAGTCTTACAAAATACTCATTCCTTGTCTTTATCTTTATAATAGTCTCTATTTATATCTTTTCCTTCCTCTATCATTTCTTTTTTTTTCTATTTATTATTTCCTTTCTCTATCCTTCCATAATTTTGGCGTTTTTCCTTTAAGTTTATTCAAATCTTCTCTCCATAATTTCCTTACAATTTCGTCCTTATTCTTTCCCAACTCTTCAAAACTACTTCTTGTCTCTTCACATTCTTTAACATAATGCTTCAGGTTATCCTCGCTTTTACCATAGAAGACATCCTCCCTCCTCTATTCCTAGCCAGTAATTATTCTTCTCTTCTAAATTACCGCATCTTAATTTAAATAACGCTTTTATCTCATCTCCTCTCTTCCATTCCATATTCTCCACCCTCCAAATAATTTGATACCTATTCTCCATACTTATCTCTTTATATCTTTTATTATACCTTAACTTATCTATTCTTTCCCTTTCCCATTACCTTTGTAAATCTCTTTTCTTATTTATTAAATCTTTTTCAAAACTTTCATTCCCATGTCCCATTACTTTCCTAGATTCAATTCCCCATCCATTCCTATTATAATAACCCTCTCTTTCCGTACCATATCTATCGTTCCAATCATAACTTTGTTTATCCTTCCAGCACTCCTTGATTAAATTATCTATGTTTCCAGATTTAATCTATTCCTCATATTTTCTTGCCCTCAATCCCCATCCTACTTTGAGTTTATCCATTACCAGTTCTCTCATAATTACATACCTTGGAGTGAAGAAATGTAAGTTGAAAATCCATCTGACGTAGTCTAACATTATCTTTTCTAGTTCACCTTTTTCCTCCCAGCTCCATAATTCCACTTTATATGCCGTTATACTTTGTACCAGATATTTACATAGCATCCATCTTCTACTAAAGTCATCTCTGCATAGCTTTTCCCCTAAGCCCTATACTTTTCTTGCTTTACCATTTTTCCTGTTCTACTTATTTCTTTAATATGCCTTATAATCCCCATTCCTATCTAAATTAAAACCCAAATATTAAAATTCCTGCACCTCTTCTAGTTCCTTATTCCTCCATTTCCATTTCTCTTTCCTTTTTCTCCCTCTCCCTCCAGACACCATTATTTTCGTTTTTTCTGTGCATAGCTCTAATTTCTTCCCCTCTAAAAATTTTTTAAACATGCATTATCCTGTAACGTCTCCCTATTATAAGCTACTAAAACTAAGTCATCCGCATATGCTAACGACCATATCCTACCTAATCTAACTCTTCCTCTTTTCTCTAATTCATTATCTATGTCCGCAATATATAAATTGAACAACAATGGACTCATCATACAGCCTTGCCTTACTCTTTTCATTGTTCTGAATTGTTGCGTGTATTCTTGCTTTGACTTTATCCTCATCTTCTCTATCTTTCTTACCAAATATTCACTTATACCCTTGCTTTTAAGAGTTTGCCCCTATCCACCTTATCAAAGGCAGCTTTTAAATCCCCAAACATTATGTATATTTTTTTCTTTCCTTTTTCCTGATTTCTTTTCCTCTGCATCAAATGCGTCAGTATGAAAATATTATCTGTTGTTGACCTTCCTCTTTTAAATCTAGCTTGACTTTCCGGAATTATACCTTTGGTTTCCACCTCCTTTTTTAGTCTATATCTTATTACTTCTGCTATATTTTATACGTACACTGTAACGAGATACCCCTGTAGTTTGTTACCTTCTGCTCGTCTCCTCTTTTGTATAGAGGGACAATTATACTTTCCTTCCAATCTTGTGGCACCTTGCCTGTACTTTTTGTAGCAGTTCCATTAACCCTCACCTGCATATATCAAGCTTTCATAGGCATACCATCTATTCCTACCTTTTTCTTTTTCATCTTGCGTAACGCCCTACTAATCTCTTCAGCCTTCAATCCTTCTTCTTCACTTTCTTCTTTATTTATATCTTCTTCTTCTTCTTCCTCTAACTCAGAGAGCTGAGGTGCTCTGCTGTGCTTTATTTTCATCCACTTCAGTGCCGTCCAATAGCTCCTTAAAATATTTCCTTCATTCCTCGTTCTTTATATTATTTTCTTTCCATATCTTCTTACTTTTCTTCCTATTATATACTTCCATACGTCTGCTTCCTTCTTCAACTTTTTCAACTCCTTTTCTTCCCTTTTTTCTTTTTGTTTCTTCTCCAATAATTCTCTAAACTCTTTCCTCTTCTCCAAATATTTCTTTCCCGTCTCTTTTCTATTTTTTCATTTCCTACATATTCTCTTCATCTCTCTCTTCTTCCTGGAGCAACTAATATCCCATCAATCCTTGTATCCTTTTCTTCTTTTTGACTTTTTTCTTCACGACATTGTTGAACACAATCTGTTTTAATTCCTCCCACATAGCTTTTACTTCTTCCTCATTATTTCTCTCGCCTTTATCCATATCTCCTCATCATTTATCACCTCCGTGTTTTTATTGTAGCTTTCTATGGTCTCTTTATTCCATACGATAATTTCTTTTTCCTTGATGACACTGCCCTCTTTGTCCCGGGCCTCTTCCGCGTTATTTTCTTCCAATACCCCATAGCAGTTCCTTCCTCTAATGTCAGACTCAGTGGCATGTGATCCGAGTCCACTCTCGCGTCGATCCTAAATTCTACAATTTTATCGCAAATATTATCGTTAGCTATCGCATAATCTATTACCGAGCTATCTCTTGCTCCTACATACGTATATTCCGTCTCCTAATCGCCTCTTGATCTTCCGTTCAAAATCTGCCAGCTATACTGCGTTACCAATTCTACAAAACCTCTACTTCCATTTCCTATCACCTTATCTTTGCTACATTTATCTTTTCCATCATTCCTCTAAATCCTCTCTTCCTAATTTCCCAATTCTATATTAAAATCACCTCCTATAATTACATTCTTCCGTACATTCCTCCTTAATCTTTTTCATCTTTATATCCAAATTTTTACCTTCTTGTTCTCTGTATACTGAGACTATATCTGTCTTTTCCCCACCATCTTTAACTCTGATACAATTACTCCTTTTCACTCTTTGCTAATTAACCTGTCTTCCTTATTCCCCCACCCTTTTCTCTTTTCAATTATAAAATCACTGCTTGCCCTGCCTCTCTTTCTTTCCTTCCTAGCATAATTGCAATGATGTGGCGAAACACATACGACCACCATGTCAAGCAACGATGCGTCATCCTTGTCCTTGCTGCGCATCATTGCCGTTGACCGGTTGACTGAGGAGTAATGAGTCGTGCGGCATGATATGAATTCGCATGGCGCTGCGTCACCGCACATTGGCTTAGGCTCTCTTTCATCAACCTCGGTTAAACTAATCGACGGTTACATGAAGCTTGTTCAGGCCCAGTGTGGTTTTTTCCAATTCTAAAATTGGAAAAAAACAATAAATAAGTTGAACCTCGGTTATGAGTTAACCGTCAGTTGTGGAACCTCAGCGTACTCATTTAATCATCGAGCTTAACCGAGGTTGGTGAAAGAGATCCTTAGGTCCGATTGCAAAGTTAGTTTGACTTTAAACGAAGCTTAACATTGTCTCTTTCTTTTTTTTTTAAAGCCGATAGAGAAACAGAAAAGGAGAGAGTTTTAAGCCTCGCTTAAAATTAAAGTAACGTTAGTGCAATTGAATCTTAAACGTTTTATTTTTTAATTTGAAAACTACAGCGAATATCTTAAAATGGTATAAGATTTTTTTTTGTTTTCCTTGACTCTTTCCACTCACAATGCCGTTCCTACCCCATTTCTGGGATATTCTGTATATAAAACACGCGCGCGCGCGCGCACACACACACACACACATACACACACACACACACACACACACACACATTTTAGAATTTTAATTAAAAATTTTTTTTATATTTACCATTGCGGCTGCTTTAGAGTATATAAGCAACTATTTGGATGAATGTATAAATCCTTGTTCCCCCGAACTGTCCTATATGTGCCTGTATAATGCAGATACGCCGCTTTAGGAAAGAGACCAGCGGTCAGACACTTAAGAATTTGTTGAATATTTCCTGAAACAATCAGAATAATTACCATTTATTAATTCAAAACTATATATANTAGCAAAATTTGACGTTGTTTCTTGCACAATAAAAATTTTATGTGTGCTTTAATATTGAATTAAATATTAATAAATATATATATATATATATATATATACTATGTATAATTATATTTGTAATTAAATTCAAAGTACTACACCATTGCAGGATACTAGTGGAATGTCTAAGTGTTTCAGCATTTTATGCATCTGCACGCGAATTTCCGTAGCTCTCCGCAAAACTTTGTGATTAAGGAAATATTTCTGACACCAAGCAGGCGTTTTATTCTGTTCAAAAGCTGTGTAAACATTTAACAAGGTAAGAAGATCTCCTTCTTCCACTTCGAATTTGCGATGAGCTATTCTTGCTTTTAGAACCGCTTGTCCTCCGCCGGGTTGTATAAAAACGTTCTGAACTTGTAGCATGGCGAATATTGTCGTGATTTCCTCGGAGCACCCCATTTCACCTATCAACAAAAAACTTATAAATTTACTGTCATAATTAATCATGATTATACATCACTATCGTATTTATTTAGAAATCGAAAATCTTTAATTTAAAAAAATTTATTAACATATTTATTCTTATATATACCAGATGTGATTAAAGATTTCGCTAGCACCGGCTCCAACGGCATCTCCGCCATCGTAAGACCTAATGGCATCGTCAAATCTCCGTTACTGTCGATCGCACCTAATGTGTAAAGCAATTCCAATCCCGTAACTAGATTTTTGCTGGGCGGTGCAGATGGAAAATTGAAACGCAATACATTATCAATGCCCAGAGCTTTCAGTTGCAGTATCGCTGGCGCCAAATCTGATCGCTGCATTTCCGGCGGAGTAGCTTCAAACAATTCAGTGTAAGCCTCTTCCGTGTACAATCTATTTATTATAAGATTCGTAAAATATTTTACTAATAATGCAATTTCTATATATTCAGAATTAATATAGAAAATAATATACAAATAAAACACACACACACACACACACACACACACACACACACACACACACACACACATACACACACACAATCCAAAATCGGAACATGAAACGTCTTATAAGATATCTTTTGTATGCTTAGAAGTTTTTGCATAAGTGTCTTTAAGACATCTTATGTCTCGAATTTGGACTTTTTGTCTAAATTATTTTCTGGGTACATTACTGGGTACATTCTATCTTACAATTATTAGAATCATATATACATATATAATTAGTCTTCCTTAAAACATAAAACAAAAAAAAGCATATAATTTGTTTCTCTTTTACCTAAATGCTTTTCCAGTACGCACGCGACCTGCGCGGCCAGCTCGTTGGTTGGCGGAAGCTTTTGATATGGGCACAATAACGAGACTATTCGTCTGCGTTTCTGCTTCAAACCAAGGTATCTTGACAAAACCGCAATCGATTACTGCACATTACAAAGTTTCGATTACATAATGTCGTCAAATCAAACGTTGAGAAGGACAAAAAAATATACTAACATACCGTAAACGATATTTGGAATGGTAATAGACGTTTCCGCGATATTTGTCGCTACGATAACTTTGCGAGTGTCTTTAGCAGCCCTCCAAAATACTTTAAGCTGTTCCGCGTTCGGAAGCGATCCGTACATCGGCAAAGGAAGCAGTTTCTCTAGAAATAATTTATTTTACTTAAAATTTTAAATTTCTTCAAAAAATATTAGATATATTAAAGGTTATTATATTATAATATATGCATAATAACCACCTAATGTCACAATAATGTTACTAAAACTATTATCTGAAACATTTTTTGGTAAAAGTAGGAAAAAAGATATTTGCAGTAGGACATTAAAATGTCTTAAAATCTACCCTCTGTACTCTGTGTGCGTGCGTGCGTGCGTGCGCGCGCGCGCGTGTGTGTATGTGTGTGTGTTTTGCATGCGTGCGCGCGCGTCCAGGAAAGAATTAAGGATTGATGGAACAAGTTATGAATTGAGTCTTCTCCTCGAAATTTTTCTATTTAAAAAATTCCAAGTACTCTCTGCTCTCTATGTTTGAGAAATTCCTCGATTATCTTACTCACGTTTGTCATCCTTTATGAGCTTTGCGTGTTCCGATAAAAGAGATACGGCTTGATCGACTTCATCAAGTCCTGTGAGGAACGCTAGGATATCACCCGATTCTTCCGTATCATGTATTTTTAGAGCTGTGTCTACTACACCATTAATATAATTCGCCATCGGTTCTGCAACACAATACAATCTTAATTAAACAGTGAAAGTTATAATTTCAGTTACGAACATGACTCTGTGGAATATGTGTACCTTTGAGAAAAAATACATCCACTGGATACAATCGACCCTCGACGCTCATGATAACCGCGCTATTTTTATTCGAGTCTTTCATCGTATTTACGTTAAAGAAATCTCGAAGTTCCTCCGCGTCAACCGTCGCTGACGATACAATAATTCTCAAACTCTTTCGTTTCTGCAACCGTTTATGAGATGGCATTAATTTATTATGTTCCGCGCGAATTAATTATGTTTGTTATAATATCAGTGAACTTACCCTGATTATTTTTTTCAGCAACCCCATTATGATATCAGTCAAGAGGGTCCTCTCGTGCACTTCATCCAGGATAATGACCGAGTAGCTTGTTAATAACGGATCCCTCATTAATTCTCTTAAGAGAATACCCTCTGTCATGTACTACAAAGACAATCTATATATTAGCTTCGTAACGAAGTAATACACACATATACGCATTAATATAAAATACACACACACACACACACACACACACACACACACACACACACACACACAGAAAATATATATATATATATTATAGAAATATATATATATTAGGTGTAGTAAAAAGAAATCCATTATTTTTCCAATAGATGGCTTTAGTAATCTGTATCTCGCAACGCGAAAAATAANCTAATATATATATATATATATAGAAATATATATATATATATAGAAAGAAAAATACTGATGTATTTCTTATCTCATTATGATATAACAACAGAGAAAAATACCATTAACGATGTTTCATAATGTAAAATTAGATAATATTTTGAGTACAAGTCGTTTTGCGTTCTATTTATCTTTTATTTACAGTGTTGTACCTTAATCCTAGTTGTTTCATCAGTGTAATCATCGAAGCGTATGCAATAACCGACGGTGGTCCCTAGAATACAATTACGTTCGTCGGCCACGCGATTTGCCAGAGAGGTGACCGCGACTCTTCTCGGCTCCGTAATGCCGATCTTTTTCCCATCTGCACACCATCCTGCTTCAAGAAGATACTGAAAAGTAAAAAACTTAGTTTATATGCATAATATCATATTAATTTGTTTCAAAACATATTAGATTTTATTGTGTGTTATGTTACAGCATAAAAAATTGATATGAAAATATTTAATAATAAGTAAAAATAGATAATGTAGTTTAATAAATTGAAAATAAAGAAAGTACAATATTTAAGAAGGACTATGAGCTAATGAACAATTTTCAATATACGTTTATTATAATAAACATTTCGACCTCTTTATCAGATTATCCTCAGTGTTATTAATTTAAAATTCTATAAACCGCCAATCATAATTACGCAAAAACAGGCCGTTGGACGCATATTTAGAAGTTTGTGTAATATGTTCTTTCTTTGATTGTTCAGTCCAATGTATGTTCTTGTTATATGATTTGAGAAGTAATAAATAATGTAGATAAATTACACGTTCCGTTAATCTCTTGATATATATAACTTCAGTAGTTAAAGTGCAATAATTTTTTACAATGAGTAACATTGATATAGCAATATGCAATTTTTAATGAAACACTTACTTATAAGCGAAGAATTAGACATTCAATCTTGAATTATGTGTGTGTCACTAATGAACTTTCGATATTATAACTTGCACTTCAACTGGACTTATATATATTGCGTTTGAGATTAACGAAGCGTGTAATCTATCTACATTGTTTATTATTTCTCATATATAATCTCAAATCATATATAATCTCAATTCAAACTACATCCCAAATATAACAAGAATATACATTGTACACAAGGACTAATGGAACAATCAAAGAAAGAATGTTACACAAACTTCTAAATATGCATCCAAGGGTCTGTTTTTGCGTAATTACGATTGGCGGTTTACAGAATTTTAAATTAATAACACTGAGGATGACCTAATAAAGAGGTCGAAACGTTTGTTACAATAAACGTATATTGAAAATTGTTCATTAGCTCGTAGCTCTTAAATACTTTCTTTATTTTTAATAATAAGTATTTATTTAAAAAATTACGTATTAAGATGCACAAAAAAGGATATTGATAAAAATTAATTTATTAACAGATTAAATATTATCCACTAATATTGCTATACCTAACGGTATAAATCATATTCTCGCATTCGTCGTCACATTCGCGCTTCCAAACATGCGGAAATACAGAAAACACTTTTTTTGATAAAAGTAAACTCTCTTTAATTGAACAACATTTACATACATATGTATATGTGCGTGTGAATAAATTAATATTTCTTATATATTATTATATAATTTGCAGACAGTAAAAGTTATATTTTTATATAATTTTGAAAAATATTATTATACTGAAGGATTTATTTTTGAGTGGAAAATAATAAAACAAATGAACAAATATGTCAGAGATTAATTTATATAAAAATATTTTTATTGCATATTTCCATTATAAAAATAATACAATATTCTTTCTCTCTCTCTCTCTCTCTCTCTCTCTCTCTCTAGCTATAGCGTTATAAAATTTAACGAAATCTTATACCAAATGAAATCATTTATATAAAAATATTTTATTGCACATTTCCATTATGAAAATAATACAAGATATTCTCTTTTTCTCTCTTTTTCTTTCCTCTCTCTCTCTCTCTCTCTCTCTCTCTCTCTCTAGCGTTGTAAAATTTGACGAAACCTTATATCAAACGCAACTATTGACATTGACCGCACGTTATCTAATAATGTTTTTTGCATACGTTTACGTAACAGTTCTTTTTACGTTCGTTATATTCGTGCTGCAGTTAGGTAACATACTTGGCACTGGATTAGATAAAAATGCCTATCTGTAGACAATAAGTGACCTACTTCGACGTAAATGTAACGTTGGCTTGTATGTAGAAGCGATAAGAAACAAAAAAGGATTGGAACGTTGCGCATAATTATTTTATGGATTTCGGTTTTTTTTTATTTAGAATATTTTTCATGTTATTTCGTATAAAAGTAAAATTATATTTATCTAAAAGTTTTATTATTTAAAACTTAAGAATACAAGTAACTTGTAACGATATATTTTTCATATATCACATATATAAAAAAAGCTGTATAAATTAAAACTTTTTCTTAATTGTACATGTTTGTATTACGTTATTATACGTATTATATTTTTATGTGTATATTTATATACATATAAGTATAAATGTATGTATGTTTTTATTATGTATTTATTTAATATAATGTAACATCATATATAAATAACACCAGAGATACACATTACTTTTTATTTACGTTTATTAATATATCAAATGATTTATAATAAATAATATATAAATAATTTGAACAAAAGAATGAAAATTTGCGATAAGGCGCGTGAAATTACTAATTTTTTGTTTCTATATCTGCATCTTGATTTTTATTTTTAATAAAATAATGTATATAATAAAATAATGTATATAATATATGATCATTAATATTTATAATAATCATATAATCACATAATTTAAGAAAAAATAAATATTCAAGATGATTGAAAGAAATGACCTCTATTGCTGCGCGAGCATCCATCATATAAAAGAATTATACGTAAAATATAAAACTATAATAAAAAAAATAGACTCTAAAAGGAACCTTTTCCATGCTGACGCTTGACGCTCATTTTTAGCGTCAAAACAGATCACATGATCGAAATAGACGCACGATATTATCTTAACTTTGACCATGTGTGGCCCGTTTAGACGCTAAAAATGAGCGTCGAGCGTTAACATGTAATTGTACCTTTATGCATTAGGAAATGCATATAAGGAGGATCGCAAGCTCTCATTCACCGACAATATTTCCACATAAGTGTACGTGTAGTGAAGTTCGCTGATAAGGATAAGCAAAAACAACACTGTGGGTAGCTGCCACCACGTGAGTCTAACGTATTCCCAAATACGATCCAAAAATATTGCCAGAAGAAAATAGTCCATCATTGCGTGGAAGTTAAAGATCTTCCATGCGAGGGCGATAACCCAGAAAGAGGAACTTCTGAAAACGATAGTTTGTCTATCGTACAGATCCTCTCGGCTGATCATCGAAGAGATGTCAGTCTCTAGAAGATCCTGATACACGGATATATACCGGTTCCAAGCGATGCTTGTCAGGGAAAAGTGAAGACCCACCATCAGCATGTTGTACAGAGGTGATTTCCAGAACGAGGTGGAGGAAACGGAATTGTGGGATGACAATGACGATGACGATGACGATAACGTCCGGATGGGCAGTAATTCATAACCGGCGCGGTGATTAGAGTTGCGCCTCAGGAAAAAAAATACCGCGATGGCGAGAGCAATGCAGCCGAGACCGTCGCAGATGCCATCCACGAGATAACCGATAGAGCCGACGTCCGATCTCTCACCTTTGATGTTAAGCCTCATCCTCGCCACATGGCCGTCCAGATCATCCAGCCAGGCTCTGACTAGGAATA
Organism: Acromyrmex charruanus; assembly: GCA_017607545.1. NCBI lineage: Eukaryota > Metazoa > Arthropoda > Insecta > Hymenoptera > Formicidae > Acromyrmex > Acromyrmex charruanus. The sequence continues at coordinate 21,679 of JAANIC010001396.1, forward strand.
GAATGACACCTATTCGTCTGTAAAAGAGGGAACTCCGTGTGATGTAACGGGCGCCGATTACAGCCACCGCTACATGAGAAACGCTGATGGCGTTTGGCGTCAGCCACATCCAGGAACGACTAATGCCTAGTAAATAATCCACTAGGGATGCCAGGGGGCTCAGGACATAGTGATTAGGGTGATCCAACGTCATGGCCTTTACCGTCACCGTGCAAATCGGATTTAGATCGCACAAGATCGGCGAACGATATGATGAAGCTCGCGTGTCATTCACGGATGGACGTACATCGTAGTCTTGCACTCGTAAATAAAGTAACAAATCCATTCCAACGAAGTACAGCAGGAATAGAAACGCCAGACACGTCTTACTGATAAATGCCGACGAGTACATTTTCCGAAAGAGATCAAAGGATCAAATTGTTCTATGTTTCTCGTTATTTAATTTTTTTTTTATAATATTGTTCTTTTATTTGTTTATTTATTTAAGTCAATTACTATTATTCCTTTAATCGTTTATTTAATGGCTTATTATTATTTCAGGTATTTTTTTTCATCTAATTAAAAAGGTCAACACATTCCGTCGCAGCCGATTATTAATTAGCGTTACCGATATGCCGTAAATTCAACTTGCGTTTTATGTGTCACAAAAATCTTATCAAGCATTATTCTTCTTCTATATTGTGTCGGCTCGTTGATCGATGTTAAGCCTATGACATTCTTCGCGATCTGGTCCTCTTCTTCGTCCTTTCTCTGCTCTAGATGCGTCGGAGTCCGCAATTTGATTTTTAATCGTTCCGAACTTTCCATGCAATGTTAGTAGCTCTTTATCAGAACAGCTCCTGTCGTTGCGCTGACTGTGCGTTTTACCAATAACTGGCAGCGCCTTGCTGTAATAAAAATTATGTCACGTTGTAATTACGTCACGTTGCAATTATGTCATGTTGTTGTAATTACGTTGGAATTAATTTGACATCGAACACACACTTTTGCCGCAGAATAAATTCCATTCTGCTCTATCGCATCGTTGACTCGCGTATTCTGAAATATTTTACAATACGTTGCGTTTTAAGCCACAATTATAGATCATTATCAACTCGCCTTTATCAACTATTTTCTCATATCAGATTATGGCACAGTTTGTTATTTTCAGTCTATTTCAGATAGAGGCAGATAGAAACAACCGGACACGCACGTATATCCCGCCGTTTCTGATACTCTTTTCGTTTCTTTTCTTTTCTTTTTTTTTCTTTTTCTTTTTCCACGAGAGACCGTGCGCGATCCACGAAGTCGCGGGTCATACTGACGGAGAAGACAGGTGGTCTATCGCGTTACCTCACGGGTTTCATTCTGTTCCGTAATAGGTCAATATCAGAATATGTTTGATTCACGAATATCTTTAATCCAATCGGACAGAGAGCTCGCGCGCCTGCCGGATGTTGATACGAACCGCAACGATTAAATTGCAACGCTCGCAAGGAGCCCCGCATAATATGTTGCTCAGAGGTAATACAAACACGATAAGAATGTCAGAACAAGTATCTTTCCTCCCACTCTTTCTTACTTCCTATGACTACGACTTACCCAAAGAGCATCTCTACGGCCAAATGTTCCAACACTTTCGCGTTTACCGTTTACAGTTGAATTCTCATAGACCATACTCTCCTGCGCAGATTTCTATTTATATCTGCGCGGTGTTGAATTTCGTTAGTGAAGGTTGCATGTGTAACGGAAAATGCTATAGGTACTAATGTTCGTCATGTTTCGAATGTAAGCCCGGAGAGGAAAATACGAATTTTTATTTCCACGCATGAATAATTTATGAAAATAAAACTGGTTATTCTTCTTCTCTCTACGCTCAAAGTCAATGCGTGGTTACACATGTTTCAAAATACAATATTATACTTTTAATGTATCAAATATAAATTGTCGTGTCATTGTTTCTTTAATAATTACTGTCGGATAATTTTCAATATTTGCTGCTTAACTTGTAACTAGTGTTGCCTACATGGATTTAAATATATTCAGCACATTCATTTTATTTGATTGGAGTCAGCATAATACATGTAACTATGATAATAGGTCATTTTTTCCGATGAACTTTTTGCATAATTCATCTCTCTCTTTTTCTCTCCATGTTCGAGAAAAAAAGATAAAAGATTTGTATGTGTGTGTGTGTGTCAAATGTTTAAGCATTTAGCTAAAAACAGGTCTCTCCGACTATCTAAGATGAAAAATATCTTATTGAGCATTTGAACTTTCCAAGTACGTTTTCGTGTATTTTTTTTTATAGATATAACTGGAAAATTTATAATTTAAATAAAGGAATCGTCATACTACTATCTCTCTTAACAAGATATTAAATCTTTCAATTCATTTCGCTATTGAAATACTGATATGAAGTACTGATATTGATAGTTATTGATTATCACAGTTGTAGACATTTATGTGAACACAGTGAATTATAACATAAATACTAAACTTTTCGCAAATTTAATTGAACGCATTAGTGTGCACAAGTGTACATTAAAGCCGTTGAATACAGATTTAATCTGTATAAAAATAAAATGCAAATATTTCGAATTATAAAATACAGATTTCATTTTCAGCATAATATAACATATTGAGAATTTCATGTTCAATCCATTTGATATATACATTGAACATACATTTCAATACCTTTCCATCCTTGAGCAAATCTGTTTTAGGCAATTAAAAGTCTTCTTCAAAATCATTAATGTATTAATTATACCTAATTGCTAGTCTGGAGCATGAACATATTACGACTGAATTGTTGCATTTGTCCGACAAGGTGTTGCTGAGCTTTGACGTCGGTTCGGTGACAATGGCTTTTTTTGAAGACTTTCGATACTGTCGATCATAAACTGCTTCTTGCCAAACTTTGTTACTACAGTTTATCCCTCTCTGTTCCTTTCTTCCTTTCCTCTTCCTTTGTTTCCAATAAGTCCTTCTCTTCCTACTTTATTTCCTATCCATTCTGTCCTATCCAGAATTGTCCCATCCAGAGGGCCTCAAGGATCTGATCTACATCTCTGCTATTCACAGTATTCACTGCTGATGATCTGAGCTCCATTCATCTTAGCTAAGTTGTTTATATATGCTGACGACATCATTATTTTGTTCTTCTTCCGTCTAGAGTCTTCTGTCTGAGGCTTCTTCGACTACCGAAATTATAAATTTCTGCGATATGCGGCCGCATCATCTAAATCCCTCAATATTTTCCTTGCTCATCGTTGCATGCTTCTTTCCTTGCATTATCCCGTCTTCCTTCTTTTAATGTTTTCCTTAATTTTACACATCCTATCAACTTCACAAAAGCTTCTTGTATTTTAGCTCCTTATTATCTCATTATTTGACTCGTCTGATGTAGTTTATATCTCAGTGTTAAACCAACAAGTGTTAAATTCAATTCAGAGTATCTAAAATTCCTATCTTTGTTTTTTTTATAATATCCACGAGTATGATCACATCTCTTCTTTTTATTAAAATCCGGCTAAAAATCTCTCATGCTTCATCCTTCATTTGTGTTGTTTTGTGTATCATCTTCTTCATTTTAACATTCCTTTGAATCTCCATAATCTCTTGCATTTTAACTCTAAATTCTTACAACTCCTAACACCCGATATTATAATTTCTTATTTTTTCCTGTACATCGTTCTGCCAAATTTAAAGTCGATTTCTTCTATGTTGTCATATGTTTCAATATGCTACCTCATGATACATCATCTGATCTTCCTCATTTCTGTCTTCTTTTTGCAATGCTGTCGCTCGGTTTCTATCGTCTGTGAAATGTTAACACGTTCTAGTATTTCCGGTACTGTATTACTTTAATATTGCAACCTTTCTACCTCTTACTCTGCAGTTTGACATCTGAGAGCAATATATCTTTTATTAATTATAACTCTTTTTATTTATATACATATATACAGGGTGTCCAAGAAAGAGACGAACAACGCATAAGGGGAGATTCCTGAGATTATTTTGAGACGAAAATTCTAATATTAAAATGTTGGAGCTATAATAACTTTTGAATTATAAGCGTTTAAAATTAATGAATCATATTGTTCTAAAATTGGCGCGCTCAGGAGTAGCACAACACAAAGTACTAAACGCGAAAACTTATCACTTCTTTTGTTAATATTGATTTTAGAATTGTGTATGTGAATATAAGATTTTATCTATTACTTCCACAAATGCATTGTACAATAACATTGTGCGACATTTTTCTTTTTATAATAATATTTTTTTACCTTTACACGATACGCAGAACGCAAGCTATCAGATAACAGTTCTTTGAGCAATTTGCTATCAATTTCATATTTTAATTAGCAGAAATTAGTAACTTTTTATGTAGAATTATGTGCTATTGTTAATATTCAATTAAAACTCATTCAAATACACTTTAAACATTTTATTAAAAGAATCCGGAGAAACTAGGAACTTATATGAATATTATAAAATCACTATTTTGGAGTTAAGTTGGATGATCTCGCTGATCAGTATTGCGATCCATTGTGTCCTATCCACATTCTATTCGAATAAGTTGTATCTAAAAAACGTCGAACATTTCTGAATGTGTGCGTAGGTGTACCATCATGTTGAAAAATCATAATTCTTCTGAGGTGCAACGGAACGTTCTCTAACAGAATCAGTAAATGCTTGTTGCAGCATTCACTCACAAAAATTTCTTCTTTGTGCATAATCCTGCGGCATCAAATGTTGTACTTTTATGTAGTGATACGCATGTAATTGATTTTCCTTTTTCTGCCTCTTCATTATGTACATTACGGACATAAAATCAATCGCATTATTGAAGCAATATCACCCGATATGATAATTAATGCGATAACAAAGTTTATTGAGATACGCAAAATTGCGCATAGATGTAAATGGAGTACAATTCGAACATTTATTATAATGTACATAATTCATTTTGTAAATTAATTGTTCTGTATTAATTAATAATTTATTAATTGTTCTTTATTAATTGTAAATTTATTGTTTATAATTAATAATAATATTTATATACACATAAATTCCTAGTTTCTCTGGATTCTTTTAATAAAATGTTTAAAGTGTATTTGAATTTTAATTGACATTTTATTAACAATAACACATGATTCTACATAAAAAGTTACTAATTTCTGCTAATTAAAATATGAAATTGATAGCAGATTGCTTAAAGAACTGTTATCTGATAGCTTGCGTTCTGTGTATCACGTAAAGATAAAAAATATTATTGTAAAAAAAAAATGTCGCACAATGGTTATTGTACAATGCGTGGAAATAATAGATAAAATCTTATAATAATAGATAAAATCACATCCGTAATCCTAAAATCAATATTAAAAGTGATAAGTTTTCGCGTTTTAGTATTTTGCGTTGTGTCGCTCCTGGGCGCGCCAACTTTAGACAATATGATTCGTTAATTTTAAATGCTTGTAATTCAAAAGTTATTATAGCCTCAACATTTTGATATTAGAATTTTCGTCTCAAAATGATCTCAAGAATCCTCTTAAGCGCTATTCATCTCTTTCCTGGACATCCTGTATACACGCACGCACGCACGCACGCACGCACGCACGCACGCACGCACACACACACACACACACACACAGAATGGTCCATCTAAAATGTCTCACTTATTTTTGGTGATATAAAAAAACGTTTCAAATGAAAGTGGAAGGGTTTCGAGGGGGATGCATTTTGGTCATGTTGGTTTTTTTTAGATGGAGGCATCAAAAAGATGTGCCTCCACTTTTTTAAATGAAATTGTATGATTTTTTTTACATAATATGATTCTTCTAATTATTCTGCATATGAAAGTATTAAGGTAATAATATCAAAAAACCAATAGTTGATGAGATATTTTACATTTTATTCTGGCACATATTGACATAAAATGTTGAATAACTCATAAACTATTGGTTTTTTGATATTATCACCTTAATTTTTATATGCAGAATAATTAAAGGAATCATATTATGTAAAAAAAATTATACAATTTCATTTAAAAAAACGAGATAATCTTCATATCTTTTTGACGTCTCTATCTAAACAAAAACCAACATGATCAAAATGCGTCCTCCTCGAAACCCTTCCACTTTCATTTGAAACGTTTTTTTATATCATCAAAAATAAGCGAGATATTTTTTTTAGTCGATT
>JAANIC010001396.1:28178-52597 GCA_017607545.1 Acromyrmex charruanus
ATTTCTGTTTAATAACATGCTACAAACGTTTAGGCATGTTAGAAATAATTTTTGTTAAATAATCTAGTATAATGCGCGTTCATTTCTCTTTTAATCATAATTTTAGTTCTTCTTTTGATCTTGTGGGCGTAATCCGAATGTTACGATTTAATAAATTCCATAAATTTTTTATGGGATTTAAATCTGGTGACTGTGGCCGAGGATAATACTTTTGGACAGTTGTTAATAAATATTCTTGCACTTTTCGCGATTTATGTTTTGGATTATTGTCTTGATAAAATTTGAAACTACCTCGTATTATTCATATTATTAGCACTTTTTATTAAATTATCTTTTAGAATACTTAAATATTTATTTTTAAAAAAATTCCGTCAATGAAAACTAATTCACCCACTCCTTTACTTGAAATACAACCAAACCATTAAACTTCTACCACCGTGTGTCATAGTTGGCTTCAAATTTTTCAGTTTGAATTCTTCGTTTGCTTTTCGCCATATCATTTTCCGTCCGTCAGATCCAAAAATGTTAAATTTCCTCTCATCAGCGAATATTACATCATTGTATCATATTTGTTCTTTAGAAATAAATTTCTTGGCGAAAATTAATCTTTTCTTCTGATTCGCTTCATTTATGAACGGCTTTTTACGAGCAACTCTACTGTTGTAACCACTTTCTTTTAATGCTCGACGAACTGTATCAGGATACCTTCTTGCTAGTCTCTTCGTATAATTCTGAGGTCAATTTTATAGCATTTAATCCAGGATTTATTTTTATTTTCCTAATAATTTTACGTTTATCCCATGAGTCAAATAATTTTGGGCATTCTTTCGAGGTATTGATTCAATGCGATCTTCACGAAGATATTTTTTTACAATATCTGCTACTGTAATCTTACTCAAATTTATTAATTTATTTCTCGATATGATTTGCCTTTTTTAGAATGAAAAATAACAAGTTGGCGTTTATCAAATGAACTATTTTTGCCTTTACGTCCCATTTTCACTGTTAACTTGTGTGATCTTGAGAAAATTAAGTTAATTCAATTCAACATGAAATAAGTTACATATTTTATAAGACTTACTTCACGGTAAACAAGTAAGGAATACTTGATAACTAACTTGATTTCCAAGGGTCAATAAATATAAAATATATTGAGTGTCCGAATATTTTTGCGATTCTAAAATTAAGGATTTTTAATATTTTTTACATTGAAAACTATATAAAGTTGAATAAAAAAAATAGATGTTTTTTTACATCTGTAATGAGCGTTTCCAATGATTAAAAAACCGTAAATTTCTTAATCCTATAAAAACTATATTTCAAAAATAATAGTTTCTCTATTATTATAATGTCCGAATATTAATGTAAGTGCACTGTATATATACATACACATATATATATATATTTTTTTTTTCTTTGTTAATATTATAATTTGTTGTTATTATTATTACTGTTATTTCATCTTATTAATATATATTTATTAATATATATTGTTTTTGCTTTTCGATTATTTTAAGTATTATTCCGTGAGTGATTCTTTTGTTTGTTTTTAATTATTAGTAAGTGTTGTAACAGTAGTACCGCTGGTGCCTTATTAAATTATGTACTTACCCGCTCATTTTTATTACATTCAGTGTACCTCTATTTAGCACACAATAAACAAGGTTGTATAATTTTCATATTAATTTATGTATGATGGCTTTAATGTGCACCAGTGTTCACTGAGTGCATCCAATTGAATTTCATGGCTATTAATCATCTTAATTAAAGGTCTGTTACCAGNTAATTTAATTTAACACACAAAAAAATGCATAAAAGTTTTATTTGTAAAATAAAAATTGTGAGATGTCAATTACTAATCAAGTTTATTTATATCTCATTTTATTAATCAGGAGATAGCACATGGCAGGAGGATAGACCTGACATTGATGCCCATTCATCGACACAATTTGTTTACAATGCACATCATTCGCTCGCGCTCGACATGCAACGTCAACGATTACCTATATTCAAAAACAAAGATCATATTATTTACTTGTTGGAGAAATATCAGACCTTGGTTTTAGTCGGTGAAACAGGCTGTGGTAAAAGTACACAAGTCCCTCAGGTAAAACTCAATCAAATATTTAATGTGTTTAGTCTTGTGCTTTATCACTACACTGAATTGCAATTTGCACTAAAACTTTCTTTTTTTCACTTTCGTCAAACTTTATATATATATTATATATATATATATATATATATATAATATATATATAAAGTTTGACGAAAGTGAAAAAAAGAAAGTTTTAGTGCAAATTGCAATTCAGTGTAGTGATAAAGCACAAGACTAAACACATTAAATATTTGATTGAGTTTTACCTGAGGGACTTGTGTACTTTTACCACAGCCTGTTTCACCGACTAAAACCAAGGTCTGATATTTCTCCAACAAGTAAATAATATGATCTTTGTTTTTGAATATAGGTAATCGTTGACGTTGCATGTCGAGCGCGAGCGAATGATGTGCATTGTAAACAAATTGTGTCGATGAATGGGCATCAATGTCAGGTCTATCCTCCTGCCATGTGCTATCTCCTGATTAATAAAATGAGATATAAATAAACTTGATTAGTAATTGACATCTCACAATTTTTATTTTACAAATAAAACTTTTATGCATTTTTTTGTGTGTTAAATTAAATTATTTGGTTAGATTGAATAGTAGACGGATTATCGAATTGCAAACTACTTTTCGCTCAAAATGACAGTTAAATAATTGTTATTTATTAGCATATCTCGATAATCCACAATATAAACGTTGAAGATAACTTGATCTAATAAAATTGCAATATATAAATACACGACTGAATGATATAACCTTACCCGGCTTGGAGAAAAGCAGCCGAAACATCTTTGGAGTTTAAAACAACTTTGATAGAAGAAGACTTATATTTACATATATGTATACTAGTTAAATGGAAAAATATAAGTAATATAAGTCAAAATAAATACAATTCTATATCAATACCGTAAGAAGCGTCTAACAGCTGCTAACAGCGTCTAATGTATGTGTGTACACAACCATGGCATATCATAATGCACAACTAGTAAGTTTTATGGCAGTATAGTAGATGGCTCTTTAGTCACTCTATATATGTATATATCGCCTGCAGGTATTTTATGTGTGATTACAGTCTGTGTGTATGACACGTTTGATAATAATTTTATTTTAATAGATAGTGCGCTGCCCTGTGATCTCTCGTTACTCAGGCTCACTGCCTGATTACCATTCATTATCTCACTGGTTAGTTTCCAGCAGTTTCCAGTCGTTTTCAACTGAGAGATGTTAGAAGCTTACGATGCCAACTACGACAAAGTATGAGTTATGACATACAAATAATATTTGAAATATTACATTATATATTTTTCTATAAGGCATTTAATTGTGATTCTTTTATAGCAATCTATTCCAACGTTTTTACACTATTCAGTATTCACATATGCATGTAGCGTTAATAGGTATATCATAAGTCTTATAAAATTTTAATTCCAAAATTTATGCGCAGTTAATTTAGTGAATATGTAATCTACTAATAATATCAAATATATTACTTTTACGCAGGAACATCCAAGAAATCTTATTCCAGAACTATGCCGGCAGTTTTATCATCTCGGATGGGTGACTGGTACTGGTGGCGGTATCTCCATAAAATACAAGTTAATTGCATAATATTATGTACAAAACTATTAAATGGAAACTATAAAATTTCACTATAAAATTTCTATCCTACAGAGACAAGATCTACATAGCTCCTTCTGGTGTACAAAAGGAACGTATGGTACCCAATGATATGTTTGTGCAAGATATCAATGGAACAGATTTGGAATTGCCTCCACCAGAGAAGAAACTAAACAAGTCGCAATGCACTCCACTATTTATGTGTGCGTATATAAGAAGGCATGCAGGTGCCGTGATTCACACACACTCCAAGTTTGCTGTAATGGCGACACTATTGTGGCCTGGGAAAGAAATCAGACTCACCCATCTCGAAATGATAAAAGGTAAATGATATATTCATTTGAATCGTTTTTTCAAATTTATTTACAGTTAATTTGAAATTAATGACAATATAAAACTGTTCGGCTTATATAGGCATATGGAATCAAAAAGAGGATAGAGCATATCGTTACGATGAGGAATTGGTAATACCGATTATAGAAAATACTCCCTTTGAGAGAGATTTAAGAGACGATTTAGATAAAATTATTGTTCGTTACCCTGAGACTTGTGCGGTATTGGTACGCAGGCATGGGATTTATGTATGGGGCAATTCTTGGCAACAGGCAAAAACTATGTAAGCTATTTCAGTATCAGTATTATGCAACGATGCAACGAAATTTATCAACTTTTTCATTAAAATTTGTTCTTTGTACAGGACGGAATGTTACGATTATTTACTTGATATTGCAATTCAAATGAAACAATGTAGATTAGATCCATCAACTACTCCAAATGATTATGAATTAAAGTACCAAGCAAATAGTACATTATGATATACGCAGAAATTTATTACAAAATTAATATTTCTGTTAATTATAATTCTACGATGCAACAATATTATGTCTCTAGTTATGTACATTTTTTAATCATTAAATATATATAAAAATTAAAATAAAAAAAAATTAAGAAAAATAGAAACTTGATTTATTGTGATTAAAATTATTAATAATTTTAATGACATGTTCTACATATGAGGATATAATATACACTATGTACATTATTGTACATACATATACATATATTGTACACGTAAGATAAAAATATAAATATTTTCTCAAATATCTACATCGAATGGCGTAAATTGTTTTCTAACTTTCTTTGCTAGTTCAGTCTCTTCCTCTTGGCTCGTATGACAATCTTTCCAGTCGGATCTATCGTTTATGTCCAATATCCTGTCGGACGCTAATACTTCTCTGCCGAATTGTAATGGGAAGTCTTTCTTGATCCTATAATATAAGATTCTTCCATCTGGTAATTCTACATAAAAATATAAAATACCAGGTTTAGCGACCTGTTGCAAATCTGTATGTGGTGGTAACTCCGATATCTTGAAATTGTTACATTCGGCCAGTTCCTGAAAGCATAGAAATTCATACTCATAGTCATTTGAACTAAAATAAACAAAAGATATGTTCAATATTCTTTAATATGGAAAAAAATTGAGGATAAGTACCTCGAACATTTCCTTCAATGCGGGTGCTTGATTTTTATGAACAGGTACCGCTTGCAATTGACAGTGGGAAGTTTTAAAGTTTCTTTCGAAGAATACAGGTACTCTGTTGGTACTCTCATAGTACTTGCTCACAGCTTTCTTATAGAGATCCATCTCCTCTTTAACATTTTTCGGTAGAATAGACAGACTCTGATGATGCGTTATTGGTAGAATTAAAAGATGATCCTCCACTAGACCACCCTTTGCCAGTGCCAAATATATCTCTATGCCGACAGAGATTACCAAATGCTTGGAGACTACTGGACTGGATAAACAAAACCAGCACTTTGACTGATCAATTTCCAGCTTTGCTTTCTTATTGAGACCACAATTCTGATGCCGCGATCTCTTTGCATTATCTATCGAGTCCATGTCATAGAAAAATTGGATCTGCTTTTGCAAAGTTGGATCGTCAGACAGCATAGATTTAGGATATGGACTCGACGTCTCATCTGTTGTTTTCATAATTAGATCTGATAGTCTGGTTCTATCAACGGGAGTTAAATTCAATGCATACAACCATTTCTGCTTCTCATCATTCAGTACTGGTGCAAGAGCTATGAATCTAGTAGCTATTTCCATATTTCCATCATCCTGACTTTGATTTCTGTAATGAGAAAAAAACTATTATCTTCAAAGTAATTTTTATTCTGTATTTATTTTCAGAAATTTTCTTGTATAATAAACTTACCGATATGGTGGCCGTTCATAATAAATCCGTTCTAAGGCTGACACATGATACCTAGGTTTAATATGAGTAACGAGCCAGGCAATTAATTTGGAACCTTGATACTTGCATTCTGGTTTGTTAGTGTCAAAATTGGTTACACCTTCTGGCCATGGAGATGTTAGCAAGATATCAACGCCACGAAAACTCGGTTGACCCTTCAAGCAACTATTCCTGATGGATACAACGTCGTGCTCGTCGAAGTGAATGGTTTTGTTTTTAGACGGGACCTTCTCGGTTCCACTGAGATATGCTATTTTGAGGCCCGAACTGGTGATGTATAGACCACGCTTTCCGAGATAAGTGAGATTCTGACATATTTCGTATCCGTCCTCGGTATAGTCCTTAATATCCGATTCCCGATTAGGACCGATAATGTACGTCGGTACTGAAATGATTTCCTCGCAGGATTTGTACGATTCCAATTCAGAATTGTCCGCACCGAAGAAATTGCCGACGCATAATAGAAAATCGAATGGACCGTTTTTCTTGTTGATAGCGTTTACTTTGGAGAACAAAAACTTAAAGTGTCCTTCCACATCTCCGCAAATGAGAACTTTTTGCTTGTCATTCATTTTGATGATAAAATTCTAAATAGTTTATGTCAAAATGTCAAACACAAATCAGTGAGCATTGATTTCCTCAGATATTTTCACTAAAACGCAATTTCACACACAGCGAAGGAAACAATACAGAAATGAGCCGAGGAATGAGGAAAGCTGACTTTTTACCCCCACTTCGAGTGACTTCGACCATAGTGGAAGCATAGTATATATATATATAAGTAGCGCAACTCTGTCGACACCTTTGATGTTAGTGCGCATGCGTGAAATAAGTAAGTTAATAGCGTTGCCATGGTGTTACCACCTAAACTTCTTTCTCTTTTCATCTTTTTTTTACTCTATCAAAATTCCTCGCAAAACTCACTAAATTTATTCGCATCGCAATCCAACGAATTCGTTGAAGTGAGTAAGAGCTATTATAGGAACATATTGGAGCATATTAGAACATGCAACGCGAATAAACCTAATATTGCAATGAAATAATTTAAACTTTATGAAAATTAATAAAAATAAATTCTAAATATATTGAAAAATAAAGAAAAAATATAGAAAAATTAGGAAAAATATTAAATTAACTTAAAAATGTATATTTGTATAAAGAAATATTATGTAATTATATATTTATGAAAATATTATGAAAAAGCCGATATAAAAGAAATTTATATACATATATGTCAAAAAATAAGCTTAAAGTACAATAAATAAAAAGAAATCTTTCTTGCTCGGTTTTCTATATTACTTTTTATTCACTTTTTCATTTTATCACTTTTTCATAAAAATTAGACCAATCTCTCGAGATTTCTCACACAACATTTTACCAAATAAACAATACACATAATACTTCCCTCTAAATTTCTACTTTAAACCATGTATGCTTGAAAGACAAATGTTTAAGTGGAACATTGAAACATTATTTAAATAGAGAGAAAAAGAGAGAGAGAGAGAGAGAGAGAAAGAAAGAGAGAGAGAGAGCAATAAAAAAAGGAGGAAAAGAGAGAGGAGGCAACTTACTTATTTCACACATGCGCACTCCATTTTAGTCAACATAAAATCAGGAGATGCGCTACTGTATATACTGTGGTGGAAGGATTTCATGATGTGCTTAATTTGGCCAAATCACGCCTACTTTTACTCCGCGTCGTCACTCTCTAAGAGTATGGTCAATGTGATGCTACAAATGCTTTAAAGCGTTTTTTAATTAATCAACTTGTAATATTCTTTTTTCTGATTGGTCCATCAAATACTTCAAACATTTGTAGCGAGATTTTGACCACAGCCTTAGTGCGCAGTCTACCAACCGTGAAACGCGAAACATGGGTTTTTATAGTTCGTTTTTAAAACCATCTTAAATATGTATAATGTCTTAAGATGTCGTCAATCCAAGGACTGCGTTAACATCGGACTTAAAGCCCGATGTCCACAATGTTAAAAAATTAAAAACTAGAATAGAGAAAAAATGAACAAATCACATTTGAACAATTTGATCACATTACCATTGTGATTGGTCAATTCTTTTTTCATCCGAGGTCTCAGATTGATTTCTATCGTGGACACAAGGCTTAAGAGATTATATTTAAGATGGTTTTAAAATAAAAACGGATTATGAATATCGCCCCGTGTTTCACATTTCACAATTGTAGGCCTTGCGGAATGAGAAGCAGAGAAACGACAGAGAGCGCTAATTTTAGAGAGAGATGCTTGCAAACTGAGCACACCATAGGTTTTCTGTGGCTGAGCTAGTGTACACTTTTGGAACTTAAAGTGAGATAGATATACGTTTGATATTTGTTTAAAGCGAGAAAGAGAATTCTAGAACAGTCTAGTGCAGGAACAGAAAACAGATTACATATAATTCTTCCACCATAACTTCGATTACAATTAAAGCAACATATGATGGAAGACCATGCAGCAGCGTTTAAAAACTGTTCGCTCTTCTTCCTTTTCATGGAGCGTATTTTCGCTGGTTTTATTAATCCTTTATCCCGGATCTATAATAGATTTTTAAGTCTTAGCCATAAGGAATGGACGAATCACAATCAATTATTCTCTTTGACTGTAGTTGATCAATTTCTTAAGGCTTAAGGCTTAAAACACCTATTGTAAATTCGGAATTTGGGAATTGCTTATGCAGGGTTTACAATAGAAATTGTAGCGGTCGTAGAATCTTAAGTCGTAGAAAATTAATCAATCACAATTGAATGTGAGAAGAATAATTGAATATGATTGGTCAATTTTCTACGACTTAAGAGATTATATTTAAGATGGTTTTAAAATAAAAACGGATTATGAATATCGCCCCGTGTTTCACATTTCACAATTGTAGGCCTTGCGGAATGAGAAGCAGAGAAACGACAGAGAGCGCTAATTTTAGATCCTACGACCGTCATGACTTCTATTGTAGATCTCACATTAAATTAATAATGGAGAACTCATTTATTTTTGCTAGCTTTTAATAAAAATGGATTATGAAAATAAATACATCGAGTACGTAAAAGAATATATCCGTATAGTAGCAATTGCAGCTGCAGCAGAGATTCAGAGGCGATGCATAGCGGTTTTAATTGTTATGCGGGGTCTACAATGAGTGCTTTCCATTTGATGATACAAGTCGACACAAGCGTCGTCCTATCCTTCTTGACATTCAGAAAGTGACACAAATTAAACGATACTTGTGTCATCAAATGGAAAGTACCCATTAGAAATAGCGGTTGTTCCACCTTGGTAAATTTTATCTGTTGGGTAAGTAGCAAAAAATTACCCAATCTCATGCGTGGGTTTACCTCACAGATAAAATTTACCAAAAGATGAACAATCGGCTCATAAGGGCTTAAGTCATAGAAAATTGACTAATCATAGCCGGTCGATTATTTTTCTCATATTCGATTGTGGTTAATTTTCTATGACTCAAGACTACGATCGCTACGACTTAATTATTGTAGATTTCGCATTAATGTATACAATTATAAAAAAAGAACAAAGTAGCATTCATTTTAAAAAATCGCAGCGAACATCGCGAACATTGCAGATCCATATCAAGTGTACAACGTAAACTAGTCGTTACTGCGTGACGGAAATTGAGAATCAAGCAAACAGTTTATTGCTTTTCCATAAAAACAAAAGAATGTGCGAGTTCAAGACGGCAAAGTGGCTAGGTATACTTACCGAGTGATTGGTTGCGTTCAGCAGAAAAAGCAGCTTTGCAAGTTGCAACTGTTGTAAAATTCTTGAATATGATTTTGATCCTAGTTTCTCACTGGATCTAAATGTATAAATCAATCATATTCAAGAATTTTATAACAGTTGCAAAGCTTTTTCTGCTGAACGCAGCCATTGTATATGATTGGTTGGATCTATAAGTAACAACCAATTATGTTCATTTGCTCGGCGAGCAGGCTAGCCGCTTTGTTGAGCTTGAACGCACCCAATGATTGGCTATTGCACCAACTTCCGCCACGCAGTAATTGCCGCGTTTTGTCTGGGATGCGTTCTAAAACTTAACTACAGTACTCAAAATTCTATAGTTGACGTTACGTAAACTATAGAGCTTTGGTTACTATAGTTATGTTTTGGAACGCAGTCCTATGGGAGTGTCAGCGGTGGGAACCATGATGTCGCTGCTATCAGTTTTTAAAACGGAAGTAGCATCATGTAGCATGCTTGAGCATGCTATAAGTTGTAACACGCTTCGCTGCATCTCGCTGCACGTTGTCCTATCTGGAATGTAATTTTGCAACAATTTTATTAGCTGTTGTTTCACAATTTCAATTGAAAAGCATTTTGAATCATTCTTGGAAAGGTAAGTTACACGTGTGAGGTATTTGCAAACCTCTTGCACATAAAACGGATATATAATTTAAATATCTTGATCTGGATAACCCTTAATTGCTGCGTTCGGCAATAGAAATTTTATAAAATCCGCCTCAGATTTGCATTACCGAACACAGCTAATATATGATTGAAATGATATATCTCACGTTGTGATGCGAGAGGGTGAAATTTTATAAATCATATTTGAATATGTAGGTATATATTTGTATCTATCACTTATTTCACATATTTTTCTTTGGCATTGTAGAAATCTATTTCCAAATGAAGACTAAGGTGATGCACAAGAAAGGAAAGAAACGGTCTCTTAGTGAAACTTCTGTTTCCAAAGTAAAATTAAATAAAAAACAAGAGAATGTTAATGAATTTAACAAGAGTCCCAAAAGAGCCAAAATTGGTTCTAAGCAAAATGGAAATCCTACATTGACAGGAAGAACCCAAATCTTTAAGGCAGTAGATAAGCAGAAAAAGGAACAGAATAAGATAATTGAACAACTAAGTAACATCGTGAAATCAGAAACGAAGAAAGATACAAAAGAAGCGGCAAAATTAACGATTGTTAAACCTAAGAATGAGACTATTGATAAAAGCAGCAATCGGCCGAGGAAGAGATATCCTTATAGAACTATTACTCTTACTGCAGAACAAATAACAAAAAAGATAACAGAAATCAAGAGCAGAGAAGTGCTGTCAAAGAGAGCACATAGAATATTAGGTAAACTCAACAGAAAATTGAGGGAAATTGAGTCAGAGAAATTAGATACAGTAGGAAAGAAAAATAAAAAAATAGAACATTGTGCAAATGCATCGATAAAGAATAAACAGAAAGTTAATGATGAAAATAAAGTGAAAGTAGAAAAGAAACATATACAAAGTAAACCACAAGAGGAAGATGAAAACGATAGTGACACTGAGGAAGATGAAGATAAAGACAGTGACATTGAGGAAGATGAAGACAGTAATATTGAGGAAGAAAGTGACGAGGATGAGAGTAACGAAAGCGAGGCAGAAAATGAATTTGTTGATAATAAAAAACCAGAGATTGATAATGAAAGTGATAAAGATGAAGAAACTGATGAAGATGAAGAAGAGGAAGTAGAGGAAGAAGATGAAGGGGATATAGAAGATGAAGAGGATGTAGAAGATGAAGAGAATATAAAAGATGAAGAAGACGAGGAGGACGAAGAGGAGGATGAGGAGGATGAGGAGGACGAGGAGGACGAGGAGGACGAGGAGGACGAAGCTGATGAGGCTGAAGAAAATCTAATGAGTCCGAAGAAAAAAATAAGAATTTCAGAAGTAAGACAAAAAGATGTACAAAATAAGAATAAACGAGTTCCTCAATCTCTGGACAATGACAAAAAAGGAGAAGCGAATATGAATAAGAAGCGATATGTCCTATTTGTGGGCAATTTACCATTAAAGTAAGTGACTTTTTAGCTTTAATGTTTCTATCTAATTTTGTGTGTGTGTGTGTGTGTGTGTGTGTGTGTGAGAGAGAGAGAGATACATACACGCATGTGCACACATACAAAATAATGTTAATATTTAATTTACAGTATAACTGCGGATGAGATTAAACGGCACTTTTTGACTAAAGTTGGTTCAATAAGTAGCATTAGAATTCCAACTAAATCAGATAAAACACCACGTGGCTTTGCATATGTGGAGATGACAAATAATATAGATTTTGAGGTAAAAGTATTTTATGCTGTTTTTGCTATATCTTTATTAAATAATTTATTGCAATATGACTTTTGTTTTTAACAGAAAGGCCTCTCGTTAAATCATACATTCTTAAAGAAAAAGAGGATCAATGTTCAATATTCGATGCCCATGAACAGCAAAAGGGCAGATACTAAAAAGCTCATAGTTGCCAAAAATATGAAGCTACAAGCGCTTCAGAAGGCTGGAAAGTTAGCTGATGGGAAAAAGAAGAAGCTATTTAAAAAAGAGAAATAGGACACTGATCAAAATATAATGAAGTGAATAGGATTAATCAATAAAAGGACTATTTGCAAAATGTTTGCTTTCAGCAATGCTTTCAGCATTTTGAATGAAAGCGAATTTAATAAGGAAAAAAATTGTCTTGATTTACATTACATGTTTAGTATATACCTCCCCTCCTATTTTCCTATAATTTTGTAAACTTATGTATTTTGTGTAGAACATATTTCAAGAAGGAAAATTGATTACGTTTACATAGTCACTCTTAATCGAGTTTAATAACATCTGCAATTAGAAAAACTAACCAATCCATTTTTTAGAGGAATAGCTAATTAATTAGTTATAACTACAAATATTAAACTCGATTAAGGGTATCGTGTAAACGTGGTGATTGTCTCACTGAAGTCGTTTTCACTTTTTAATGTCGGTAAGTTAGGAAATGATAATTCTTATTCTCTGCATTTTTACGCATATTATTATGTTTTGCTTTAAGATGGTTATATTGCACAGAGGGTGGTCTATGAAGTGGGCCGAGTGGGCGACCCAGGTAATCTGGCATTGCATGCATCTAATAGTCGGTTCAATGTAAGTCTTAGGGGCTCCGCACAATAGAAGGAACAGAGAACAGAGAATAAGAATTATCTAAGAATTATATTATATTTTCAACCTATTAGAAATCATGTATTGTGGAATACATAGTTTCTGATATGTTGAAATTCTTATTCTCTTCTCTGTTCCCTATTCCTTTTATTGTGCGGAGCCCCTTAATGTGTTGGAGCAACAGGTAGCAAGATTCTCTAAACGTCTTATCGATGATAATCATTATTGATAATTAGCGAAAGCCAATGGCAGGACAATGGAAAAAAGTGCGACTTTCATTGATTGTCGATTAATTTTGAATAAGTGTCTTAATTGGAACCTCCATATAGCTCATGTTAAAAAATGTGATATCCCGATCAAACTTTTATGCTGTATTAGAAGAACTTGGGGAGTCGACTCTACTACTATGCTTATTCTGTGTAAGACTAATTAGAGCCAGAATAGAATATTGAGGATTCTTAATTTCACCGTGTAGAGCTACAGCGTTCTATAATCTTGAAAAAATTCAACTGAGACGACTTGCTCTGAGATATATGAAGTCCACTCCTGTTAACATAATTGTTAGTAAAGCTAAAGTATTAACATTGATCTACAGATTTGCATTTTTGAGTTATAAATTTCTTCTAAGGAATTTTGTACGAGAGAATCGATTGTTATTGGATAACTTGGAAGAGAATAATTTGTCATTTTATTTATGAAAATAACTTCGATAAGGCTCTGTTAATTAGTTCTTATAAAGAAATAACTCATTATGAAAATTTCATGTTTAAGTCACACTCCCTTAAATTCTATTTACTTGACGTTAAATACCAAACTAAACACGATTAATAGCAAACGAGAATGGATTGAAATGAATTGAAATGAATCCAGAAATATTGATCCACGAATATTAAAATGAATGCTTTTCAATCCTGAATGCATTTTTATTCGTTTATAGGAATTGTATGGAGCATATCTCTATGCTTTTCAACCTAAAAATAATATTAGTTTTTTCTGTGCACAACACACACATTGTGAATATTATTCAATTCAAGATTTTGAATAGAAAATGCAGTTTTTCAATCCAATTGCAGCCAATTGAATCTAAATATTCGTTATTTAAAATACGCATTCGAATAGAAAAAAAATTTTAATCCATTTTAATCCATTCTCGTTTGCTGGGATTGACTTAATGAGTGGTATTATTTCAATCAAGGAGGCGGAGAATGCCAATAGCGAGTTCTTGCACATATTCCAAAATAAAATTGACAAGAATACAGTAATCTATACAGATGGTTCTAGAGCTGGAAGCGATATTGACTGGTCTATGGGTATGGCAAATTGGTATCGTAATGACTTTTTTTATAGCCGGGTTTAAACTCTTCGATGTTACATCAATTTATTCAGCAGAAGCCACTCAGCAAATGAGAATGGATTAAAATGGATTGAAATTTTTTTCTATCCGAATGCGTATTTTAAATAGCGAATACTTTTTTTTGGATTTAATTGGATTCAATTGGATTCAATTAGATTCAATTGGATGAAATTGGATTGAAAAACTGCATTTCTATTCAAAATTTTGAACTGAATAATATTCAATTGTGTGTGCACAGAAAAAACTAATATTATTTTTAGATTGAAAAGCGTAGAGATATGCTCCATGCAATTCCTATGAATGTATAAAAATGCATTCAGAATTGAAAAGCATTCATTTTAACATTCGTGAATCAATATTTCTGAAAATCTGAATCCATTCAATTCATTTCAATCCATTCTCGTTTGCTGGGCATAGCCTTACTTATGGTTATAAACGTATTAGTAATTCTAGTTTAAATGACTTTTTAATTTTCTTTGATTCTAAAAATATATATTTAGTTCTCTCCTAAATGTGAACGAATTGAAACACCAATCATCAATAAACGAGAATGGATTAAAATGGATTAAAATTTTTTTAATGCGTACTTTAAATTTATGAAAATGGTTTGAAAGGATTGAAATGAATTGGATTCGAGCTGACACTAGTTTAATATTCGAAAAAAAAA
This sequence comes from Acromyrmex charruanus, assembly GCA_017607545.1. Taxonomy (NCBI): domain Eukaryota; kingdom Metazoa; phylum Arthropoda; class Insecta; order Hymenoptera; family Formicidae; genus Acromyrmex; species Acromyrmex charruanus. The sequence continues at coordinate 43,116 of JAANIC010001396.1, forward strand.
AACATTCATTATTTAAGGATTACAAATTTTATTTCTAAGACATTTATAATAATTATACATGAAATTAACTACTTCAAATTGGTATTAAAAACGCACCTTAATGGGATTCGAACCTCTAGATTATGAATCTTCTACGTTAGCTGCACCACTTCTTCAATTAGTGTGTTATTCAAATGTGTTATTCATTCTCTATTTCAATTACAATCAGCTAAATCAGTGCACGAAATTATATAGATATAATAAAAATATCATCATTTAACAGATATAATAAAATATATACAATTTACAATTTACATTTAAGTCAAGTAAGACGGTCATGGTCGGCCTTACTCGAAGCTAATAAAAGCTATTGCCCTAAATCTATCATGAATCCATAGAGGGCACCTTTGTCCTTGATGCATTATCAAGGAAGATTCAGTTGTCATTGAACTTTCTTAAGAGAATCACATTAAGCGCCATGAGTACCAAATACGCATCACGCTATGAAGCTGTGTTCCTCTGCACTCACCCAAAAATGTCACAATTAGCGGCTGCTAAATATATGAAAAAGTCGAAATCATTCGTACAGAAGTGGGTGCAGCAATATAATGTGGCAAAAAATATCGATGATTTACTGGAACGTAGCTCGATATGCAAAGTGGACAAAAAAGACGATAAAAAAATAGTGAATCTGTTTTCGCGGAATAACACTGCGTTAAGGATAAGCAAAATTAAAGCAGAAAGGTTTAGATATATCGTATGAAACTATTCGAACCTATCTCAAGGCTAATAATATGAAATGGTGCAACACCACGCTGGTCGACTACGCTCTTACTTGACTTACTGTACATTACTATGAGACAATATTGGTTAAGTGTCGGATAATCTAATCTCACTTGGCCGATGTCACGCGCTGTGATCAGCGTAATATTCGGGCTGTGTTCGACTTGGTTTGCGAGTGTTCATATTGATTATTCATTTTATTTGTGATTAAAGAGAAACAAAAAAACATAGCTCAATTATTTTTACGTTACAACTTTTTTGAATTACAACTTAATTGGATTAAAACAAAAAATTTCCTATTTATAATTTTGAATAATTTAAGTAGCATTTATGGTTCATTTTTAAATAAAAACTTTTTTTATTCAATTAGATAGAAAAACTGCATTTCATACTCAGAATATTGAGTTGAGCAATATTCACGTTGCACAGAAATTGCTGATATTATTTTTAGATTGAAAGGCATAGAGATATGCTCTATGCAATTCCTAAATGAATAAAAATGCATTCAGGATTGAAAAGAATTCATTTTAACATTTATGAATTCATATTTCTGGAAATCTGAATCTATTTTAATCTATTTTAATCCATTTTAATCCATTCACGTTTGCTGAGTGGGGGTAGAGTAACCAGGCAAATATCAATTATAAAGCCTTAAAAAGTTACTTTATTATTTTAGTAATATTCATTTCGCTTAACAATTTGTTCTCAAAAATTGCTGCAAATCGCAATTTTTTAACAGTAATTTTTTTTTTCTCACTGAACGTTCTCACAGGCGCCTCACGGGCGATTATCTAATAGATAATTGGTTTATTGGCTTACCACATATAATAGTATACAGCCATTAGTGTGGATATAGTAGATATATATAGATGGCGCATAGGAAAGTTTGTTGATTACAACAAATAAAAGAGTTTACATGAAACGAACTACTCAGCAAATGAGAATGGATTGAAATGGATTAAAATGGATTCAGATTTCCAGAAATACGGATTCATAAATGTTAAAATAAATCCTTTTCAATTTCTGAATGCATTTTTATTCATTTATAGGAATTGCATAGAGCATATCTCTATGTCTTTCAATCTAAAAATAATATTAGCATTTTCTGTACATTGTGAATATTACTCAATTCGGAATTGTGAATAGGGGCTACAGTTTATTTAATTCAGTTAGATTCAAAAATAATATTAGCAATTTCTGTGCAACGTGAATACTGCTCAATTCAAAATTTTGAGTTTGAAATGCAGTTTTTCTATCTAATTGAATAAAAAAAGTTTTTATTTAAAAATGAACCATAAATGTTATTTAAATTATTCAAAATTATAAGTAGGAAATTTTTCGTTTTAATCTAATTAAGTTCAAAAAAATTGTAACGTAAAAATAGTTGAGCTATGTTTTTTTGTTTTTTTTTTATTACAAGTAAAATGAATGATCGATATAAACGTTCGCAAACAAGTCGAACACAGCCCGAAAATTACGCTGATCACGGCGCGTGACATCCGCCAAGTGAGATTAGATTATCCGACACTTACCCAATGTTGTCTCATAATAATGTAAATTGTGTATATTTTATTATATCTGTTAAATAATGATATTTTTATTATATCTATATAATTTCGTGCACTGATTTAGCTGATTATAATTGAAGTAGAGAATGAATAACACATTTACCAATTGAAGAAGTGATGTAGCGGGTAACGCTAAAAATAGAAGATTCATAATCCGGAGGTTCAAATCCCACTAAAGTGCATTTTTTAATACCAATTTGAAGTAGTTAATTTCATGTATAATTATTATAAATGTCTTAGAAATAAAATTTGTAATGTCCTTAAATAATGAATGTTTTTTTTTTCGAATATTGAACTAGTGTCAGCTCGGATCCAATCCATTTCAATCTTTTCAATCTTTTCATGGATTTAATGTTCGCATTAAAAAAATTTTAATCCGTTTTAATCCATTCTCGTTTACTGAGCATTTTCTTCATTTAGGTGATTCATATGATATCTATCTATATATAGTCCTTTAATTTTTGAGCGAATTTTTAATACCATTTTTGCACTATAATTGAAAATGTACCTTATCTAACACAGGGAACGTATGTTAAAAGTACTAACTTCAAATGCAATTAATTTTTAAACATGCCTGGTTACCTTCCCCCCAAATTATGCGTATATATGTATAGAGAATATCATTATCTTTAATAGTAAAAGATTTCTTCAAAATCTTAAGAAAAGTCATTTTATGTTACAACTATCTTAATTGAAAATACAAATTATTTTCTTATATAACTCAAACTATAGCAGAGAATAATTTGTGATTAAAAGTTTATACTTATTATTTTTTTTATGTGGATATGCAAAAATTTTGAAATTAAAAAGGAAAGGAATTTGAGTAAAGGAATTTTACCTTCTTAGAACATATTTTACGCATGAAAATATACAAATTTACAGAAAAATTGGTGGAGGTATTAGGCTAAGTATTTACCTTTTTCTTTATATCAATGACAAAATATTTTTAAAAATAGATTTCATTTTCTACAATTACATTTCATGCAATTTTAAATGTATAAATTGTAGACAAAGTATTTCAATTGCACCTTCAATTTTCGTACGATAGAGTTTCCTTTTTTGATTATTTCAATTAAATTTATATAGTATGTAAAAGATATCTAATTTCTTTTAAATAAACTAAAAATAGAGAATTAAACAATAAATGAAAACACGGCAATTAAGAACCTAAATTCGCAGTAATTGGAGCGATTGTGTCACATATATTTCGCAGTACATATATAATAAATACTGAACGTTTCGGTTTAATTCAAGCCATCTTCAGCAGTCTAGTATAATAAAATCTCTTGATGAATAATTCCAAATATCTTGGTAGTCTCGTATAATGCAACTTTCTTAATACAATTCAAGTACTCGCAAATCAAAGTAATCGAGTGCAGCAAGGGACTCTCCCAGATTATCAAATCTGAAGTATGTAAAAATAGAGAATCTGTCAAAGCGTTAAATCAGGCTTATCCAAAACTTATAAGCCGAAATACTTACCATTTCTCCGCCATCTTGATAGAGCGAGACGGATTATAAATAACGAAGGCTCCTGAATTAGGTCTAGTCCATGGCGGAAGAAGATACCACCATGATCTAGCTAAGCTGCCAAGCATCGTAGAGTGATGGAGCCCATGGAGCCAAGAGAGCCCGTTTTTCAATTTGCAATCATAGTAGTCGTTTTTTATTTTGCCTGTTCTGATCTGCCCGTAATACCCATAATAATGCTATACCGATCTCCTTCAAGCATCCTTATTTCTTATTACAGAAAATATGAGTGTTCCCATATAGGGCACGCACGCACACACGCACGCATACACACAGATTTAACGGCGGAGAATGAATGTTTGCAACAAGTATTTGAGTAAATGGAGGAAAAATTACAGAAACTGACGCAAGAAAAAAAGACTACGCAAAATGCAATAGCGGCCGAATGGGTCATTACAAAGTTAATCGAACTTAGTAAGAAATATAGAGACCAAATCGTCAAGATGGCGTTGAAAACAAAATGCAAGAATTTAGAAGCTACTCTGATTTTTATAAACGATGACATAGAGCGACAAAGAACGGAGTTATGACAGATTCCCAAATCTGAAATACGTAAGAATTCTGGCGATAGTTATCATTTTTTTTCTATTTTACACGCAATACAGATTATCTATTTTATCTCGTTGTTATTAACTTACATTAGCTTCGTTGTTTAGAAAACATTCTTGAAGAAATTAAAAAGTTTGACTTATGATTGAAGTTTTTGAGAAAATCTAGATTAACTGCTGGTTTCTTTTTATTTCTTAATAGCTTCATTTTATTCATTAATGATTTCATATATATTAATGATTTTTAAATTAATAATTTGCTTACATTATTCGATTATTTTAAGTAATTTTAAAAAATAATATTTTTCTTATACTTGTAACGTCGAAAATAATAAAAAATTATAACTCCATTATATAAAAATAACGAAAAATATAATCCCAGCAGTAAACGAAAATCGATTAAAATGGATTAAAAAAGATTTATTTCACGTTCGCAAATGCGTACTTTTGAAAATCTGAATCAATTTTAATGCCCAATGTATATTTATTTATAGGAAATTGCACGAAATACATTTTCCTTTCAATCCAAAAATAAATTTAGTTTTAAAAATAGGAATTTTGTTTAATTCAACATTTTGGATAGAAAAAAATGCAGTTTTTCAATTCATTGAAAAGATTTTCAATGTCTCCAATGTGCTCTTTGCTTCCTATTACTTTTTATCTTACCTTTTTTCTTCTTTGCGATCGTGTTTCTTTTTATGTACCTATTTTTTTCTAGTAAAAGAGAAATGGGTTGAAATGAATTAAAATAGATTTAGATTTTCAAAAATACGCATTCGAAAACGTTAAAATGATTTTTTTTTCAATCTGAATGCATTTTTATTTATTTATAGGAATTGCATGAATCATATTTCTATGTCTTTCAAAAATAATATCAGCTTTTTTCTATATGCCTTGTGAATATTTCTCAATGCAAAATTTTGAATAGACAATGCAATTTTTCAATTCATTTGAATCCAATTAAATCCAATTGAATCCAATTGAATCAATAGAATCTAAAAAAAAAAATTTTCTTATTTGAAATACATATTCGGATAGATAAAATTCAATTCTGCATTTTAATCCATTCTCGGGAAGAGCACATTGTATTATAGATTAGGCTTAAATTTCTCCATGTTTATGGAATTATCACTAAGGATACAAATATCAATTATTATGCAGTGAAATGGGTAAAAATATTAGCATTAGTACGCTTTTGAGTACCCCAGGTGATTGGCGGGGAGCTGAGCAAATCCGATGTTTGCAGCAGAAACTGGTAGAACTGCAAAATTCCGGAAACGGAAGATCCCAAAAAGAATTATCTCTCTCTAGTACAAGAAAAAAATAATTATGTTCATATTTCTATTTCAAATTGACACTCCGCAATCAGAATTATCTTTATTGTAAATTGTTTTATATCAACTCATTATTTCATACTCAATATAAGTTATCTGCTTATAGACTTATTATATAGATATAGTTATAGTACGCATGGACGGCAACTGTAGTGTGAAGCACTCCACACCCAAAATTTAGCTTAGTGTGGAAATCCATACTCAAGGATTCCAAGAATTGGATTAAAAATTAATTTTTAAAATGTTATACGCGGATGTCAACCGATATTTATAATGACAATACAATTGCGTGCACATAAGCAAATTCGAGATTTAACTCAGGGATCATTATATTGGCTGTAACCGTGTGCCGTATAATCTGTAAGAATTGACTAATCATAGTCAAACATATTCCTCTCTTACAATTGAATGAGAGGGGAATACTCGACTGTGATTAGTCAATTCTTACAAATTACGATCAATATAAATCCCTTTCTGACTGTTAGACAGAGCTGTTAGTGAGAAATGACAATGGAATCGATGTTGAATCGACATCGAATTTGATGATTTCGAAATTGAATCGACATTGATTTGATGTCAATTCTATTGCCATTTCTTACTGGGGCACGTGATCGCAATTCACAATTGTAAAAAAAGGGGACAGCAACAAAGAGCACAAAATAAATAAAAAATAAAAAAAAGTCATCATTTTGAACTCCTCCCTCCTTTCGCCAGTCAAAAATTTTACACCCACAGACGAGATACGTAAGTTGCCGCTCCTAATAATACGTATTATAATTTAACTTCGTTTCTCTAGATCGGAAAAATTTGACATGTCTTCGGAATGCTGAAAAGGAAAGACGGCAACAGATAGAAAATATAGCGAAGGAACTGAGACAAGCGGAAGTAGCGTTGGAAACTTCGAAGAGGAAACTCGATGCTTCCAAGGCGAGAGTAAAAGTATTGGAGCAAGAACTTAGTATCATGAAGGGGAATATTGCGACGCTAAATGAAAAAAGATCTCACGACAATCGTTTGATTGATGTGCTTATTGTTAGTGATCAACGATATTTAGTTTTAAAGTTTTAAAACTATTAAAACTATTATTTAAAATTATTAAAACGTGTCTATATATGTATACATATATATATAGATATATATGTATAGCGTTACAAAAAGATTTGTTTTCTAGTATTAATTAAAACTATCTAAACTATAGTTTCTATATTCATTACAAGTAATCGTATTTAATTTGTTACAATATTATGTTTATTGAAACCGACTTTACATTAAAAAAAATTAACATTGAATAACTCAATTAATGCAATAAATCAGTTTCAATCACTCGTACATATCACTCTGAATGAGAATATAGAATAATAATAAGCGATATCTGATATCACACATTTACACGGTAATCAATTTGTTACCTCAATCATCCATACATTGTTCTGGATCTTACAAATTATTGGTATTAACGAAGAAATTAATATTAGTATATGTAATATTAGTATATTAGTATCAATCAGCGATGATGAGTTCATCATGGTCGCAAGGAAAAAAGAGAAAGATAAAAAAATACCACACGAACATAACAATCAACTGTTTAAATCTCAAGCATTCTTTTGATCTTGTTTTTATTATCAACTTAAACAACTCTAAATCTAGTCATCACAATTTTAAATCTAATCATCAAATCATTTAATAATAAACTCGAATGCAATTATCGTTTTCAACATTTAACATGTAAATATACATACATATATTGGATGCATTCAGAACGACAATCGCTCACTGAGTGCTTAGTGAGTTCTTTCATCTGATTGGCATATTCCGTTAAATCTTATATAGATTATTATAAATCAATTAAATGAAACTCATTGCGTGTTCAGTGAGTGGTTGTCGTTCTGAATGCACCTGTTATGAATCCTCCGGTTTTATAATTAATCAAAGTGTATCAAAGTGATCTGGTGTTTTATCAGGAGCGATTGAAGATTTCTGAAGCGAGGTATCAAGATCGTGAAGTAGAAGTACAAAAGGGAAAACATGATGGAACGTGAAAACGCGAATATCAAGAATGAACTGAGAGCAACGCAATTGCATGTTGATCGATTACGCAGAAGATTGGAGGAACGCGAGATCGAGATTGACAAATTGAGGTCTATAGTCTGTATTCATTGCGCTTACAACGATATTAACGCGATAAGATGCTATAATTTATGTTACGCATACTATAGAATTTTAGAGATAAAAGCGCGCTTTTTTTGATAAAAGCGCGTTCTGAATACGGGCTTATGTACATATACATACTATATGAATAAGCAAATCATTTGTACATACCATATATGTGATACGATTCAAGTTATGTCATTCCGATAAGGGAACACATTTGTTTTCCAATTTCAGAAATGGCATTCTGTCGGATAAATCTTTTATGTATCGAATCTCGATTCATTCAGATTTTCGGCTAATTGAAAGGCGACAGATCAGTCCATCAGTTGTTAACCCGCGAAGCTTAGACAAATCAAATGAATATATGACCTTGGCTTTAGCTGCTGAAGCCAAATGAGCGAGACTGTTGGAATTAATAACATTACTTAATCAATGATTGGACAAAGAAAAAAAACGAAGCTGATTCACTTGTAGTATGAAGTTACATTTTTTATTATATTCGTTAAAGAATTTTGTTAATAATTAATTTGATAAAGAGACATTGCAATTTTGTGATAATCTGTTAAATTAAAATTTAAAAGCTTTCTAATTAACATATTTATAGTATATAGATCTTATAAAAATTGAAAGAAAAGGGAAAATGGCTGTAAGAAAAGTATGGGATTTAGAAGAAAGAATATGCAGGATGATTTTAAGAGGAGATGGATATTATTATTTAAATATTTGGTGCAGAGCGTAATGTCTTATGGAATGGAAATATGGGATTGTGGGAAGAAAAGATTTCAGAGAAAGTATAATGTTGGTCTATTATGTGAGGTGGATTTTTAGTTTGGATTTTTGTACACCTATGGTGCTTTTCAGCAAGCGATACAAAGTGGCACAGTGATCATGCCATCTTCGTTTAATATTAGCAAACTACAATTTAAGAATGTAATGATTTTGATGATGAACTGTGTTACACTATGTCATCTGTGCCTCTTGCTGGAAAGCACTTTTAGATATCTAATGAGGCAATTAACAATGGAGAAAATGTAGCTGGGTTAAGCAGATACGAGGAAAAGATAAAGAAGGAATTTACAGGAGTGAGGAGTGTTTGGAGGAAAAGCAGGGTTATTGATAGATATGGAAGAGAAAGGGAAAGATATTATAATAGGAATGGTTGAGGGATACAAGCTCCGGAAGTAATCGGAAACGGACAAGACAGTTTAGAAAAAGATTTAGTTACGAGAGAAAGGAATATACAAGGTTTGTGTTCGCGTTGCATGCTCCAACATGCTCCTACTTCCTCCAACCGTAGCTCCTACTCACTCAAACGCGCTCGTTAGAGTGAGTAGGAGCTATGGTAGGAACATGTTAAAGCATGTTGGAGTATGCGACGCGAACAAATAGATTCAATGAAAACTAGGACAGTAGAATAGAAAAGGTTAGTTATAATAGGAAATACAAATAATTGAGTAATAAGGAAAGAAGACCGATTTACCTGAGTGAAGAAAGACTAGAGCTAATAAGAAAAGAGGAAGAGGTAAGAGTTTAGTAAGATTGAGGTGTGGAAATATGGAAGAGACTAGCAAATATTGATTAAATGAGGG
>JAANIC010001396.1:66950-78408 GCA_017607545.1 Acromyrmex charruanus
TCTTTGCTCGTCGTTGATTTGAATCCTATTGCATTCTTTGTTATAAAATATACTTTATCATTTACAATATTAATTGTCTCAAGTTTTTTCTACAATTAATTAATCTGTAGAAAATGTAGAAATTGAACTTTTTAGTTAGAGCATAATTTTCTCTATAATAAAAAAAGATCTTCAAATACAATGGCAAAATCAAATATACGCGCATGGTGTAGTAATAAAGTTCGGTGAATGTTATGAAAAATAAACACTTAATTAATATTATATAAAAATGATAATACACTTCTGTTAATATTTGTACAATTTGCAATTGCAACTTTGTGAAAAGTCATCTTTAAATATCGCTTTAAATCTTATTTTATTCAGTTCTGTATGTTGGAAATATTTGTAAATCGAATTCCTTTCATTGTCTTCATTAATTTAGGAAACAAAAAGAAGTTTACTGGAGCAAGATCGGGGAGAGTGATAATTCAAAACGCTAATGCAACGTTGATTCAAGAACGTACACGTTTTGAATCAAAATCTTAGAACACAGAGTTATAATTAATTAAGTTATAATTAATCATGTATCATTATAGAATCATATATCATGACGTCATTTAATACTTAAAAATGAACTTATAACAACAAGTCATAATGATTATTATGATATTATGACTTGAGTGTTCTACTTGAGATTGTGTGATAACAAGAACTTTTTAAAGAGTTTTCGCAAGTTGTACAAACCTAACTTACAAACACATTGTCAGAATATGTCTCTAGGGCCGAGGGATTACTTAGGGGAAAAACATTAAAAGTCACTTGTATATTAATTAAGGCCCGGTTGCACCAACATTACGTTAAGCTTAAAATTCTCTCTATCTGTTCCTTCCTTTCGGCTTGAAAATGAAATAGATACATTTTAAGTCTAACTTAAAATCAAAGTAACGTTGATGCAACCGAGCCTACACGTATATATTTTCTCATAATATTTACCAAACTTTATTGCCATACTATTTATGAATAAAACAAAATCTCTTGAGCAGCTTTGCAAGTTGTGTTATAAGTAGAGGAAAGATAGGTGCTTAATATGAGATAGCGGTGTTTCTGCTAAACTAATAGACGCTATTTATTCCACTATGAATTTATTGCTCTTGGATTGAAAACTATTTAGTAGAAAATTCATTATTAGATCATGCCTGCAGTCATTGTAAAAAAAGACTTTAGAATTTGGATGTCTTCAAGTTTCATTGAGATGAACCTTCAGACATTGTTTATTATTTAATAAATAAATATTTTACAATAAATTCTTCATGTAGTGATAGAGTAACTAATAGAAAAATACTGAATATGTTGAATTGCTTAATTATAGAAGTTAGATTTGATGATCACAAAACCGTAAGGCGTGGAAATCATAATATGAGATACTCAGGGTATTTCTAATATAAAATATAATCCATGCTCCCATGCAGTGTTGGAACAGATACCGTTTGAAAGATACCTAGATATAGGTATAGGTATTACGTAAAAAATGTATTTAGATATAAGTACAGATACATTTTTTTATAATTACCTGAGTATAGATACAGATATAAGGAAAAAATGTTCAAAAATTTAAGTACTTTTTAGGTACTTAAAAAAAAGAAAAAAAAAGAAAAATGGGGAAGTAAGAAAAAATAGAGAAAACAAGAAGAGGAAAAAATATAAGCAGCGTAAAATGCTATATTTTATTTGTTTATTTTAATATATAAAAAATGTCTCGATAATGAAAATTTAAGTCGAAAACAACAAGCTGCGTTCATATACAGGAAGGTCTCGACCTACGAGATCACTTCTCATGAGCGGGTACACTGAGAGAAATGATTTTATTATAGGAACAAATCAAGGGAAAACAAATGTGATATTTGTTAAGAAAACGATCGATTACAAATTAATTATTTCTCATTCGTCAATGTAACAAATAATCAATAGTATCGCTAGCAAATAAAAGCTCATATATACAGGATGTAATATATATACAGGACTAAACTAAGTTGAAAAGTCCTTTATCATTTTGTAATTTTCGCAATACTTTAGGAGATATTAATTTCTAAAGATCACCAAATAAGCATATATCCATGTGGACTATCGTCAGTTCTACGCCTGTCAGTTGCAGTCGATTGTCGCGCGAGGACCACTTAAGCGTGCGCTAAGCGCCATAACTCAAGCAGCGCACCTACCAAGCAGTCACTACTCCCCTCGCAATAAGCGATCGCGACCAAGGCGTATACTTGGTGATAATCCGCACAGATACGTGTTCATTAAATGATATTTAGAAATTAATATCTCTTAAAGTATTACAAAAATTGCACAAAGGTAAAGGACTTTTCGACTCATAAGTTTCATAATTATCCGGAACCAATTTGATTTTCCATAAAATATATTGTTGAACACGAAAATCTAAGAGACACGTATTTTTTTATACGTGCCTTAAGTCATGTTTAAGAGGTAAAACATCCTTTTGAAAAAAATTTTTCTTTCGAGGCAAATATCGTCGGAAGTATAAAAGATAAAGGAAAAAAATTTTTTAAATAAAAGTTGTACTGTTTCAAGAGTACTTCAATGTTGTGAAGAAAAAAATTGTTTAAAATTTTTTTTGTTAATAATTGTTAAACAAAAAAATTAAAAAAATTGTTTTTCTTCACAATATTAAAGTATTTTTGATGATTTATAGTATAATATAGTAAAGATGATTTATAGTAAATATAGTAATAAAAAATTAAATTTCTAATGTAACATAAAATAAAATATATAAGTATCTTGTACCTATATATGTATCTAAAACTGAAAAGATACCGTATTCAAAAATAACTAGATACAGATACAAGTATCTCCGCCTATAAGGATCTAGGTAATGCACTTAGGTAAAGTATCTAGATACTATATCTAAATACTGTATCTAGATAGTTTTACCTAGATACGTTCTAACACTACTCCCATAGTGAAAATCATTGCTAAAGTATAAATGTTATTGTACAATAATAAAAAGGATAACCGGAATGAACATCGAATGCCTATTTCTGCGATGCTTGATTTCAACTATCTCAAGACGAGTTCTGGATATAATCGCATACTCATTTTTTGCGCACCCTGACTATGTTTGTTTGTATTTAAGAAACATTAAATAAAGTTTTTTAGTTATAATACTGATATACTTTGCGTTTTACTATCGATTTCTCAAAGCATCTCATATTAGGAGCACAATTTTTTGCGATTTTTGCTCACTTTTTACATTTCTTTAATTTTCAAAAAAATGAAATTTAAATTAAATTGTATATGACATTATTTTAAAGCTTATTAAATTCCCTTCAAAATGACCTATTATTTTTTTAAATTCTGCTCATAGACTTCTAGCATTTATCTAAAATGACATCTCATAATAGAGATCTTTCCTCTATATTTTTTATAACCGCTATTCTTGACAATTATAGGTCTACGAGAGTTGATTTGTATCGATTGACGATGCCACAAAAACTGCATGGTCTATGAGTCTATAAAGCTAGCCGATTATCACTTCCTATAATCACTTCACGGTCATACAGTGAAAATTGTGCGACCTTCCACAAAGGGAAATGCTTATACTATATGTACCTTAAAATTATTATTGCGTCGCTGTGATTCAATAATCTCACGCTAAAATATAGTCGTTATTAATGCGTATCGAAGTGTGCTACATTCGATCGACTACTATAATATTTTCTGCAAGTATAATAACGATCGGTGAACTCTGAGAGACGATTAACTTTATCTTTGATAAGAACAGCACAAGCATTGACGATAGAAGGGTTAAAGCATAAGAGCATTTGTGGTTTCTGCGTTTTGTGAGTTTTGTAGGAATAAATTTCTCAGAACAATTATCTCAAATTTAATGTTTACAATTAAACAGAATTTGGAAATTTGATATTAATAACTACATGCTAGCAATTGATTCTATAATTACTTTTCTTATTTTTTTCTTAAATATTAGTCCAATATGTGCTGAAATGAAATCTAAATTATTATAACGTATACTGTAATGTTAATAAATTTATGTTCTTTTTCTAGTGTATTTTATGATTGTGTGTATCTATTATCGTGATTGTATCGCAAAATGATTTTTCTTAAGATTTGTTTGCAGCTTTTACTATTTAAAGATAATGATATTCTCTATACATACATATCATTTTAAGGGGGGAGAGGGAGTAACCAGGCATATTTAAAAGATAATTGCATTTAAAGTTAATACTTTTAACATGTGCTAGACAAGAAGTTCCTTGTGTCAGACAGTACGTACATTTTCAATTATAGTGCAAAACCGGTATTTAGAAATTCGCTCAAAAACTAAAGGACTATAGATAAATATAATACGCATCTCCTAAACCGAAGAAAATGGGAGGTAATCAAACAAATATTAATTATAAAACCTTAGAAGTTTTATTCACTAATATCTTTCACTTATCAACTCGTTTTCAAGTACCGGTGCACAGTGGTGAAATGAAAATTACTATTAGGAAATAAAAATTATTGTTTAAAAATTGCGATCTGCAGCAATTTTTGAATAGTAATTTTTTTCATCGCCGAACGGTGCCTTCGGATACCGGATGTTTCGGGCGATTGCCTCCTCCCCCTTCCTCAAGCCGCTTCTATGCGATATAACCATCTTAAATTATTATTATTTGTATGAAAGTAATTTTATCCTGATCAGAGTAGACACAGTTGAAACTTACTTTTCATTTATAATCCAAATTAATTTAAAAATATCTAACAATGATATTTAAAATAAAATTCTAGAGAGATACTATATTAATTTACTATAATTAATTTATTATAATTAATAAATAATTAAAACAAAATATAAAATATATACATATAAAGAATACAATGTATTTGTTTTGCAAGATGTTTTAGTTTTATTTTGTTTCCTAGAAGTATCCATTAGTAAAATAATGTAATTTTTAATAGAATTAATATTTGACTAACAAAATTAAAGTTTCATGATATAAGTACATTTAATTTTTATTTTATATAGTGAAACACACACACACACACACACACACACACACACACACACACACAATAATTTTATACAACTGATAATAATTTCCAAAGTTCCGTGTAAGTTTTATAAATACAATGCTGAAATTCATTATTGTTTAATATTACAATTATAGAAAGTTAGTAACGTATTCATTAAAGTAAAAAAAGTAATAAAAAATAGGCAGTATATATTTCCCTAGGCGCATAATATTGCATTATTTAATATTTTAAGCATACTCTTAGAATATTAAAGCTTATTTTACAATGTGCTTTTTGTTTCCTGTTTCTTGCATTTACCTATTTCTTGCATCTTTTATTTTTTACATCTTACCTTTTTGTTTCTTATTTGGTTTTTTGTTTTATATCGCCCAAGATAAAAAAGTTAACAAACTTCGAAAGAAATAAGAAATACACAGCAAGAAATACAATTGTCGACAAAACAGTCACAAAGGAGAAAAAAACAAAAGGTAAAAAACAAGAAACAAAGAGCACATTGTAGAATAGGTTTAAATGTACATTTAATATTCTAAGAATATGTTTAAAATATTAAATAATATTATGCGCCTTTAGGGGAAGCCCCTATTATGAGATACCGAGTTTATTTTGGGTACATGTTAGAAATCTATGAGCAGAATAAAAAAAAATAATAGCTCATTTTGAAAGGAATTTAATAAGCTTTAAGATAATGTTATGTAAAATTTAATTCAAATTTTATTTTTTTTATAAATTAAAGAAATGTAAAAAGTGAGTAAATCGCAACGTCAAAAAATTGTGCTCTTAATATGAGGTGTCCCAAGAAATCGATAATAAAACGCAAAGTAGTCAGTATTGCAAAATACTAATTACTAATATTTATGTAATAGTATTTATACTTCAGCAACGATTTTCACTATGATATAGGAGCATAGATTATTTCATATTAGAAATACTGGGTATCTCATATTACGATTTTCACGTCTTAGGGTTTCACGATCATCAAATCTAACTTCTGTAAGCAATTCAACATATGACGTATATTTTTATTAATACAATCTTACTTTATCACTACATGAAGAATTTATTGTCAAATATTTTTTACTTATTAAATAATAAACAAAGTTTAAAAGCTCATCTTAACGAAACTTGGAGACATCCAAATTCTAAAATTTTTTTTTGCAACGATTGTAGGCATGATCTAATAATAAATTTTCCGGTAAATATTAATAATAAGAAGCAGCTCCAATAACCTTGACCTTGATATATGTTGTCAAGGTCGTGATCCTGAATGACCTCCAATAAGTCTTAGCCGTTATTCGTTAAGAAGTTATTAACAAAAGAAGTTCAACTATATAACACGAAAATTACCTGCTTTAAAATATGTTTAATAATCGTGCACTGCAGGGGATGCCGCGACGATTGTGATACTTTGACATACTCGTATGTTGTCAAGGTCATGACTTTGAAAGACCTCCAACCTCCAACAGATTTTAGGTGGCTTTCACCTTTCACTCTCACCCTCTCTCATTCCCCTGCAAAGAGGCGCACGACTCTCATCTTCGACTCTCCCTGTCCTCCTGTTTCAGGGGCGTACCATTCTCACCTTCGACTCTCACTCCCCCCCCTCCCCCTGCTTCTGGGGCGCACGATACCTTTTCGGCTCTCAGCCCCCTTCCCTCCCTGATCCAATATACTATTTCACATGATTATATTGTTCATTTGTTTTGGTGGGTATTTCTGACAAACATATCGAACGTTTTTTTGAAATAAGCGAATTGTATCCGTTAGAATCGTTAAATAATTCTACATAGATATTCAGTGTTCATTTAACATTAACCAATTTTACCATTAAATAGGTTTCAATCTAAGAATAATAAATTCATGGTGGAACTAATAAATAGTGTTTATTAGTTTAGCGAAAACGCCGCTATCTCATATTAGGCGCCTGTCTCATAATAAGGGGCTTCCCTGTATATCTTAAAAATGCAATATATGTAAAGTTTTAATATGAAATATTTTCACATTATCAACTGTAAGGAATGTAAAAAAAATCTTCAAAAAAGAGTAGAGAAAAGGTCCCTATTATGAGATACCGAATTCGTTGTATATTTGTTTTCTGTTCCTGCACTAGACTGCATTAGAACTCTCTTTCTCGATTTCAACAAATATCAAATATATACCTATTTCACTTTAAGTTCCAAAAGTGTACACTAATTCAGCCACAGAAAACAGATCAATGATCGTACGATGCATTGTACTCAGAACTTATCTTTAGGTAGTTAAGGTAAGTTAGGAATCAAGTAGAAGCAGGCACACTGCATACAATGTTCATTCCGATTATTCTTTTTATTACTGTACAAGTGTATAATAATAACATTCATACTTCAGCAACGATTGTTACTCGAGCATATAATTTATCTATTGGATAAACAAAAGAGTAAAAGAATATGATTATAAAAAAGTAAGAGAGTAAGACAGTGAGCTGAAGTTTACCGAAATATGGAACAATCCAGCCTTAATTATTTAAATTATTTTAAGTAATTATTGACGCTAACTTCCATAAGTGCCGACCGTCTTTAATAGTATCTCGTCGATGCTTAAAGTCAAAATATAACGTTGGTGCAATCGGGCCTTAGAAAGCCGTGAAAATAGTCCTTATCTGTGTATGTACAATTTTTTTTAATTAAAAGTTAAATAAAATATGAATTTTGGCTCTCACATTTTTCTCTATTTATATCGTTGAACACGCATATAAATAAGTTCTTATTCTTATTCTTTTTGTGATATAAATGGTTGTCTTTGCCGTACATTTCCATAAGAGTCCCAATGGGAAATTGAGCATTATAGCCCTTACGAAAAAAAACTCTCAATTTATTGTGTTAACACTCAAATTTAGGTGTTTACCATCAAAGTTGAATATTGTCAACATTGGATGTCACTTAAGCGTTGAGCATCAATGTTGTCAGTTGAGAGTGACTATAAATATTCGGTGTTGCCTTGATATAGACACTCAATATTGAGTGTTAGTTAAGCATTAAGTATCAATGTTGGGTGACAGTTAAGTGTGATCTGATGCATTATTTATCCTTGTTTAATATTCGATAAATAACAAGGATAAATAATGTATCATGCGCATCATGCGTGAAACGGAATGCAGCCCATGAATATTCGGTGATGTCTTGGTGTACACATTCAATATTAATATAAATGTCAGTTGAGCATCAATGTTGAGTATCAGTTGGGTGTAACCATTAAATTCGGTGAATAGTTTGGTGTATACACCATACTATACATCGAATTTGATGGTAACACTCAATCGCGGTTTACTCATGACACTCAATAGATGTAAATCTTAAACGGCTTAATAACCTTTGAGTGTCATTTTAAAAATTGAATGTAAGTGTCACTTAAATGTTAATCTTTATGTTTGAGAATTAACGCTGAAATGTTGAATATAGAAAACGCTGAATATAGATGCGCCGTCAGATTTATTTATGAAAGAAATATATTTTAATACTATACGATGAAACATCTTTTTGACAAAATTTTAATTAACTTTATTTAGGATAATATAAAACACAGGGGCATCCAGATGATATTTCCAAACGCAGCCTAGATAAAGTTTGTCAAAAAGATGTTTCACGCAGTCTTAAAGATATTGAAGTCCTGAGATATATCGCAGTTATATACTAACATTCAGTTATATACTAACATTCTTAGATCATCGAAGCAGCAATTCCCATATAGTAGAACACCGTTGAATGAAGTATGATATTGGTTAGGTAACCGCTTAGAAAAATAAGGAAATTAATTCCTAAATGAGAGAGAGAGAGAGAGAGAGAGAGAGAGAGAGAGAGAGAGAGTTTTTTTAATTATAATTTTATCGTGTGTTTCGGAAAATGTTGCAAATTGATAATATTATTTTAGGAATAAAACAGATTTAATTAATTTTATATAATAAAGCCATTTATTTTGATGGTTTCTTTTGGGCGTTAACCTTTAATTGGGTGTACCTTCAGTTGAACACCCAAATTTAAATGTTTTTTAAAGTGTTAATACTCAAATTTGAGCGTTTTTTTTGAGTGTTTAACGCCCAAAATTGAGGGTATTTTTTCGTAAAGGGGGGGAGGGGCAGGATATAACAAATATTGGGAATCATGAAACTATGCACTTGTTTATAAGTAATATATTTTATGTATAATATAACATCTGTGCAGTGTATAAACACAATCATTTACGAATATTGATAAATAGATGCATATTGTGTGTGTATTATTACAATATATTATTTCTAAAAAAAGCTTATAACACACACCACACACACACACACACACACACACACACACACGCGCGCGCGCGCGCGCACACACATGATTAATCAGAGTAGTTGAACCAGAGAAACCTGAGAGAGGATACGAAGACTTTTTTCCTCAACTACATAACAATATTCATTTTTTGTTGTGCTTCTGATGGAAATAAATCGTTGAAATTGTTAAAATCTCTATTAATTTGATAGATTTTAGTTATTTAAGCGATTTCAGCAATTTATTTCTATCAAGAGCATCGCAAAAATGGATATTGTTGCGTAGTTTACATCCACTTCTTCAGAAGGCAATAATGCGCGAGGCCATTTTGCGGTTAGGAAGCATTTATATTGACCGTAACCATATGCCATAATCTATAAGAATTGACTAATCACAGTCAAGTTTTCCTCTCGGCGGTAAGAAGGGAATACTCGAAGGTGATCGGTCAATTTTTACAGATTACGGCATACGGTTACGGTCAATATAAACGCTTCCTAACCGCAAAATGGCCTCGCGCATTACTGCCTTCTGAAGAAGTGGATGTAAACTACGCAACAATATTCATTTTTTGCGATGCTCCTGATGGAAATAAATTGCTGAAATCGATTAAATAACTAAAATCTATCAAATTAATAGAGATTTTAACAATTTTTTCGATTTATTTCCATCAGGAGCACAACAAAAAATGGATATTGTTATGTAGTTGAAGAAAAAGGCCTTCATATTCTCTCTCAGGTTTCTCTCTGGTTCAACTACTCTGATTAACCCTATGTACGCGTGCGCGCGCGCGTGTACGGTTATGACCAAATAAAAGTTCCCTTATTACAGAAAAAAGGCCCTCATGTCTTCTCTCAGATTTCTCTCTGGTTGAACCAATTTTTTATCGTATAAGAAAATTATCGATCTCACATTTATAATTATTAGCAATATAAATCACATGCTTGATAGATACATCATGCGAATTGTTAGTTTGGGCGTACTGAGAAAAAGGTGCATTTTTAATATCTTTAATATCTATTTTAAAAATAAAATCTTGTAACTATTTTCATAATTTAATGTCAAACGTGTCTGTTTTCGTGGTCAGACCAGTAATTCGCACGTTATCAGAGAGAAATCTGAGAATGGACATCCCAGCCTTTTTCATGTAGCAAACCTCATAGGATAATGTCCACGTTTTTGTAGTTTTTTTCTATACTATTACGTGGGTTAAACAAGAATGAATAATCAAAGTTGATTATTTGTCTTTGTTTAATCTTCATAACAGTTTGGAAAAGAACCACAAAAACATAAATATTACCCAACGTTGGTACATGAAAAAGAGTGGGATGTCCAATCATCAAGTTTCTCTCTGTTGTTATTTACACATCCGATAATTTTCTCATAGGGTAAAAAATTGGTTCAACTATTCTAATTTATGTTGTATATATACATAGAGGAAAGCCTCTCATAAAATAGGCGCCTAATATGAGATAGCGGCGTTTTTGCTAAACTAATTGATCTATTGATCAATTAGGTTCCACTATGAATTTATTGCTCTTGGATTGAAAACTGTTTATAGTAGAAAATTCATTATTAGATCATGTCTGTAGTCATCGTAAAAAGATTTTAGGATTTGGATATCTTTCATTGAGATGAGTCTTTAAATATTTTTTATTATTTAATAAATAAATATTTGGCAATAAATTCTTCATGTAGTGACAGAGTAAGGTCGTACTAATAGAAAAATACGGGATATGTTGAATTGTTTCATTATAGAAATTAAATTTGATGATCGCAAAACCGTAAGGCGTGGAAATCGTAATATGAGATACTCAAGGTATTTCTAATATGAAATAACCCATGCTCCCATGTCATAGTGAAAATCGTTGCTAAAGTATAAATGTTATTATACAATAATAAAAAGGAACAACCGGAATGAAGTGCCTATTTTTGTGATGCTTGATTTCAACTACCTGAAGACGAGTTCTGGATAATGTATCGCATACTCATTTTTCGCACACCCTGACTGTTTGTTGTATTTAAGAACATTAAATAAAGTTTTTTAGTTGCAATACTAATATACTTTGCGTTTTACTATTGATTTCTCAGGGCATTTCATATTAGGAGCACAATTTTTTTACTTTGATATATATATATATATATGGAGC
>JAANIC010001396.1:84581-100185 GCA_017607545.1 Acromyrmex charruanus
AAGGACACAGTTCGTTTTTTTAAAAAAAGAAAAACTATTGGAGAACAAATTATTTGATAATTTCTTCTAAAATGTATAAACACTTTTCAATATTTTTACATAGAAATTAATTTTATTTACATATAATATTATTGTAAATATCGCATGACTACATCATTGAAATCATATAAAATTAATCGTATTATAACGTACGTCTTCTAATGGTGACTGTTCGCGCAACTATTATCTCGAACAAAGCCTATTGACATTTCGTTTCCTCTCCCCCGAGAATCGGTTTAAAATTAACAAAGTACGCGAGAACGCCTACGATATCGCGTGCTGTGCTTCATTCACGGGGCTTGCTGACCTGGAAAAATTGGCCTATAAATTTTGCAGCGTGTATAAATGTACAAACAACCTTTGTAATGACAAAGGAAACCTTAACGTCCAATGGCTTAAGAAATATAGTACGTAGAAGAGAAATATAATACGTTCTCAGAAGAGAAATATATCAAGAAATATGTACTACTAAAATATGTATTTGTGTAAAAAATGCATAATATTGAAACAATAAAATATTAATTTATCGTTCACAATAGAAATAAAATGTTGTCAAAATTAATTTAGCATTTACTTTAAGTTAATTATTGATGAGAGACATAATTATTGTTAATATTTTTATTAAAATTTAGATAATAATTCGCGTGTATAAAAGAATATTTTTTAAAATGCGTTAAATATCCTGTATTAATATTAGTGAAATTAATTCATTATGATATTTTTGAGACTTGTATAGGCTTTGACAAAAATTCGAACTTTTCATTAGAAATTCACATGTTTATTTCTGCTCACTTTACATATAATATGTAACGATATATACGTCGATAATCCATGGACTATTTGATTGCAATTATAGGACGCCACGCAACATTGAACGTAACTGCAAATCACGCAAGTACCCACCTTACGTAATATGGGATCCACGACAACCAGCAAAAAATCCTATCTATAATTGCCGGATAATTAAGTTGTACTGTCGCACCGGATATCATCTAGCAATTACACCATCGGGACGAGTGGAAGGATTATCCGGAAACAAGGAGCCATATGGTATATTTCCATCACACTTAATTGTTAAATACTGAGTCAAGTAAAATAAAAAAACATTTGCAATATATGTATATGTTATATATGTATTTACAATAACGATTCACATATATGATTACCATTAAGAAAGATTTTTATCACACACACAAAAGCTTATATACCCTTGCAGATCTGCTTTACGCATCACCGGTATCTTTTGGCGTTATCAGAATACAAAGCATCGAAACAAGGCTGTATTTGGCATTCAACAAGAAAGGGCGATTGTACGGAGAGGTAAGATGCCAAAAGAAAATACGAAACTATAAAAATGAAGAAACATACGAGTAAATCCTCCCTGCAAATTTTCATTATATTACAAGAAAGAAGCTCTTACAATGAAAGAAATGTAGAACAGTATAGCACAATTACTAGTTGTACTATATTCATATCTGTAAAATTATATATATATATAGAGCATTCTATAAAATTCCACATGAAGTTCCACGTAAAATTCTTTTGCGATCTTTTCGCAACGTTCTATAATTCTTACAATAATTTCTCTAATTTAATTCTATGTAAGTAATATTTAATAAAATACTTCTAAATATATGTCTTAAAATTGGCTTAAATTCATAATTAAAAGTACACGCACGCATGCACGTATATTAGTTGTAAAATTATTAAAAAGTGAATTTCATTTAAGCTTAAAAACAAATTTTGTTTAATCGTATTAATTAATAAATTTTCTCTTTCAACAGGAAGTTCATTAATAATAATCTTAAAAAGATGGTCGAGATTGATTGTAAATTTAATTTGTTTAATTTTGATTTTAGATAAATATGACTAATGAAAACACCGAATGGGAACAATGGAGCATTGGTTCCCATGACGCGTTCAGATCGCGTAAATATGTGCAATATGGATGGTGGATAGGAATAAAGAAAAATGGACGAGTAAAGCTTGGGTCGAAAACATTTTGGGGACAAAAGGCTATACAATTTTCGGCTATCCAAGAGGATTAATTGATTAATCTGAAACTTTTTCAAGATACAAACACGCTTTACAGAGTATGCTTCTTATTTTCGATAATTCATTCGTTATGTAAACTTTCTCGGAAAAAAATTTAGAACGGTGATGAAGGAATGTTCTATGAGCTGCAACAATGTTGTATGATAAAGAAGAGAAACATTCAGAAGAATCGATAATCATCGAACAGTAATGTTTCAATAGAATATAATATTTATTAATAACATAACACTGTGTTACTCAACATAATAGGATACTCAAATTTGGGATTGTGCTTCTTTTTGTGTTACTTAAACTAAAACTATTGCAAGTTAAAATTTCTTATTCATAATAGATACA
Source organism: Acromyrmex charruanus (assembly GCA_017607545.1). Taxonomy (NCBI): domain Eukaryota; kingdom Metazoa; phylum Arthropoda; class Insecta; order Hymenoptera; family Formicidae; genus Acromyrmex; species Acromyrmex charruanus. Next base: position 87,012 of record JAANIC010001396.1, read on the forward strand.
TATTTGTTATTACATGTCAATCGGTACATCAAATCATTAAGTAAGACGATTGTTTACGACGATTATTATGTATTTGAATCGTTTAATAGTAGAAGTTATGATTATTTTGCTTATATCATATGCATAAATATTAGCTTTTTGTCAATACATCAATTATAGCGCGTATTTAAAAAAATTGTACATAATATTACATTCTTATGTATTCTTATATCTCTTATATATATATATATATCTTATATATTCTACATTATCTCTTATATATCTATATATAATGCATATATATAAATGTTAAAATGTTGCAAGCAAGAATTTTCTATTAAAGAAGCAAATACCCCAATGACAAATATGTATGGCTTCGAACGTTTTGATACCCAGCTTTGCAAATATAAAATGTCTTTGAAAACTGTATACGAATGTGAGAAGCAAATGTATGAAAGAGAGATGAATTCGTAATTGTAATTGTAATTGTATAAAAAAATTTATTAATTAAAATTAAGAGTGTACATTAAATGTATACAAAAAATAAAAAAAAATTAAATTATTTAGAAATATTTCTACTTGGCTTCATATATATTATCTACTTCAAATACACATACAGTGAACTAAATATCATCGTTATTATATATATAGGTTAACAAATATTTATTAGTACTGTTATGTGCATAAATTTAATAGAAAATAACTTTAATAGAAAATAACCTAATCTTAATTTAAAGAAAATTAAGCAAAAAATTGCAGTAAAATAATTATAATCTTTACTTAACAATTATCTAAAAAATTAGCGAAATACGTTTATAAAAATTGTAAAAGTATAAAATAGATCTCTTTGGCGCATACAATCATGATTATAAGCGTGTCGCATTTCAAGTCGCACAGTCACAGAATACATTGTAGTGTTACATATTTAAAAAAAAAGGTAAATTGTCAGAAAAAACCTTTTTTCATAGAAAGTGTATACAAGCTGACGAAGGCAAATTAAGCATCAAATATTGAGATTTTAAAAAATTTGACGTTATCTTTTGATAAATGTAAATCGAAATAAAATTTATGCATGTGGAAACTTTTCAAAATACTCAAAACAATCGCAATTACTTCAAAATCACTGTAGTTTATTTTCATAAATTGTCTAATTATTTGATTAATATGGTTTACTTCTTTTTGGTATTGGGACTTGTCGACTGAAATACGCTCGATGCCGACATTAAATTCTCAATGTACTGGCTCAGAACCTGATTTTCACTTCTCAGCTTGAGATTCTCTTCCTTTACACTGTCCACTCTCTGTGACAGATCTAGATAGAACATATACATTTATACATTACAAAAATGTCAATAAGGATATTCTCCTGTAACCTTAATCTTTAGTGAAATATATATCTACCATCCAAAGTATTTTGCAATTCGAGAACCTGTGCAATCAATCTAGCTTTCTCTTCTTGCTCGTCTGGGCTAATATCAGGATCTAAATCTATAATAAATATAAATTATTTTATAAAATATTTCCCACACAATTTAACAGTATTACAATCATTTATAAAAGCAAATTTTTATTTAACTGTATATAATAATCTAATAATAGAAGTTGAAATTTTGCTTATTTAATGTTATTTTGTTCAATTTATAAATACAAAATAAGTTAATATTCCTTTGTATATTTAGTTGTAAAAAGACAAACAATACAAAAACATATTACAATGAAAGAATAACAATACAAAAACAAACTATAATGAAAGAACGAATCAATAATATCACTTACTGTTAGGACTACAGCTGCCATTAGTAAATGTTGATGGTATAGAATCCATGCTGCGTCCTCTGCCTAACGGATCAGACATATGTGAGGCATTGTCCAAGATTTCCTCTTCTGGTATTATTACTATAATAATATATGCAAAAAATAATATTAGAGTAAAATATTAAACCCCAACAATCGAGATAAAAAAAAGAAGCTCATTATTATCAAAGTACAAGCAAATTGTTAAATGCATAAAATGTAAAAAATATTTAAGAAATTTTAAGCAAAATAATTTGTGAGATAAATAATCAAAAATTCTAATATCTCGTATTTTTATGTCTCTGCATTTCTATTATCTCGATTTCTATATTAAATTCTGAGAAATGAAGTAGATGTTACATTGCTATAGTTTAGATGCAGCTAATTTAATACTCATATTATTAATAAAAACAATATAAGATTAAGTTAGCAAATTTAGTCATAAATTAATAACATTGTTAAATAACATTCGGAACAAAGACATTGGAATAAATGATTTAGACTGCTATAGATGAGTTAAGTTATAATTTCATCAATGAAACATAAAGAGAAAGAGAGAGAGAGAGGGGAGGGGGAGGAAATAGCGATGTCAAAAGGACAAGCGAAATCAGAAACTGTATGCTCTATGCTCTCACCTTGCGGATCATCATCTGCCAGAGGTATACTATTCATATCGTCTTGAAGCTTGGCTGTCATTATCACTGACATTCCGCGATTACGGTAATTGGAACGTAATACAATGGTTTCAGCAGAACGTTTATTTTGCAACTGTGGAATGTTTCTTCGCTCTGATTGGATTATAGATTTTTTATCTAAAAAAATAATCCTATCTCAGTAGACAATCACAGGACGGTTGCAAAACTGTTGTTTTGCTGAATGCAACTGATGTAGCATAATGTAGCTTACGTAGCTATTGATTCTTTTTCTTCTTATTGGTTAGTGGCTCCTGCCTCCCATTCTCATGTTGAATGGAAATAATACGGCCAGTAGCTATTGATCCAAATCGTCTCTAATCGTTCGCACTTTAAACAATTCCGAAACCATGGAATATAGAGAATAGGAGGCCGAACTAGGCTTTGAAAAGTGTGATCAAAATCACGATATAAGAGGTCTGTTTTCTGTGGCTGAACTAGTGTACACTTTTGGAACTTAAGGTGAAATCACACGGTGCGGAAAATGACTGCGGAATAGAGAACTGCGTTATACAAGCAACCAATCAGCGTTCTTCTGCGTTATCCGAATAGTGCTAATTGGTTGTTTCAATGACGTATTCTCTATTCCGCAGTCCTTACAGTGAGATAGATATACGTTTAAAGATTGATATTTGTTTAAAGCGAGAAAGAGAGTTTTAGAACTAATCTAGTAGCTTAGTCTAGTAGCAGGAACAGAAAACAGAGTAGTCCAAAATGGCGGCTGCTCCTAAACCACAGACTTCTATATATACTAGACTGCTAATTCCTTTTAGGACAAGCTGTGAAATGGATCGCGAAATTGTATGATAGTTCTGCGTATGCGTCACGAATATATCCAAAGGAATGCAGCTGTGTTTTCAACATCTCTATTCACATGGCTAAACGTATAACTTTATGAAAGTGGTGTGATCAGATAGCGAAAAATTTTGTTTCTTTTGGAAGAAAGAGTTCAAATAAAAAAGTAAAGATATTGGAAAGACAATTGAATATTAATAAATGTGTATAAAAGATGCGATTTTATTCAATTTCTTACAAATTAGAATAATTTATAATAACTGGATTATGAAAATAAGTATTTGGTGATTTTAATATTGTTAAATAGGTTAACCTGTTAAAATAGTAGTGCTGTTGTGTGCGCATATGCAGATATACGTCAGGGCAGTGTGTTAAATGGATCGGGTTTCAGACGCATGCGCGTTCAATGTAGCTTCAGTAATAGGTCACTAGTAAATAGGAGATTATTAGTCGCCTGTGTAAAATTTTTTGTTTAAAATGTTGAAAATTTTAATATATTTAATATATTTTACATATGTATGCATATATAGATATATATATATATTTATATATATGTATACGTATGTAAAGTATGTAAAATATATTAAAATTTTCAACATTTTCAACCCTAAGCGACTAATGATCTCCTATTTACTAATGACCGGTACATTACTGAAACTACATTGGATGCGCATGCGTCTGAAATCTGGCTCGTCTAACAACATTGCGTCAGAGTGTGATTACATGGAGCGCGGTACAGTAACTAATAGTAACTAAGCAAATAGGAACCGCGTACCGTCTAATATCAGCGAAAGAAATAAGCGGTATGCGTGGTATGCGGTTTCCTAGTTGCCTAGTTAAGCTGCGTTCGGCAATGCAAATCGGAGTACTCTTTTTATAATGTACCTGACATATAATATAAGAGCATATAATATAATATCGACGCCTTAAATTTGCATTGCCGAACGCAGCTGTAGTTGTTATTAGCAGAAAGAAACCTCAGAGAGGCCATAGCGGCCTATTTTGCGTGATAAGAGAAAGTCACGGTACGCTAGCGACACCAACATCAATTTTATAAATTACTACGTATTACATTTTCGCCACTGTCAATAAAATCGTAGTGTCGATAAATGGATTTGGTGCTACATTCACAAACTGGGAATAAAGATAATATTAATGTTATTTTAAATACGAAGCGCCACTACGGTTTGAATGTTGAGATGTTGAACTAATATACCATATATATATATTCATAAATGAATTAATTTCAGAAATGAAAATTTCATGCCGGTTGTCGGACTTTCAACGCAATCAATCTGAAATATTAATAATTCCAAATTTCCCAAATTATTCTTAAAAAACTGTAATAAACTTATTGCGAAAAATATTGCCTCGGTCTGATCTCTTGCATTCCGTGCGAATGTCTTGAACCTTTAAACTACCGAGACCTTAGCAATATTCTTCGCAATAACCGATATGTATAGAGAATTACAATGCGTAACTCTCTATATATATCGGTCATGTAGTGGCGCTTCGTATTTAAAGTAATGTTATTTAACATAAACGGTCTTGTTTCCAATCTTATTGATAATATTAATAAAAAAATGTTTCTTTTAATTAGATAAGATGTTTTTTATAGATTTTTGGATGTTGAAAACGATGCCGCAAGTTAAATTTTACTAGCACGTTAGGTTTTCGAAATAACTGAGATTTAATGTGGCTTTTTTTTGTTATATTTAAAATAATCTTGTAAAAAAAAATTAACATATGTCTTGCAAACATTCTGAAAGATGACTTAAAAGAGACGTCTGTAAGACTTTTTTGAAAAGATGACTTTAAGCTGACTTTCAGTCAAATTTTAAAGACAACCTTTTTAAAGATGTTTTTTAGACGACTTAAAAGAGACGTCTGTAAGATTTTTTAAAAAAACGTCTTTAGGACGTTTTTAGTTTTAAAGACAATCTTTTTTATGTAACAGATGTCGTTCAGACATCCGTTTAAATCATTTTTCAGATCATCATTTTAAGACATATTTGACAACAAAAGCTAAGACATTTTTATATTAAAATAATTCGTAAAATCGAACTGGCGATATGACGCATTTATAACATATCGCACGTAAAATACGTGATGCTTTCAGTATTGTTGGCGTCGTGCTTTAGTTACTTATTGGATTCTTTCGATTACTTTCTGCTTCTGGCGGCACGCGTCTAAATCGTACATGTATACATTGCAATATCTTATAAATGTGAATGAACAATGGTTATGTTCTGGTATATATTGTCAGCACTGAAAATCATTTTCAAAAATCTATAGTTTACGTTACGTATATATTATAGATTTTCAGTGCTGTCAGTGTATATCAAAACTCGGCCAATATAACGTATAAAAATCGTTATGTCCAAAAATAGTCTGAAAGACGTCTGAAGAATGGCATTATAGGATGTCTCAAAGACGTCTTATAGACATTACAAAGACTGTCTAAGGCTAATTTTACAATATGCTCTTTGTTTCCTGTTTCTTGCTGTTTGTCTCTGTTTGTCTCTTGCCTTTTTGATCAATAAGACAAGAGACAAACAGCAAGAAACAGAAAACAAAAAGCACATTGTAGAATTAGCCTGAAAGACCATCAAAAGAGCCATCAAAATGTCCAAAACATGTCTTATATGACATCTCTGACAGACGTGTAATAAGGCTACTAAAAGACAGACATAAGACGTCTTTTAGTAAAAAATGTCGGACGTTCGAGGGAATTTTAAGTCGTCTTAAAGGCGTTCTTTAAGATGACTATTATTTACTGGGACGTTATCTCAAAATTGTAATCATGAATGTATTGTTCATCCTCTACAAAATGTATTTTTTTTGTCTCAATATCTTACTTTTTACTTTTTACTTGTCTCAATATCTTACTTTTTTTCGCATTATAAAGGATTCAAGTACAGAGTTTTTCTAAGATAGTAAATTTTCCGCCTTTAACAATGAAATCATTATACTTATAATTTCTAATTTGTGACTATCAATACACACAATGTAATTTATCGTTATAGATTTCGCTATCTATCTATATTATACACGCACGCACGCACGCACGCGTATATATATATACACAGTGCGACAAATATGTTCCCGGACACGAACCACATCTCAGCAGTGGTGACATCTGTGCGTTCAAACATTTTGAGGAAAATGCTCAATTACATTTCAATTTGTTTCAAGAATTTTGTTTTTTCAAACAAATGTGACCGCATTAACCTATGTTCATAATTTACTTTTTCAGGCTTAATATTAAATAATAATTTAAAAAGACCGTAAAAGCTGTAGCAAAAGCGACACACTCATTACAATTTCGTTGATCTTACACGTCAGGAAATTTGACAGGATTTTTTTCAAAGTCATATGTTGGAAATAATCTTTCCAAAAATTGCTTATGTTGTTTGTGAAATGTTTTATTATTTAAGGAATCGTATATAAATATATTTTTTCTATCGTTAAAACTACATACCCGATGTCCGTCTAATGAACTTGATGAACTATGTAATATTTGTATATCTTTTGATACAGCTTGTATTGTATCTGGTAATTGTATTCGCCTGGTCTCAACAAGTCAATAATTCGAACAATTTGTTAAAAGATTTTGAAAATGATTCATATGTCTATCCGTCAGCCATTCGCCTTGAACTATTATATTTTTATCTTCAACCATTAAAGTTATATGTTTTTTTGTACAGACATATTGTTTCAAAAATTAATTTATAAGAATATTAATTTTTATTTGTATATATGTATACGCACATATATGTATACGCTATATATGTATACGCACGCACGCACGCACGCACGCACTTTAATTATTACACACAAGTACGCACTGTGAACAACATTGATTACTAGTAGTCCTTTTTAATATTATATGTATTTATACATACATATTTATATATACATATATACGTACTGCTAAAAAAATTATAGCATAGAAAAATTGTGGGCAAAAATTGGCTAACTTTTTAATTAAAGCTTGTAATTTGTATTTTAAGACGCTAGGGCCAGATTTTAAGTTTGATGCACTCCTACTGCTGTAACTCTCTAAAATATAAAAGTGTGTTTGTCATATTGAAAATTGCAAAGTTTGACAGAATGCACGGACTTTGTAAAATTTTTTGGGGGAATGTCGTTTGCAATAGCAGTAAAGTTTGAACTTTCCGCTTTAATTTGCTGTGACTTTTTTTCGCAAAATTATAGCACTTTAAAGTTATCCTTTTATTTTTGACACATACTTCCGACATTATTTACATTACTGGGTATGCACCAAGGGTGTGTTACTGAATGGATTTTACATGTTCCTACGGGTGTGTAAATTTTGCACATCATGTTTTTGTGTGTAAATTTCAATAACGCGTATTGTCTCCGCATTGCTCGACTATTGCTTGTAGTCGATTCCTTATATTAATGCAGGCTTTAATTTCTTCCTGCGGAATGTCATTCCAGATTTGTACTAAAGCTTGTGATAAGCTGTCTGAGATTCACAAGTTGTCTTGCAAAATCTTTTAATCTATAACCCATTATCGAGTACAAATCTGAAATGACATTCTGCAGGAAGAAATTAGGGCCTGCATTATAATATGAAAAATCGATTGCAAACAGTTATCAAGCAACGCGGAGGCAACACGCGTTACTGGAAATCCAAATTTTAATGAAAAAAATAAATAAATAAAACGTTATCTTACAATAATTTTGATAATAATTTTTTTAAGTAGTTTTAATTATATATATATATATATATATATATATATATATATGTGTGTATAGAGGAGACCGGGGTCAATAGGCTATAGGGGTAAGTAGATTAATCGAAGCTACGTTGCAAACAAATAGCGCGCAAATGTGTCCAAGCATGCAGCAGCGACTGCCACTCAATCTCTTGAGATATCGCGAGGTAGACGCACCTATGATAAAAGTTACGCTACAATTTAAAAAAATCGTACACGTAAGTAAATATTTTCATTCTTAAAATTTTTGTTTTACAATAGTATAATTGTCTAAAATATTTGATTTCTATTTATATAGTAAGTATAATTCTTACTTAATAAAATCCAACAGAGTTTTTTTGTTTGTCTGTCTTTGTTATCGTATACTGTTAATGTTTTTAAAAAATGAACGGATGGGGTTAGTAGACTACACGGGGCTATATGATTAATTTAGTGACGATTCTAATAATACCTACTCACAAACTTCTTGGAATGAAATTTTATTCTAAAAGAGTGAAAATATAATCAATTTTGAAAAAGAGTGAAAATGTTTCACTTCTTGAAAAAGAATGGCAATATTTCATTCCTTTAAAAAGATTTATCTTAGTGGTTATAAGTTTAGTTCCCTCGCGTCCAATCTAGATAAAACTAGGCTCATTCGACATGTTTTTGCACGAAGCGAACGAATTTAAAAGTAAAAAGAACCATTGTTCTGCCTTGCGAATTGAAATATTAATCGTTAAAGTTGTTAGGTTAGGAAACTTCATTCGCTTCGTTCTGGTAAAAAGGTATCCGTTGATAGAAAATTCCTATCGTTTTGAATATGAAATTTGGTTCGTAAATTCAATAATTTAAATTAGATTTTATAGGAATCTTATACAAATCTTATAAAATGTGATAAAATACGATAGGATTTATATTCGATTAATTGTGATGCTTGCGAGGTCAACGATAGAAAATGATATAAACTTATAAAAAACGACATAAATTTATCCTATCATTTTCAATTGATCTTTATTAACTTTTTTTTACCAAGGCGATCTCGCTTTGTTCCATAAGTAGCTGTATTTTCACTCTCTTTGAGACTTCACTCAAAAAAATTTAGAGTATTTTTTTTAAATGCACCTTATAATGCAATAATTTTTTAATGAATTTTAATAATAAAAATATACAATAATATTATAGTTAAATTATATGTATAAGAAATTTTTTATGCATGTATAAATATGCATATAATGTATAAATATACATTATATAATAAATTATATATGTTCGAGATTAGCATCCGTAAAACCGATTTTACGGAATTAGTGTATGTGCGACATGTGGTTTGGAAAACGTTTTGGAAATGTCTAGAACGCTATATTATTGTTCTAGAAGCTTCCAAACTTGAAGCTTGAACTTGACAATCACCTTCCTTTGTTGAATTCAAGAATGTAATCAAAACCGCATGTTGTACATACACAAAACCAATTGTTAAAGCGGTAATTAAAATTCGGATCGATTACAGCGCATGCGTGCTCGTGACGCGAAACGCGTAATTCGCTAACACCCCAATCGTAACCGCTGATTTTGCGGTCGCGCATGGCAATAACGCGCCGCTTGGCCATCGTCATTAAAAATTGCCAATCGCTGCCCAAATCATGAGGTCACCTTAAAATTCATAATTTTAGAGAATCTCATAGGCGATTGACGAAAGGAGCCTTTGTTCGATCAAATCGATAAAAAGATCGAATCGAGCAGTGATCTCCCCTTTTCTTTTTTAGTCGCAGTTAACGCTCCGTAATTGAGATCAATCACCTCTGAGACGCTCCGCCGATAGAAAATCGCCGCGTTCGACTCGTAATAGAAATCCGAAAGGGTATTCGCCCGCTCAAATTCTCTCTCTCTCTCTCTCTCTCTCTCCCCCTCTCCCTCCCTCTCTCCCTCTCTCCCTCTCTCCCTCTCCCTCTCCCTCTCTCCCTCTCCCTCTCCCTCTCTTTCTCCCTCTCTCTCTCTCTCTCTCTCTCTTTCTTTTTCTTGCTCTCGAACAATATATGTTTATGAACATTTACATATATAACATGTATAAATATTTATAAACATATATGTATAATTATATATGAAATATGTCCACATATGTTCATACATTTACCTTTCTTTTGTAAAATTACTTTTAAGTGTAATAGAATACAATCATATATGATTGTGAATACAATCATATATATTTATATATAGGTATTCATGTATGAAAAATTTTTTACCGGATAACATTATGAAATAATAAAATAAGATATTAATTTAATTACAGAAAATCATGAGGACATACAAGCGAAAGACAGACAAAGGAAATATTCGAAGAACATTATGGAATTTGCATGTAAAGAAATAATTTTAGAAGGAAAAAGCGTTCTTCAGGATTGAAATATAATATCCCATATAAAACTTTGCATCGATATGTTACGAAATTAAAAGCTGCAGGAGAAAATTCCAGTCAAGTATCGCATTTCATGTTCCCGAAATGCCATTTGACACTGATGAAAATTTGAAAAATTTGGAAAACTTTTTAAATATAAAACAAAATTTTGATTACATGGTAAGTATAATTCATTTAAATATATCTTTTATATATTTTTGTGTATTTATTTTTCTTTCTTTTTAAATCTATATTTTTTTTATAAAATTAGTATGTTAATTATTGCTATATTCTTTTTAAGGTGAATAGCTAAAGTTGTATCAGATTGTACAAATAACGAGAAGAAAGAATAACAAATAATTACGCAAAAAATTTTAATTGGGCAGGAAGAGCACCTAAAAAATTTTTTAAAACTTTAAAAGTGAAAGATTTAATCATAGGTTTGTTTTTTTTTTCTTTGAAACTAGTTAGCATCCATAACATTTAGCAAATGTGTTTAATTATATATGCATTTACAATATTGCATTTATATAAACTACATTTTTATTAATAATTACATATGATCTGTATATTTTTTCTAGCAGCTGCTGTAAGGAACAATTCAATCAAACGCAATCAATAGATAAAATCGAAAATTCTAGATTGGTTGAAACTATCATCCGTTCGTGTTGCTTTAGCCGAAGTTATGGCATCAAAGAAATTATCAACTCCATCGGCAATCAATAATAACGATTAGATTTTTAATAACACAGTTCTGGTGACATTTATTTTAAAAGATTTTAAAAAACTGTGACGTTTATCTTAAAAGGTTTATTTAAAAAACATAAGTATCACATATGTTAGTATGTAATAAAAGATAAGTATAAAGAAACATGAGTTTAAGGGGAGGGTAAGCTTCTATTTAACGTATTTCGTACATTTTTTTTTTCATAGTTAAATGTATAATATATATTTTTTAGTTTATTCAGTGTATGGTAGATATATTCAGGTGTACAAAAAAAATTTTTTTGAATTATGTCCTTCGCATACTGGGACAAAATGGCGGCTGCAAGAGTAGATTGAAAAAAGCTGGCTGACACGATATCTGATGTTAGGAACATCTGAAACAAAAAATTCAAACGGGATATTAAAATATGAACGATTGGCTAAGGCAGGTATGAAAACCAAACATTTTGGACAAAAATTAACAAAATGGCGGACTTTTGATTTTTTTTACCCTTTTTTTGCCACTAACATTGTTTAAAAAACGGATTAAAAATAATTGAAAATTCATGATTTTCATACTTGCGATAACTACACATGTCCTGAACAACCCCTTAAAATTTCAGCTCGATCGGTTAAATAGTTTTTTTGGAATCGTGTCAGCCAGGTCGAAAAACGTTGTTTCGAGAAAAACGCGTTTAAACTTTTTTTTGTAAAAATTTTGGTATAATCATATAAAATAAGGTTCTTACGCTCAATCAGCGATGCCTGCTCCGTACATTATTCCTTCCTCTTCCTCGAAAAGTGTTTCTTCAGCCGATTTCATGTTTCGAAGCTCTTCGTTCTTTTGAACTGTCAAGGCTTCGATGATTGGCTGCTTGGATACGTTCACCGTCACGTTGCTCGACGAAAGCTGCTGCATGTCTACCGACTGTAGAACTTTTTCTCGGTCGGTAATCGATTTAAAAGTGTTTGTACCTTAATTCTACATATATTTAGCACCCAAAAATGATGTTTTTGAAAAATCGATTTTTTTCGTCAAAATAGAAGCTTACCCTCCCCTTAAAGAAACATTGTATAAGTACAATATAAAAAAAATTATATATTTAAGAAAAACAGAATGTTAATTTTTTTTATACGTTTAAATTTTTTAAAGTAATTTATGTTTTAATAATTATTATATCAGTTATATAATTTTTGAAAATTATATTTACTGCAAGAATTTTTTTCAAATGCTTATTTACATATTTTGCAACTGCAATATTGCAACTGTGTAATATTTTAGATGTATAAATAAGTTTTAAAGCGTTTTTTGTGTAACGTATAATTTAAACTTAGAATTCAAATATTTTCGCGCTCTTTTGATATGTAGTGGCGCTTAATGTGTACTATTAAAAAACACAATTGACTTCACAAAATTGGAAACTTAACCTCAAAATTAAATGATTTTAAAATGGCGAGCGACAAGCAATTTATTCGATACGAATTTCATCAAGGAAAAAGCGCTGCTAAAGCATGTGAATCAATTTGTTCTGTTCTTGGAGTCAATGTTGTATCCAAAAGTACGTGTGAGTTTTGGTTTAGGTGATTTAAAGAGGACGATTTTGATGTTAGCGATAGAGAACGTAGTGGTGCTCTTCAGAAGGTTACAAACAATGAATTGCAAGCATTACTCGATCAAAACTCATGTCAAACACAAAACGAACTTGCACAGCAACTTGGAGTAACTCAATAAGATATTTCAATTCGTTTACGGCAGATGGGAAAGATTCTGAAGGAAGGAAAGTGGGTGCCGTATGCACTAAGTGAAAAAAACAAAAATGATCGTCTTGAGAAGTGTTTGAATCTGTACAATAAACAGCATAGAAAATCTTTCTTGTGGAAAATCGTGACTGGTGATGAAAAGTGGATTTTTTACGATAATCCTAAAAAGAGAAAACATTATTGTGGATCCAGGACAACCCACTACATCAACGCCAAAACGCAACATCCACAGCAGCAAAGTTATGATATGCATCTGGTAGGACATGAAGGGTGTGCTATATTATGAACTGCTCCATCCGAATGAAACGGTTAACAGTGATCGCTACAGT
>JAANIC010001396.1:100192-117485 GCA_017607545.1 Acromyrmex charruanus
CCAAAGCTTTGTATTCTTTGAAGACTTAGTAGAACCTCGCTCTTGTTGCGTAGGAAACGCACCTCCGTCCAGCGTGAGTAATCATCCGTAAACGTAAAACGGTATTTCAGTAGTAAAGCAAGGCAGGTTCTAACTCATTATGTATTAGTACGTATACGTATACGATGTGTACGTGTATGAGGGAGTCAGGGAGGGAGAAATGCATCAGAATACAAAGAATACATAGCCCCTTCTGATTATCATTTATTCTGGTCAATGCAAAACGCCTTGTCCGGTGTACACTTTCGAGCATTTGAAGAAGTGCGAAAATGGGTGGATAATTTTATCGCATGGAAAGACGAAACCTTCTTCGCTTCTGGAATTCGCAAGCTGCCCGAAAGATGGCTAAAGATTATAGATAATGATGGAGATTATTTTGATAATTAAGTGTGTTTTCGTTTCTAAATAAATAAATATTAAATTTCATTAAAAACGCTTTAAAACTTATTTGTACACCTATCTATTTAATTAAATCATGTGTAAGAAGAAAAGACAATGTGGAAGAGAGCGCAATGGGAGGAAGAGAGAGAGCAAATAATAAATAATAGGACTGCAACGGGTGGAAAAGAGAGAACTGCATCTTACAGTAGGAGAGAGAGGACAATAGATTGAAGAGAGAACGCAATGGGTAATAGAGAAAAGGAAGAATCCTTTCCCATGGACTCGGTGACGTGTTTCCCTCTCTCTTGGACCCAGCATCTGTGATGCATTTCTCCCTCCCTGACTCCCTCATACACGTACACATCGTATACGTATACGTACTAACACATAATGAGTTAGAACCTGCCTTGCTTTACTACTGAAATACCGTTTTACGTTTACGGATGATTACTCACGCTGGACGGAGGTGCGTTTCCTACGCAACAAGAGCGAGGTTCTACTAAGTCTTCAAAGAATACAAAGCTTTGGTTGAAAAACAGACCGGACAGAAAATCTGCAATCGAACAATGGACGCGAAGTTTGCAATGAAGAGTGCAACAAGTTCCTGAAAAAAAAGAAATCACTTGGGGATTCAGAACGCCGTATACACCTCAATTAAATGGAGTGGCAGAAAAGAAAAACCGCACTCTTATAGAGATGGCTCGGTGTATGATGATGCAGTCCAAACTTTCCCATATTGGACAGAAGCAGTAGCCATAGCCAACTACGTTAGGAATCGAAGCATCATAAACGTCTTAAAAGGAAAAACTTTTGAAATATGGCAAAACGTCCAAATGTTCAACATCTGCGAATCTTCGGAGAAACGGCTTATATATTGAATAAGATGTCCGGGAAGAGGAATCTCGATTCACAAGATATAAAGTGCATCTTCCTCGGTTATGATGAGACTTCCAGAGGATGTGGGTCCCGAGCAAGCAGAAGGTCATGATCACACGCGGTATAAAACTCCTCGACAACTCGCGGAAGAGTCTGTGGAATTAAAGAACGCAGAATTAGCAAACAGTGACCAAGGAACAACTAATAATCCAGTAAAAACTCCCATTCTTCGCGAATTTTACGCCCTGAGAAATCAAAAAGTGACCCGAAATAAAACATATCAATGGAAGAAGACGAAGAATAACTTTACATAAGTGGCGACACGATCAAGAGAGGCCCTGGTAGACAGAGAAGATTCCTTAGAGGGAAGCGAGATTGTCCATGGAAGTTGTACTCACTTCTACAAGATGGAAATCATCTCTCCAAAACTGATGAGGAGGATGATATCGATCACGAACCATCGTGAAGATTCGTCTAGCGTCAAAGACAATGCGGAAGCTAACCTGATTAGTCTCTCATCAGAAGTTCCTTGTCAGCAAGTACTAAATAGACTGGAAGAGTGGAAAAATGCGATCAAGGGAATCAAAGGCTATTCAAGAACTTGGAAAATCATAGATCGACCCAACATATGTCCAGTCATAGGTTATTGGATGGTGAAGGAATAAATAATTTTATCGCATCGAAAGACGAAACCTTCTTCGCTTCTGGAATTCGCAAGCTGCCCGAAAGATGGCTTAAGGTCATAGATAATGATGGAGATTATTTTGATAATTAAGTGTGTTTTCGTTTCTAAACAAATAAATATTAAATTTCATTAAAACGCTTTAAAACTTATTTGTACATCTGAATATTATTATGAAACATTAATTATAATATGTATACAGAAATTAAAATAAATATGTTAGTGTATTAATCTATATAAATATATATATATATATTTTTCCGAAGAAGAAAAAAATAGTGTTTTTTTATTTCGTTTTCTAAAAGTTTGCTTTTGTATGGAATTAATGATAAAATAATGTATTTACATATTCATGTACATTTTTTAAATCAAATTGAATAAATTATTATAGAAAATCATTATTTTAATGATTTATTCAACTTTATTTCCAAAAATACGTATGTATACATATATATGAATACATATATATGAATATTATTTTAATAATTCTGTGAAAAAGAAAATTTTATCACAGATACAGGAAAAAATGATATTTTGATCGTTTCTTAAGCGATATTTCGATCGTGTTTTAAATTTTTTTTTATCAGAAAAAAAAACATTTTCCTTAATGTTTTTCGAATAGACATTTTAATCAATCAGAAACGTTTTCAAGAGTCGGTTATGAAACATTTCAAAGAAACATTTGTGAAACGTTTTTTAAACGAATATGTGCTACCTGGGCCATTTCTCTCAGTGTACCCGCTCATGAGAAGTGATCTCGTAGGTCGGGAACTTGCTGTATATGAACGCTTGTTGTTTTCGACTTAAATTTTTATTATCGATATATTCTTTTATGTATTAAAACAAACAAATAAAATGTAGCATTTTACGCTGTTTATATCTTTTCCTCTTCTTATTTCCTTTATTTTTTCCTACTTCTCCATTTTTCTTTTTTCCCCTTTTTTTTAAGTATTTAAAAAGTACCTAAATTTTCGGATATTTTTTTCTTATATCTATATCTATACTTAAGTAATTATAAAAAAATGTACTTATACCTAAATACATTTTCTACGTAATATCTATACCTATATCTAAATATCTTTCAAACGGTATCTGTTCTAACACTGATGATAACATATGATTACTATCAGGAACCTACGTCTTCAGGTTGATATCTTCAAGTCGCGCACGCACGCACACACACGCACACACACGCGCACACACACGTACACGCACGCGCACGCACGCACGCACGCACGCACGCACGCACGCACGCACGCACGCACGCACGCACGCACGCACACACACACACACACACACAAAGTGTAAATCCGACCGGGCAACCTCCATGCGGTACACCTTGGGTAATGCTAATGCCGGCAGTACTGTAACTTTTAATCTTCATAACTCGAGATTTACTTAATCAAAAAATACTTTATTATAGAGTTTTGGAAAGCCTTGATCGGCTATTAGATTCTAGAATAAAAAGTAGGATATTTTATTTAAAAAAATCCATGTGATCTTGGCAAAGCCCAAAGTCAAACTGATCAATAAATAGATCTTTTTAAACCCCACAACTTTGACCTGAACATATTTTTGATTGGATCTTATCCTATAGAGATAAAAAGGGTGGACGGGTGGTCTAAGACACCCTATATAATTATACATAAGGAATTTTTTTACATTTTTTAAACTTGATTTTTCTAGAACAAATAGAAAATTATCCTTTTAATTATGTTTAATGTTTTCACATTACTGTTATTATTTCTATTACACTAAAAAGTAATTTTATAAATGAAAAAGCATGTATGAGCTTATATCATGAATAATTATTTCATGTATATTATTTCATGTATAATTATACATGTTTATGAATATTTATGCGCGTTTATGTATGTTTATACATATTTATACATGTTTATACATGAAAAATTTTTTACCGATATTTTTCAATGTATTTCACAACAGAATTACTCTCTAAATCTCGTAGATTAAAATCTTACTTGAGAAGAGACTGAAAATAGCTTGTCTTGAAAAAAGAGTGAAAATATGGCCACTCTTGCTCAATATTTTTACTCTTTTTTCAAGATAAGCTAAATTTTCAGTCTTTTTATGAGCTTTCACTCTACGAGATTTAGAAAATACAGGAAATATGAGTTGAATAATCTAAAATCTCGATTTGTCATGATTAGTATATTATTAAAATTAAATTAATAGGATTAAGTTTGCTTTACATTTTTTCAATGTTTAAATAAATAAAAGTTTTAAAAATGCTTTAGTTTTCTCAATCTAACTTTTTAAATCGCACATTACCTAATATCTTTCTTGGTCTTACATTTTTATCACATTTATTATGGTATTATGTAAAATGTATTTATTATTATGTAAAATTATAAACTTACGAAGTATTTATTTAGTTTTACACAGAATCTCCTTAAATTACTTTTAGAAATTATCATGTGCTTCAGGAATTATAAAAAATATATAAAGTTGTTAACATTATATAATATACAGTTTAAATGAGGAAGTATGGTGCGATTTAGACAATAAATTTCCTCGTTACTAAAATCGCACCATATTGAAAGAATTTTTATTTTGACACTAAAACCGTCGATGACGCCAATTTGGTTTCGCTAATATTAAAAATTGCTATAACTTTTATAAATTTCCGTATTTTTTAACAGTTTTCCCTGACTTTTCATCATTTTAGAAAGATTTACAAAAAAAGAATTAAATAATTTCACTCATGTTTACACAGTTTATTTTTATTTTTATTGTAAATCGCCAAAAGTGACCAAAATGACGCTTCATATATTCTGAAATAATCTATAATTAATATTATATATTAATAATTTGTCAGTATGAATTAATCATTTGTATTATATACATTTATGATTATGACATATTTTCTCTCATGTTTTTTTTTTTGTAATATTCATGAGGTAGAATTAAAAAGTTAAAGCATTCCGAAGGATTCCGCAGTAGACCATAAAATGGTTGCGGCTTGGTCAGTTAGATGCGATCGGCAATGCGAAAAATAATTATGTGGCGAAAATTATATCAGCACTAATTTTAAAACAGATTTATGCGATATAAAATGCAAAAATCATGTTTCAATGAAATTGTCAAATAAATAATTTAGCAAATTATACGTTTGAAAATGATTTATATTTCGCCACATGATTATTTTTCGCATTGCCGATCGCGTCTAACTGGCCAAGCCACAACTATTTTAAGGTCTATGCGCATCCTTCGGAATAGTTTACCTTTCTGATTCTACCTCATGAATATTATAAAAAGAAAAACAAGAGAGAAATTATGTCATAATCATAGATATATATAATATAGATGATTAATTATAAGATTAGCGTTCGGTCACAATAAGAGAGATTCTTGTAACGACAAGATATGGCGTGCGAAGAGAATAACGGTAGAGAAGAACGGAAGATTAGTTTCCGATCAGAGACAGTAGAAAGAGGGCGCTGACGAAGTCAGCGTAACACAAAATGCGAATATAAATACAAAGGTAGTGCGAAATACAAATACAATATAATTTTAACACTCCCTCTCCCTCTGGATTGAAGCGCCAGACTTCTTGACTAACAAACATCATTCCGATCTCGACTTACTTCAAACATCTGTTATGTTTCTCTCTGAGTAATTCTTTAGTGAGGAAATCTGCTGGCATCCTTTCTGAAGGTAGATGGATTAGACAATTTGGATTAGACTCTCGAGTTGCACGAAGTGTCTTGCGTCTATATATTCGGTTTTGGTATGAAAGGTATGGTTCTGTGCCAGAAATAGGACACCTTTATTATCGTTCATCCGGATTCTTTTAAAGCAGGATAATTTTAATTCCGAGATAAATCCATGGAGATATAGGGCTTCCTTTGCGGCCTCTGTCACGACCATGTACTTTGTTTCTGTGCAGGAGAGAGCAACAGTGTGCTGTTTCTGGACTCCCAGGTGACTGCGGCATTATTCATCGTAAATACATATGTAGTGTAGGACCTTCGGTCCAGTGAGTATCCGGCCCAATCGGCATCCACGAATCCTTTTAGTGATTTCGTATCCTTAGAGTATGTGATACCGAATTGAATAGTATTTTTAAGGTATCGTAGTACCCGTTAGCTGCCCGCCAGTGCTGTTCGTTGTGACAAGAATTGAACTGGCTCAGGTAGCTGACAATGTCCGATCTCGTTGCAACGACGAGGTAGTTCAGTGCTCCGATGAGTTCCTGATAAGGCTCTCGTTCTCTGAATTGTACTTGAGTCATCGGCGGCCTTTTTAAATACTGCGCCTCGAAGTGTGGACGGAGTTGCAGTCGCCCATTCCAAAGAGAAGCTCTCGGATGTATCTAGACTGGGAAATATATTGTGATTTGATCGTTCCCTCTAGTAATTTTGATTCCTAGACAGTAGCGAGCCTCTCCTAAATCTTTTACGTCGAAATCCTGTAACAAACCTTTACAGATATAATTAAGATCTTTTTCGCTACAATGAAAATGAGAATATCGTCTACGTAAACGAGGGCAAACAAAGGTTCCTTCCTTTTTTCAAGAAAGTAAACGCCCAATATTAGTCGGTTTTAGATCCAAACTCTGGAATTTCTTATTCAGCCTTTTATGCCATTGATGTCCAACTTATTTTAAAATATAGAGGGCTTTTCTCAAGCGACAAACTTTATTGTTACTCCGAAGAGAAAGTCTTTCAGCATCTTTATCGCTTGGGCTTTGACAGCATTTCTACTTCCTTCCCGAGACATTATTTTCTCCAAACTTTCCTTGAGTTGTTCGGTAACTTCATATAGGCTTCTTCCTCAACGGTACCGTGTAAGTATACAGATGTAACGTCTACTTGATGTACTTTGAGATCATGTTTGATTGAAAGCCATTAATAGACTTAAGGATCCGAGACGGGCTACGGGAGCGAATGTGTCATGATAATCAATTCCAAGACGTTATATGAAATCTCTCGTGACGAGTCGCGCTTTTCTTCTCTCGATCCATCTTCTGCGTCGTATTTATTCCTTCACCATCCGATAACCTATGACTGGACATATGTTGGGTCGATCTATGATTTTCCATGTTTTTGAATAGCCTTTGATTCCCTTGATCGCATTTTTCCACTCTTCCAGTCTATTTAGTACTTGCTGACAAGGAACTTCTGATGAGAGACTAATCAGGTTAGCTTCCGCATTGTCTTTGACGCTAGACGAATCTTCACGATGGTTCGTGATCGATATCATCCTCCTCATCAGTTTTGGAGAGATGATTTCCATCTTGTAGAAGTGAGTACAACTTCCATGGACAATCTCGCTTCCCTCTAAGGAATCTTCTCTGTCTACCAGGGCCTCTCTTGATCGTGTCGCCACTTATGTAAAGTTATTCTTCGTCTTCTTCCATTGATATGTTTTATTTCGGGTCACTTTTTGATTTCTCAGGGCGTAAAATTCGCGAAGAATGGGAGTTTTTACTGGATTATTAGTTGTTCCTTGGTCACTGTTTGCTAATTCTGCGTTCTTTAATTCCACAGACTCTTCCGCGAGTTGTCGAGGAGTTTTATACCGCGTGTGATCATGACCTTCTGCTTGCTCGGGACCCACATCCTCTGGAAGTCTCATCATAACCGAGGAAGATGCACTTTATATCTTGTGAATCGAGATTCCTCTTCCCGGACATCTTATTCAATATATAAGCCGTTTCTCCGAAGATTCGCAGATGTTGAACATTTGGACGTTTTGCCATATTTCAAAAGTTTTTCCTTTTAAGACGTTTATGATGCTTCGATTCCTAACGTAGTTGGCTATGGCTACTGCTTCTGTCCAATATGGGAAAGTTTGGACTGCATCATCATACACCGAGCCATCTCTATAAGAGTGCGGTTTTTCTTTTCTGCCACTCCATTTAATTGAGGTGTATACGGCGTTCTGAATCCCCAAGTGATTTCTTTTTTTTCAGGAACTTGTTGCACTCTTCATTGCAAACTTCGCGTCCATTGTTCGATTGCAGATTTTCTGTCCGGTCTGTTTTTCAACCAAAGCTTTGTATTCTTTGAAGACTTAGTAGAACCTCGCTCTTGTTGCGTAGGAAACGCACCTCCGTCCAGCGTGAGTAATCATCCGTAAACGTAAAACGGTATTTCAGTAGTAAAGCAAGGCAGGTTCTAACTCATTATGTGTTAGTACGTATACGTATACGATGTGTACGTGTATGAGGGAGTCAGGGAGGGAGAAATGCATCACAGATGCTGGGTCCAAGAGAGAGGGAAACACGTCACCGAGTCCATGGGAAAGGATTCTTCCTTTTCTCTATTACCCATTGCGTTCTCTCTTCAATCTATTGTCCTCTCTCTCCTACTGTAAGATGCAGTTCTCTCTTTTCCACCCGTTGCAGTCCTATTATTTATTATTTGCTCTCTCTCTTCCTCCCATTGCGCTCTCTTCCACATTGTCTTTTCTTCTTACACATGATTTAATTAAATAGATAGGTGTACAAATAAGTTTTAAAGCGTTTTTAATGAAATTTAATATTTATTTATTTAGAAACGAAAACACACTTAATTATCAAAATAATCTCCATCATTATCTATAATCTTTAGCCATCTTTCGGGCAGCTTGCGAATTCCAGAAGCGAAGAAGGTTTCGTCTTTCCATGCGATAAAATTATCCACCCATTTTCGCACTTCTTCAAATGCTCGAAAGTGTACACCGGACAAGGCGTTTTGCATTGACCAGAATAAATGATAATCAGAAGGGGCTATGTATTCTTTGTATTCTGATGCATTTCTCCCTCCCTGACTCCCTCATACACGTACACATCGTATACGTATACGTACTAATACATAATGAGTTAGAACCTGCCTTGCTTTACTACTGAAATACCGTTTTACGTTTACGGATGATTACTCACGCTGGACGGAGGTGCGTTTCCTACGCAACAAGAGCGAGGTTCTACTAAGTCTTCAAAGAATACAAAGCTTTGGGCTATACGCCGGGTGCGGCAGAACTTCCCAACCAAGAGCTAGCAACGTTTCCTTTACAGGTTTACCAACATGAGGCCTAACGTTGTCATGAAGCAATTTCACAGGACGTTTTCCTTTGCCAGTAAATGGATGATTTCGTTCGATTTCTTGATTTAAACGGATCAATTGTTGACTGTAGCGATCACTGTTAACCGTTTCATTCGGATGGAGCAGTTCATAATATAGCACACCCTTCATGTCCTACCAGATGCATATCATAACTTTGCTGCTGTGGATGTTGCGTTTTGGCGTTGATGTAGTGGGTTGTCCTGGATCCACAATAATGTTTTCTCTTTTTAGGATTATCGTAAAAAATCCACTTTTCATCACCAGTCACGATTTTTCACAAGAAAGATTTTCTATGCTGTTTATTGTACAGATTCAAACACTTCTCAAGACGATCATTTTTGTTTTTTTCACTTAGTGCATACGGCACCCACTTTCCTTCCTTCAGAATCTTTCCCATCTGCCGTAAACGAATTGAAATATCTTATTGAGTTACTCCAAGTTGCTGTGCAAGTTCGTTTTGTGTTTGACATGAGTTTTGATCGAGTAATGCTTGCAATTCATTGTTTGTAACCTTCTGAAGAGCACCACTACGTTCTCTATCGCTAACATCAAAATCGTCCTCTTTAAATCACCTAAACCAAAACTCACACGTACTTTTGGATACAACATTGACTCCAAGAACAGAACAAATTGATTCACATGCTTTAGCAGCGCTTTTTCCTTGATGAAATTCGTATCGAATAAATTGCTTGTCGCTCGCCATTTTAAAATCATTTAATTTTGAGGTTAAGTTTCCAATTTTGTGAAGTCAATTGTGTTTTTTAATAGTACACATTAAACGCCACTACATATCAAAAGAGCGCGAAAATATTTGAATTCTAAGTTTAAATTATACGCTTAAAAACGCTTTAAAACTTATTTGTACACCTTATTTGTACGATTTTTAATGATACGACTTAGAAACTAATTATGATAATATTTTAATGAACTTTTGATAATATAACCTAGTAACACTAATTATGACAATAATTTTTAGTAATGTAGTACAAAAAATAATTAAACACGCTTTCTTATCGACTAATTCAATACTTATTGAATTGTATTATTAAACAGCTATTATTAACTAATTCATAATTACAGGAGAAAGAAATTAAAATATATTTAAAAAATTTCATGCTTTATTTTAAATTTGATACATTTTTCTTTGGCGTTGCGATCACCAGTTGTATATTTTAAATACATTTTGTAACGCACAATTCTTAACGTGTTTTATGCATCGCATAATATTAGTAACGTCTAGATTATATAAAGAATTTATATCTTTATAATCAGCATCCAAGATCTCAATGGTCAAATTGTCACTATCGAGTATATCAGCCAGCAATTCACGTTTTTCACATTCTTTAACGTATACGAGAGTCTACGTATGTACATACATAAGTATGTATGTACATATGTATGTACATATGTCTGTATGTACGTATGTATGTATGTATGTCTGTATGTACGTATGTACGTATATGTGTACGTATGCATGTATAATATGTATAATACGTTTATATTTAATATTTACATAAGGAAAAAAATTATACAGTAATAAATTTGTAATAAATTTTATTGATATAACACACTATCCTTGTATATCCAAGAGTTGTGTGAATTATCAAATCTTAGCTATTTCACGTGAACCTTGTCACTTTTTTTATCTTTTCAATAAAATATACGTTGGAATATTAGCGACGCGACGCAATTCATACTCGTAGAATTCTCCAGCAATGGATTTTCCGCGGTAATCTTTCAGAAGATACGTCACGGGATTAGTTTTCTGTACTTCGATGATTCTAAACACCTCCGAAATCCAATTCGATGTGTAATCTTTTTCAAAGATTATCTTAAATTTGCTTACACGTACTGAGTCACCCACTTTGAATCGCGACAGTCTTTACACTACTACACGAGGTCTGTTCAAAAAGTATCGCGAATTTTGAATTTCCGCGGGTTACATATATTCGATTTTCGATTTTTTTGTGGCGTTATGTTGGTACTCATGTCTCTCACTTATGCCGACAAGTTCGGCCATTTTGAATGTTCAGTTAATTTTTGACAGCTGCTTTGCTTGCACGTGTTTTGGCTCGTCTTCGATTTTTGCCTATTCCAAAAAATGGATCAAAGAATCTGTATCAAATTTTGTGTGAAAAACAAAATTAAGTGCGCGGACGCATTCCGAATGTTGACTGTGGCATATGGAAGCTACCTTGGACTGAAGCAACGTTTATCGGTGGTACAAAATGTTCTCAGAAGGCCGAGAAGATGTGAACGACGAAGAGCGTGCCGGACTCCCGAGCACGTCAACAACAGATGAAAACATTGGGCGTGGTGCATCATGAGTTCTTGCCACAGGGTAGAACGGTCAATAAGGAATATTATCTGCAAGTTATGCGCAATTTGCGCGAAGCAATCCGCCAGAAACGCCCGGATTTGTGGAAGAACAAAAATTGGCTTTTGCACCATGATAACGCCCCTGCTCACACATCGTTGCTTGTGTGCGAATTTTTGGCCAAAAACAACACACTAATGATGCCGCAGCCACCGTATTCCCCAGATCTGGCCCCCTGTGACTTTTTCTTGTTCCCGAAACTGAAAAGGCCCATGAAAGGACGACGCTACGCTACGATTGAGGAGATAAAGATGGCATCGAAGGAGGAGCTGAACAAGATCACAAAAAATGATTTTTTGAAGTGCTTCGAGGATTGGAAAAAACGTTGGCACAAGTGTATAAATATAATATTTGATAATATCTGATGGGGATTACTTTGAAGGGGACAAAATACATATTCATGAATAAATAAATAATTTTTGAAAAAACACAAAATCGCGATAGTTTTTGAACAGACCTCGTACACCATGTTTAAGAGCTTATCAGCGATCGTGGGAATCACATCGGTGAGTTGCATACCGATAGTTCGATGCTTTTGCGCGTTGTACTCTAACATAAGACGCGGTAACAAGTTGATCCATTTATAATTTCCATTGTGCGTAAGTTGTTTCTACATATCGTTTTTCAATGTGCGATTGAACCGTTCGACGACCGATGCCTTCATTAATGAATACGTAGAATAATGATTGATGTTGTGCTTCTTCAAAAGTTTTTGTTCACATCCAAATTGTAAAATTTTTTTCCCATAAATTTTTCGGACATCTTCCATCACCTTGAATTATTATATTTTTACAATCGCTGTAGCCATCTTATTTCCATTTTTTGCTTTGAGCAGTACGGCCCATGCATACTTACTCAGCACATCGATAACAGTGAGAATATAGTGATACCCTCTGTTGAATTGTGTGCATCTCGATCACATCAGCCTGTCATAAGTCATTGTATTCATAAACTATGACATGTCTACGTGGAAAATTTTTTCTCGTTGGAACGTGCCAGTTTTTCTACTAGTCGCCATTTTTCGAGACTTTTTTTTTAGACATGTTACGTTATGTTATGATTATTGTGTAATGCATAAAATATCACAAAATTCTTCGCAAATAATGTTTATTGGCATTTCAATATCAACTAAAATGACTGTATCCCATTTCAATTTATAATAAAATTAGCCTCACGAAGCTTCTCAATAATAGACAATATTTCGTTATCAGGCTGCTTGAAGCAAGGTCTCAAGTAATCGGAGACGATCCATTAGCTCATTAGGATCGTCTCAATGAACATAACCGATTTTATTGTCATTTAGGATTATGATGCGTGATATTATACTTTTTCCGACTTTTTTACTTAACTTATTGTTTAGATTCCTGGAGCGTGATATTCTAACTTGTATTTTATCTGATACCAAGGGTGCTACTATATTCTTATATTTGTATCCTTTGTTACCCGATATTGGATTATCCGCATTATGGCTGCGTCTATGAGCATTCGTTGCCAACAATATATTATACTTTTACACGCTAGTTTTTCATTCTCTGTGTAAATATCGGGAATTTTTTTGAAAATTAATTTGTACAAATCAGGTGTACTTTTGTATTTTACTCTATTTACGATCACAAAGTCATTCATGTCTACATCGAAATATTTGCCACCGAGCATTATGCCGTTCTCGTTGAGGTATGCGTATACGCCATAAACGTGATCGATTGCCTTTTCTCTGTCACTACCGAGAAACATGTTTACGTATTTTTCTAAATTGATTACGCAACTCCTCGAACTTGCCGCATTTGCAAAAATTGTTTAACTAACAATTACTAACTTAAACAAGCGGTTCATTGGGCGTTTCATAAACGTTTTTGATTGAGAGAACGTGCGAATGTTCGTACGATAATTCGCGTGGTTCAGGCGACGCATAATTGGAATCCGACGTAACGATCGATTCTTTTGTACACTGCTTTTTAGACGACGGTGTTAATTGAAGCCATAAATTATCCATCCAGAAGCATTATCCATTACCATTATTATCATCTTCATCATCATGAACATCTTCATTATCTTCAAGTTTTCTTTTCTTAATA
This sequence comes from Acromyrmex charruanus, assembly GCA_017607545.1. Taxonomy (NCBI): domain Eukaryota; kingdom Metazoa; phylum Arthropoda; class Insecta; order Hymenoptera; family Formicidae; genus Acromyrmex; species Acromyrmex charruanus. The sequence goes on from JAANIC010001396.1 coordinate 113,693, forward strand.
TTTTTATCCTTTACAACGTTGACTTCTTTCTTAATTGTTTGAGACTCATCATTAGCGGTGTTCTCGACAATTTGTTTTAAAAGTTGGACGTTTAGGCTTAAAGTGTTTCTCCAATGCTATATTTTCCTCTATTTTGGTTTTTAAAACGCGACATTTTTTACGAATCAAATCACTCGTTTTTGCAATTTGTTTCGATATTCTTTTGCGATTTTTGAGTTTTTTGCTGTTGTCCATATTGTACTCAAAAGGAAATGTTGTGTAGTTGAAGTATTGACAACAATTACCACGTTAAGGTATCCATACTCATTCCAAATCCTGTTCTGTATCGTCCATTCGTAAGCGCACTGTCTTTGTTTATCATTACGAATTCATACTTTTGTTGCCAACAGCAACAACACAGTTTGCAGAAATTCTTGTAAAACATGTCGGTGTTTATATGATCATTGTATACATGTTTCAGATTGGTACAGTCCTATTAAACAGGATCAACAGATTTGCATTATCACGTATAAGATGCTTCGATATCTTTGCGTCCAGATCCATTCTTGGAATGCCAACGTTTCGTGAATCTTGTCCACTTCATCAGGGCGAGGAGCAGCCTGATACTGAGCTGTTCCTCCGGGTCGTTCCTTTTTTATATTACGCTACTTATTGGTTGTTAGTGAGGGGGGGGGAGATGGGGGAAATCGGTCAGTCTTCAACAACTGGGAGAATGGTTTTCCATTTTATTTATGTTGTAGCCATTATCTCTATTTAGATTGTTAGGATATTTTTGTATCTCTATGGCTTCTCTATACTTTCTTGGAAAGTATGATGTAATATTGGCTATTGTGATCGTCAAACATTTGATGTTCTGTTTCCATATTGTGTTCTGATAATGCTGATTGCGTGACGTGTTTTAGTCTGACATCACGTTGATGTTTTTTTATCAGTAGATATTTTTCAAAATTCCGCTTTTATCAAAATACTCGCAACTAGCGAGTAAACTTAATTTTCCTAACGGAATGCAGCGGCTGCATCCGTTACCCTTACTAGATTACAGCGTGTGCAGCATTGAGTTCGACAGCATTTGCTACTCGTTCTTATGCATAAATTCATTTTATTACGCGCCTCTCTAATTGTTATTTGCTTTTCGTTTTCCTATTTTTCGCTCGTCAAAAACTATCTCGTGACTCTGTCTATGTTTACTTTTTTTTGTTCGTACAGCTGGCTTCCGCACAAACTAATATATATTCGATGTCTCTTGTATCTATCCTAATCTTTTCCTCGAAATGATAAATCGTTATATTAATTTTTCTTTCCTTGCAACTGGGATGGTGGCGATAAATATTCGCCACATCATAAATACCATATCTATTTAATTAAATTACGTGCAAGAAGAAAAAACAACGAAGAGAGAGCGCAAATAATAAGTATAGAGCTGCAATGGGTGGAAGAGAAAGAACTGCATCTTACAATGGGTAGGAGAGAGAGGACAGTAGGTTGAAGAGAGAATACATTGGGTGAGAGAGAGAAGGAACAAACCCTTCCCTCTCTACCATGGATCCCGGTGACGTTCTTTCCCCTCCCTCGAACCCAGCGTCTGTGATGCATCCCCCCCCCAATCCTCTCACGCACACACATACACATCGTATACGTATTATGTGACCACACTAACACATAGTGGGTTAGAACCTGCCTTGCTTTATTTCGCCTTCCCTCTTGATTCGTTTCACATTGGCCCGCATACATCAATGGATGATGTCTAATAACTTACAGCTTCTTTTCGATTGCTTCTTAAATAACAGTGCCGTTAATTTGTTTTCCGAACAGACTTCATATGCAATTAGTGTCTTATCGTCTCCTAAACGAAGTCCTAATATGGCTCCATTTCTATTCATTTCCAGAGATCACTCAAATTTAAATGACCGAATCTCTCGTGCCAAACAATCATTAAAGACTTCGACGTGGAAGCTGCGTAAGTCGACTCGCTTCCAAGTTCACAAAGGAAATAGAAATCTCCTTTCCGATACGCAGTTAGAATCGTTTCTTCATTGCATTGTTTCTAATTTTCGCATTATTTTGGGTGAAGATAATGTGAGAATTTCCAGCGTCTGTGATTTTTGCAACAGAGATCAAATTACTGCGCAGGTCGGATACATGTAATGCATTTTTCAGACTTACAGATTTGGTCGCATTTCCATTTTCAACAATGACGTTTACAGTATCTTTCGCCCTTATGTTTGTTGATCTGTAATTTGCAAGATTAAGTTCTGGATTCTCAATGTCTGAAATCTCTGTAAATTTCCTTTTATTACGATACCGATGAAACGTACATTCACTATCGAGGCACCATGCATTATCTCTCTAGGCTTTACCTGTCGAATATGATGTGACTTGCGATGGAAGATAGAAATGAGATATCCTCACAAATAGCTGCTTTTTCTTTGTTGTCCGGTTTTTCGAACTTCATTTGTTCTTGGGACAATCTATTGCCTTGTGTCCCGTTTTTCGACATCGATGACACTTGTATTTGAATGTATAGCCAGATTGAATATCTGTGGCCTTGTCGGTTGATTTGTTATTGATTTTATTGACAGGCCTAAATTTTTCTCTTCGTGCAATCATAGCGTGATTATTTGGCTGCACTATCTCCTTGTTATGCTTTCATCCATAATTTTAACTTTCAATTGCTCTGGATTGGATAACGCGTCTCGATTCGACTGCTCACCTGAAATTGTCGAAGTTTTCCGGCAGACTATGCAAGAGTAAATATTATGGACTGTAATTTTTCACTAACCTGTATAGTTAGTTCTGCTAACTTGTCAACTATAATAACTATGTCAAAGAATTCGTCGTTGAACGTCATCGTTTTCACTGAGCTTGTGACTTATAAACCGTCTCCACAACGATGCTTTCTTTGCAGGACTTTTTGATTCGAAGAACGATTTTACTTTAAGCCAGATCTTCCGGCCTTCAGTTTCTGATTTGTTTGAGTTTGGTGTCAGGGACAGCAAGATACAGGTCAGCCTTTTCGTCCTCTTCTATCTGTTTATAAATTCGTGCCTTCTTTGGGTTTAAGTTTTATATCACTTACGTATGCCCATGTTCTGTTCATTAGAACTTGAATCCTTAATTTCCAGGTATCTAATGCCCGTATTCTCATAGTCAGACCTTAAGGCTTCTTTAAATTTATCTTTAGATACTCAGCAGCCAATGAAATAATTCGTAGAGTATCTAAAGATAAATTTAAGGAAGCCTTAAATTTATAAGGCCTGAATACGAATATAGTGAGTACGAGTAATAGTTCTTTCTGGACATGGGTATGCGCATAACATTCGTTGATTGTTCTTCCATATTGTCTAGTGGTGTCACACTTCCGCATAAATTTCCGCGTCGAACTTTTCGCTGATAACCTTTCACTTATGTATTTTTCGACCGAATGTATGATTATTCCTGTAGGCCCATAACCTGAAGGATTGATTAACGAAAGACTTGATTAAAGAGTAACTTAATGCACAATGGATTTATTGTAAGATTAGCGTTCAGTCACAATAAAAGAGAGATTTTTTGACATATGAAGATATGGCGCGCAAAGAGAATCGCATAGAGTAACGGTAGAAAGGAGAACGGAAGATTAATTCCTCAACGAATCAAAAACGATAGAAAAAGAGCGCTGACAAAGTCACGCGTAACATGGAATGACGAACGTACAACGACACAAAGATGGTGCGAAATACAAATACGATATAATCTTAACATATTTAATTGTTTTTTTTTGTACAGTACAATATACAGAATATCAAATATATAT
>JAANIC010001396.1:118002-178428 GCA_017607545.1 Acromyrmex charruanus
ATCCCAAATAATACAAATAATATATAATAACGTTTTATTAATCGGAAAAAAACATAAGAGCTAAATTGACGCATTTGGTGATTCTAAGAAGGTATAATTTCGGCGGTTTTAGTGTTAAACGTCATAATAGCGAAAAAAAGTTATGAAAAAATTACATATGAAAAGGAAAAGAGTGCAATTGTACTGAAAAAACTTAAGAATATTCTTTCTAATTTCTGAGTTATAAATCTTTAAGTGAAAAGTGGTGCGATTTCGAACCTATGTGCCATCAAAGTCCAAATGTTTTTTTTAATTTAATTCACAATAACTCAGTAACAAAAAATCGTATGGACGTTTTTTAAAAATGATTTTATGGGGAAATCTTTAAGCTTTGCTTTAGAAATTCTAAATGCAAAGAGTGAAGAGAAAATTTCCCGTTTTGTTTAACTCGTACTTTTTTATGTTTAAAAATTATCAAACTCACAGAAATTTAAGAAACATAGTTATCTTTTAAAAATAGAGTTCTTAAACTTTAACACTCCTTTCTTAAATTTAAATTTCATTTAATTTTAACAAAATTGGAGCTGTTTGAATAATAAATTGGACATGAATTTTTGTACTCACCCAATAATTATTTAATGCCATGTAAATTTATGACTCTCATTTTGTGTATTCTATCTCATATAACATTATGTATCAAAAAGATTTCTAAAAGATATCTCATTTCTGAAATTAAAAAAATTTCTGAATGGTTACATAATTATATCTGAATGTTATTTAATGTGCCATTTTTTGAGAACAGAAAGATATCAATTAATTCGGAGACTCCTTTTTAATCATAAAGAAAACAGATAAAATAGGACAATAGGAATCAAGCGCGGTAATTGTTGCGCAAAACAAACAATGGACACAAGACAAAACTCTTTATTAAATAATCCATTTATATGTGTTGGCTCATTTTTGAACTTTAGAGACAAATTAATTTTCTAATTACAATACCTCTAAACTAATTTATTCCAGCAAGTAATCTCCACATATTTACGAAAACTTTAATATTGAAAAATGACTCTAACAACAATCCAAATTGTGTTCAAATTTTTATAACAAAATTATTAAAAAAAAAAAACAGAACAAATTTTTATATCATAATAAAAAGGAAGTTTACACCAACGAAGATTTACCATGTTGCAAACAATTATATTCTATTAATTTAGTCAAAAACTAGTTTTTGATTCATCAGCAAATCAGTGTCGAAATTGTTTAAATCAGTGAAATAAATCTCAAATTTAATTATAATTTAGGAATGTTTCTTGGAAAAACAATTTAATATCGATTGTAATCTGAAAGAAAATCAAATACCAAATCAAAAGTTTCAAATAAAATAATCTTAATACAATGAAAGAACGATACTGACTTTAATAAAGAGTTTTGTGCTGTCTCCACATTGTTTGTTTTGCGCAACAATTACCGTGCCTTTTATTGTTCTATTTTATCTATTTTCTTTGTGAGAAAAATATCACAAATATGATACCTAAAAGATTTCTCAAATGTTTGTCTTTATGCTATCAAATTTATCTTTATAATAATATCTATCTATTAACATATAAATTTTGAATAAATATTTATTCTTTGACTTAAAAGATTGCATTTTCAAGAAATCATCATCTTATGGTTTAACAAGAATTTATTTATTTATTTATTTTTAGTTGAAATGGCTGGCCTATTGTTGTCGCGCGCAATTAAAATGAGGATAACGTAATGTTTAAAATGAAAATTTTTTTACTGTAGTGCGATTTTGGCAATGAGGAAATTCGTTGCCAAAATCGCATCAATATTCATTTAAAACATTATAATATACAAAGAGTTTCAAAATTATATTAAATAAGGAAAAAAATGTATTTTATTATGTTAGCTGTTGCTTAAACTCTAACAAAGTCTAACATATGATAAACCTAAATGATTAAATTATTATATAATTATTATATTATAAATATAATTATTATATTTCAACATATGACTTGTAATAACAAAGTGCTTTGAAATATTTTCGCCCAGAGAAAGATTTCTTCCCTGGGCATTACAGTGTATCCTGTGTGTATTACGCGTTGAATCATGAAAAAGAGATCTCATGAAAAGAGAAAAGTTAGCGACGATATTGATAGAGTCGATATTGACTCATCGAGGAATAGTACGCTCCGGTGAAAAGAAATTTTCCGCGAAGGCGCGTCATAGTCCGGATATACGACGATCTGTGGTAAACTGACATCGTCGAGATGCGCCCTTACTCGAGCTTCAACAGAGGCCACCACACATACTCACTGTCATTGATGTGCTTAGCAAGTATGCATGAGCCATACCGCTCAAGAGCAAGAGCAGAAGCGAGACGGCTGATGCTATCGCTGAGATAATTTGAGAGAGTGGAAAATGTCCAAAAAATTTCCAAACGGATATGGCGAAAGAGTTTTAACAATGTATAGAAAATCTTTAAAAAACACGACGTTAATCACTATTCCACATATTCGTTACGTTGAAAGCGTCAGTGGTCGAGCGATTCAATCGCTCAAGAACGACATGTGGAAAATGTTTACGCTCAACGACAATTACAAGTCGACCAGCTGCCGCGTCTCGTGTCAGATTATAACGCGTGCAAGCATCGCATTATCGGCATGCGATCCGACATAACTCGCAATACATAATATGACGCGATCGCCGAAAGACTCTTAGGCACAGTGTATAGCGCGATAATGATCGCGGATCCGACAAAATTCAAAGTAAGCAATTCGGTACGCGTGAGCAAGTTCAAGACGGTTTTTGAGAAGGATTACATGCCAAATTGGACCACCAAGATGTTTACTATCATGCAGCGTACGAATCCCGTAACCTATTTACTCGAGGATTATCTCGGAAAATCGCTGGAGCGTTTTACGAGCACAAGTTGCATCGTGCTACTCATCCAGACTTGTATCTCGTGGAGAAAGGGGGACAAGGTACGTGAAGTGGATGGGATTCGATGAATCGCACAATTCGTGGATAAACAAGAACAATGTCATTTGATAAAATTTTGATTCATATATTTTGTATACATATAACAAATATATCAATATAAGTATATAAACGTGTAAAATATTTTTATTATCCCTTCCATCTTCATTTTGAAGTATACAGATATAAAATATGTATATAAAAAAATGATTAATACATGAAATGAAAAATAATAGTAATATATGATACTTATACATAAAACATAATAGTAATACTTATAAACGTAAAAAACATACGTGACGAAATTATAATGATAATAATAAATAATAGTAACATGTATGTACACTGTATAAAAATATTTAAAAAATGTGTAGAAAAACATACACGTACAAATTAAGATAATACATAAGAAAATAATAATACATAAAACATAATAATAGTAATACATACATACTGTATAAAAATATAAAAATGTAAAAAACATATACAAAGTGTAAATTAAAATAATATTAATACATAATAGCAACATATAAAACATATATTACAAGGATATCTGCCAATGTCCCCATGGTAACGTCTCCGTCGTGTTCGATACGACATATCGTTTGTCATCATATGGACTCAGAGCGATTTTCGATTCGGATATCGTGTACACCTCGTGTAATTTAGATCATATACACAATTGACGATGAGTCATTTCGATTTTTTCGTTCAAACACCGCGTATAAGCGTCAAATCGTTCGCGCTACGTTATTCTTTACGCTTTCGTCTTTTTAATGTCCTTCTTGCCATCCACTCTCCACCACGTACATCTTCACTCTGAGTCCAACAAATTTGGTCATTAATACCGTTGTTCTCGTCCTTCATCAGGCCGGTATTTTTTTGTTCGCGAGAGGCATACCGTACATGTTGTCTGCTGGATAATCGCTCGTGTCGAATCTAGCGATATCGCGTTTCATAATCTCGTAAACATCGTCGCACTCGACGCGATATATAAGACTGTCTGTGTCGGTGTACATAATTTTAGATTTGTCGCGAAACAGTGGTAACATATACTCGTGGTGAATTCATACAAGCAGACTTTCGATATGTCGAGTATATACATATAAATCGGCATTTTGAACTTCATCTCGAGTTTGCGCAGTTCGACGGCGATTCAATTTTCCGCAAAGACGTTACGGCTGTGGAAATTCGGTTTTGCGATTATTGCGCGCCGTATCGTTCGTCCCATTTTGTTAATAATTTTACATCGACATGGTTGCTCACACTCTCCATGGTTTTGCCGAAAACCGCGTTGTTCATTAATTTATACAAATTTTTTTCGAAATCATTTTCCGCGCGAGTTCTGAAATTTGTATTGAGTTGGATGTACTCACGCCATACGCGAATTGTAGAACCCGATAGATCTTTGCGAGGCCGTAACTCGCGTAACAACTTTCACGGAAATTTTCGAAAATGTCAGCTAATAACAAGACAACGGTTTTCAAGTACAGGTTACTGAACTCGAAAATATTCGGATGAAGAATCGCTGCCATACATTCGCGGCGTGAGCGTAATCGCTTTCGAATACGGTATCGCCCGTCAACGAACTATAAAATGATTCACGCGGTGGTAAGCGCATGTCCTGCAATTTTTCGACGCAGTCAACGTACTCGTACGAAAAGACATCTTTAAGTCAATAATTCAAATTCTTCGTCCGATAGTGTTGAAAATTTGGAACGTACAATTTTTAATTTATCTTTATCGAGATACAACGCCAATTTTTCTAAACTGGTACTGAAAAATTTAAATGAATCTATAAAACGTATTTTTACACAATTTTTCTGAAAATTATTTTTGTTTTTAGTCGATTTTGTGAAGGAAATATACTTTTCTTTGATTATCGGTAACACATCTACTTGTTCTTCGTACGCGGTAGCAATTTCCTTAATTATAAAGTGCGCGTCATAGCCCGATAAATTATGAAAAACGACTGGAATATGTAATGAATTTTTATAATTTAAATTACAGTTTGAATGCGTTGGACCACGGTATCTACCAGTGAGATGGCAATGATTGTGTACCTGCGTGTCATCCAAACAGTTTCTCGCAGATGTGACAACGCATCGCGGTACGCCTCCCATTGTTCTTTCGACAGCGTTTTCATGAGCACGTTAGCGGATATGATATTTTTAACACGATGCGCCAAGTTTTGGAGTTGTCGCGCGAATCACGCTATACAGTCTTCATCGTGACGGAACTGATACGACGATAACGCGTCATCGTACGAGCAACGCACGTAGTAGCCCACACTACATACCTCGTGCTGTTGATATGTGTACGATGATGCATCTTCCTTCTCGGGTTTTGTTTTGCGTAGAACGCACTCCAAGTCGGCGTAGAAGTCGACGATGAATGGGGCGCGTTCCTTGTTACTATAATTTCCAAATGCAAACCACTTGTCGTCCTCGCTCGGCAGTCGGATGGCGCAATTGTTATTTTCCCGCAATCCATTGCGTGCGACTGCAACTTTTTGCTCGTACTGAAGTAGTGCAAGCATCTGGAAAAAACAAAAATTATTATTACAATATTATTTATTATTAAGAAGAAAAATTATAACTTTTTTTTATGTGTACTTACCGATAGAAAAATTTCTTGTGCTCCTTTTTCGAGAGTTGCGAGCTCACGAGACGGGACAGATTTTTTATCCACGCAAAGTGGCTGAGACTGTCGTTGCGTGGATCTTGCAGATACAAATGTTGACATGTTTCTCCTTCTTATCATTGGTGAGCCCAGGAAGGATCTGCTTATTCTTGATGTCGTATACATTGATTGACACATCGTTCAATTGTTCGAATTTTTTAATATCTTTTAATGTTATTGGAAGTTCAATACCCGCAAGATTTAACATTGTCGTGTAATGCGGATACAACTCTCGCTCCGTATACTTTTCAGCCGGGTACAGAGCGACGATCACTGACCATGCGAAGCATGCATGTCCGTCGTACGCACATTGATCACCACTCGTTTCGTTGCTATTTCCCGCGGCATTTCGATGTGGCATCTCGCACGCATGGGATTTAGTTTATTCACGTTAACAGTTGAGGATTCGCGACAGCGTTCATCCGCTGTCGCATTCCTGGAACTCTTCGAGCGATGTCAACGTGGGCTCGATGACATGCCGCTCGTACTATTCACGCAAATCGGTGCATCGATATATCTCAATGTTCTTTGTAATTATGTTCTTATTAGCATGTTTGTCGTTCGTCACAAATTCGCCATTGAATGCGGCGTTCACTTTCACATTACCGTGTATTTCTATAGCATCTCGCACACGCTCAAGCACTATTTCTCTCGCGTCTTCCAAAAACCGTCGCGGCTCGATGTGATTAGAATTTATCACAACGCCCATCAAAATACGACTTTCAAACGCGGCGTCAATCTCTCTCCAGACGAGAGATCTTTCGTCGCCACTCGCATAGTCGCCTCCAACGTGTACGAAATGTCGCTCCAATTGTGTTTTTGCACCTGCGAGTCGCGCGATCCTCGCCACCATGGATTGTCTGTGTCCAACAGCGAGGCGCGAACAACAGAGTTCTTCGAGCTGCTCGATGCACTCGTCACATGCATCGTTGCAGCCACGCGAAACACTCCACTAGAGTAGCGACCTGGTCGCACTGCTTCAACAGTTCACGTTCTACTCGCTCAACATGATTTTTCATGTCTTTTTTTTACAATCTTTAGATCACGTCACATTCTTCCACGGAACACTTGCACACATGACTCGTTCACACACATTGCAGCACCGCAACATATCTAGAATGTCATAACACCTTTTCATTATATTTGTTTGCGAAAGTGTACTGTTCACACTCAAAGCATTGATCGTCGCATCTATCAAAAAACAGTTTTAGTGCAAGATCGTGATCACAAAACTTCATCCATATATTGTTGATAATCAGCAGTTCGACGCATTTTTTACTACCCGCGGGAATCTTAATGCACATGCACCAACGCTGGCTCTTATCTGCGATTTTTGCCCAATAATAATCGTCCTTTATTACATTGACATTTCTATTCCACTAATGTCTCTTTTCATACTCATCGTCATCATAACATTCGTCACCGTAACCGGATATACTTTCTGTCGCGCGAGTAAAAATCACTCAGAAACGGGCTCTCTGATAATTATTCCATGTTTCTCATCATGTATACCTAATTCTCGATCGCGTAGGAACTGCACCGGCGATATTGGCACACCTATGTCTCTCTTTTGCGGATTACCGAGAATATACAGCACATCATCTAAATTATAGTCTTCATTGCCTCTACGGTCCTCCATCGTCATTCGTGCATTATCTCCTCAAAGTCTATTTCCAAGTCTTCTTTTATTTTTATTATAAACACCTCGTTTATATTCTCGAGTTGTCGCGGATCTGTGTTTCCAATATTCTCGACTATGTCGGCTATATCCTCGACGTTCGCACGATGATTAACCACACTTTTCACGCTGCTCTTATTGCGATCGATTCGACAGTTTCCCAAGGCACCAACTGGAGTGTCGAGCACTTATGACTTATTATATATTTCGTTACGTCCAGTGGACTTCAAGATTTCTCCGTTTCCTGAAAATTTCGGCAAAAAATAGTTGTTAGGACTAAGCGCGAACATAAAACTCGAGCGTTAATGGTCACCGATCGGCGAGTATGATAATATTCAAGAAACGTGTCATTAGAAATCTTACAATATTGGAAACATAAGCAAAAACATAGATTCTCAGAATCATCAGATCCACGGCAATAAAATTTATGACAAAGATTACAAACCTTATAGAGAAAATCATATTTATACATAATCGATTTAGTAAATACAAAATCTAAATGTGGATCAGGGATCTTGTGTAGATAAAAACTCATATTTCCAAACGCGTAAAAGCAAGTTGAAGGGCGTTTTCTCGTCAACAACAGGAAGTTGGTAAAATAAATGAGGGATCACAAAGCGTAGCTTTTAATTTTTTAGATTGTCGATCGTAAAATTTAAGTAAATACTTTCTAGACGAGAGAAACGCATGTTTAAGTAATAAAAGGGAAATTGACGACAAAAAAAGGTGTGTTCGATTTAGAGTACTCGCCTTTATGTGAATACCTGCACATCGTGCCTTCCACATTTACTGCAGAAGAATTATGTTTTTTGTTTAATAGCCGAAGAACATTGATGTTCGAGAGCGAGTCAAAGCGAGAACGACAACGAAAAAAATTTGAGCAAGAAGGCGTTTGAATTACAATTCGACTTACGCGAATTCTTGATCACGAATCGAACGCGGCGGTTTTCTGATAGCGGAGCGTCTCACAGGCGATTGTACTTTTTTCAGAGTGTTCACTTTAATCGGAAAAAGCGAAGAAGCCGTTTACCTGACCGAAAAAAGACAAAGAAGCCGGAATCGCAGATTGATTCGGCCTTTTATTCCTTTGGTAGAACAAAGACTTCTTTTTTTAATCGCTTATGAGATTCTAGAAAATTATAAAAATTGAGGTGATCCCCATTATTCGGATCGCGATTGGCAATTCTCGACCGCGACGGCCAAGCGGTGCGCTATTGCCATGCGCGCCAAATCAGGAATCCTGATTGGAGTGTCGGTGTGTTACGCGTTTCGCGTCACGCGAGCGCGCGTGCGCTGTGACCAATCTGACAATCTTTGATTGTCATTTTGGCGGTTGGAATTTATGTACGTACGATATGCGGGTTGATTACATTTTTTTGCGTTTATTGACGAGGTGATTGTCAAGTTTGTGTTTTTTGGAAGCTTCTAGAAACGTTTGAAAGTTTTCTAGAAGCTTCCAATCCGCCTGTCGCACGTACACCGAATCTACGAAAACTAATTTTTAGGATGCATCTCGAAACAATTGGCGTTTCTCTTAACACGTCGCGACATGTCACCGATCTGACAGTGTATACAAATAGTGTACAAACCTTTTTTCTATCGTAAATTTTAGTTACGAACGGTAAGACATGGATCGAGTAAAAGAATATATTCGTCGAAAATTGATCGAGCGCAAGGAGTACCGTCTCTTATCGTCTAGTCCGCTAAGTCCACCAAGTCCATCATCATCGAAAGAAAAAGTGAGATATTGGAAATGTCCTGACGAAAAAACATCAAAATTGCCAACGTGTTCTTCATCATTAACGTCATCAATACCATCAAAATATAAGCCATAAAGTATCGCGTTTAGGGTGACTAATGCATTTTATTCTCTATTGAAAAAAGCGAATAGTGATCAAAAAAGTTTTTGTTCTCTTTTTCCAGAAAGTGCTGCTAGCGATGTCCGAGCTATTGATCGCATTCGAACGCTATCGATCGCAAAAAAAAAAATATAATAAAATGAGAAAAATCAGTAATAAGATGTGAATAAAAAAAATTCGTTCGCATCATTATATATATGTACTTTATTTTACTACCCATTCTTTTCCCTGACGCGCTGATAAAAAAAAAGATCCCCCGCGTCTCGCACTCCCCTTTAGCTCCATGGGTTAGAACTGGCCTTACCTTACTACTCATAAAACATAATGATATTTTCCATGAGAAAATAAATTGATATCATTTAGCATGATATCATAAAGATAAAAATTTCAAGACATCTCTGAAATGAGATATTTTTAAGAGTTTTCCTAGTAGATGCCTAATAATAAATGATTATTATCATTTGGACATCATTTTTAAGATAATTATTCTCCTGAAAAAGTTCTCTTTAAGTTTTCATTTTGACAAGCATGCTGTCTGAAATATTATATTTATTACACACTGGAAAAAAAAATCTTAATTTTTAAAAAATTTGAAATGATTAAAAAAAAGTTTTTAAATATTACATTACTTAAATTAAAAGATGATAATGTTAAAAATAAAGTAAATATTTTTTATAACAAACGTTTTTAATTGAATTTAAGAAATATCAATATTTATTTTAAAAATTGATTAGAGTTAGTTAATAAAAGAAAATGTTATTTGATTAAGTAAATAAATCTGTAATAAAAAAAAAGTCCTTTTTAATAAGAAAAAAGTTTATTAAACTTCTTAGAAACAAAAAAAATTTTTTAAATAAATATCAAACAGAAAACAGACGATTAAGAGCAGACAATGAGACGCAGTTATTCAGGTGTTATACATTAAACAATGCATTTAATAGTTCTTACAACTAAAATAATGAGATCGAATGTTTCAGCTCAGTTTGAGCCATTCTCAGCGATGACAAAAAACATTACAAGTTATTAAAGAAAGGATCCAAGAATGCAGCTAAGGAAGCCTCTTTAATTTCAAACTTGAGAAGCCACATTGTCAAATTAGTTGAATGGCTAACTGAGCACTAAAGAAAAGTTAAAATTAATAATACAACAATCCTAAAAACAAGTATAGAATGATCAAAGAACTCACTTGCTGCATTCCGTGATCACTATATCAAAGAGTTAAGAACCGCATGAATAGAGATACATCGTTAAGAGAACAGAATCGTATGACAATCAATGTTCAAATGACAATAACGTCATAAACTATATAAGTTGAGCATTGTTACACAAATAAAAATATTGTACTTTTAGAGTCAACAACCATAAATTATACAAAGACAGTCAACTAATGTAACAATGCTCATAATTCCCGTCATACATCAAATCTTATTTACAATGAATAAGCATAATGTAGATTTAAACTCAGACTTTAAATTTAAACTATTCTCTTGTGACTTAATGTGGAGCATTTCAGACACAAATCTTTTTCCAAAATATCTCTCCCTATCCAAGATGTTTACATTTTCCCAATCGAAATTATGTCCGTATTCCAATCTATGTTCCGTGATTACTGATGGCTTTCTTATTTATATTATTCCGGTGTTCAGCAATCCTAGTTTTAAGTTTTTGTCTCGTCTGTCCTACATACGAGACACTACAGTCTCTGCAGCAAATCTTATATACCGCATTCTTATTAGTTATGTGATAGTACATCCTTTTGAGATTTGATGATCATTTTCTAAAAAAGTGTTAACAATAAAATTCAAATTTCTTTCATGATACTTCGGATGTGATAATAGTATTGCTCTATCTACAACGCTCATTAAAACACCTCTCTGTTGTGAAAGCGGATAGAAAGATAAAAAACTGAGATACTTTCCAGAAAAAGTTGATTTATGGTACATATTAAATTCTATTGTGCCATTAACATTAAGGATTGTGATATCCAGAAAATTTAATCTATCTCCTCCAATCTCCAAGGTAAATTGTAATCTAGGATGTGAAGCGTTAAAAGCTTCAACAAATTTATCGATAAAATTGTGAAGTACCGCAGTAGCAATGTTATCTACGTATTTTAAAAAAAAGAGTAGCTTAGTTCCAAACCTCTCCAACGAATTCACCTTAAGATCTTGCATAACTAAATCTGCAATGATAAGAGAAAGCGGCGAATGGGTGTTCCAAAATTCTGTCTATAAATCTTGCCATCAAAGACGAAAAAAGTTAATTCCACTAATTTTAACGCAATTAGAAATTCTTCTTTGGGGGTACTGCAATTTCGTGAAATAAATTGTCACCTATCAGAAACACTTTTTAACGCTAGATTTAATGGTATATTTTGTAAACAAAGATATCACATCTAAAGAAATTAGCGAATAATTATTGTCAAGTTTAAAGTCATTGAGTTTTTGTATTAGCTTGAAGCTATTTTCAATGTGGCTAGGCGGTTTAGGAATATTTTTATGTAGAATCCGATGTAAAAAGTTTGCTAATGCATATGTGTAGTGGGCTGTCAATCGATGAAATAATCATCCTTAACGGGACCTTTAGTTTATGGAATTTTGGAAGTCCATAGGCAATATCCCATCACTACAGTATGTCCTCTTATAGGTCACTAAGTCAATATATCCTTTTTTTAGCCAATGTGTCAATAGAGTGCGGACAGAGGTTCCTTATTGGATCCCTGCCAACGAGCGTGTAGTCCTTTCATCGTTTAACATATTATTCACTTTCGATTTATATTTGTCAAGATCCAATGCAACTATGACATTGCTCTTGTCTGCACTTGTGAATATAATTTTTGTATTATTTTTCAATCTTTTGGTTGATTTTAGTAATGCTGTTAATTTTTTATTAATAGAATTATTGAATAGCTTCCGAGACATGAGTTTTTCAATGATGGAAATTGAACGATTTCTAACTTTCAACAACGCTATATTCCCAAATTTTTTTATGTCATTCTCAATACTTTTTATAAACTCAAGCAATTTCTCTTGATATTATTCGAAGGTAATGAAAATTTACTACCAAGTTGTAGTAAGCATTGGATGTTTTTTGGAATGCCATTATTTGAGAAGTTGATAAACCATTTATTTTTAATCGAGTCTAAAGAAGAAGACTTCCCCACTTGAAAGAACGTAGAGGGTTTGATATTAATGTTAAACATCTCATTGTTAGTAGACGTTAAAAATGAATTATAAAACAAAGGAAAAAAATTATTATTCGAGTGAGAACAAGAATATTTAATGTGTGAGTTTATGCTACATCAAAAACACATAAACCAGGTAATACATTTAGAATAATGATTTCACCAAACAACAGTCCGTTATATAAAATAGCATGTTATTATTTACATAAAATTATAATAAAAAGTATACCAAAATCATTTACATGAAAAACAGTTATAAACTAGTGAAAAAACTAGAAAGAACAACCATACCTTGTATAGAAAACAACTATGTATTGATATCATTAGATGTAACATTTTTATTCATGAACATACCAATCGATCTTGTAATATATAGCGTTAAAAAAAGATGGCAATACATTGAAAAAAAACACAAAAATCTCTTTCAAAGAATTTACTTGTACTATTAATTTAAGGGGTTATATACAGTTGTGATGGATGAAAAAATCTATTTTGTCTGTATTGCATATTCTTTAAGTATATACTTTCGAGTATATACTCACCAAATTTCATAACGTTAGGAGCATCAGAACCGAAGTTATAGCTATTTATAGCGCACTACCTGCACAGCGGGCTTTGAGCCGTACAGCTGCCGGCTCGGGAGAACGGCGATTCAAAGACCTATAGTGCAATTGTCAAATTGTTCAATTATGTTATAAAAAAGGAGTGCATTGGGCATGTCCAAAAGCGAATGGGCAGTCACTTACGTCAACTGAAAAAACAAATTAAAGGTCTCGGCGGAAAGGGAAAATTAACGGCAAAAGTTGTTGACAAATTGACAATGTATTACGGTTTGGCGATTCGTCGATATAATGATTCTGTCGAAGCAATGGAAAATGCGATTTGGGCTACATACTTCCATTACAGTTCGACGAACGAAAAACCACAACACGAAAAATGCCCACTCGGAATCGACTCATGGTGTGAGTGGCAGAGAGCCTACACAGCGCTACCCGAAGATAAAAAGGCTGAAATAGCATCATTCCAACACACATACACTGCTCTTCCTGTAGATGTTTTAAAAGCTATTAAGCCAATTTACAAAGATTTGACGAAGAAAGAACTCCTTGAAAGATGCATCGGTGGATTTACCCAAAACAATAACGAAAGTTATAATCAACTGATTTGGAAAATTTCGCCAAAACATCTTCCAGGCGGCTCAGTGCCCGTTCAAATTGCAGCATATGCATCTGCTTGCATATTTAACGAAGGCAACATATCTTTTCTGAAAATCTTGGATGCACTCGGAGTTCCATGCGGTCGAAATTCTCACGCTTATGTCACCAAGCAGGACGAATCCCGTATTACAATTGCTGAGCTGCGCGCGAAAGCAGCCACTAAAGAAGGAAGGATGGCTCGTCGTCAGCAACAAATCGATGTTTTGGAGGCTGCAAATGATGCAGAAGGACTACTATATGGCCCTGGAATAGACGACTCGATGTAAGTTGAAATATATTTATTAGAAATATGAAAGAAACAAACTTGAAACTTTAAACGCGATTATCTCAGAAACTTGTTTTTTCGAAATTACCTTTGCGGTGGACACGATTACTAAAAAACTATTAATCCGATCAACACCAAATTTATACCACTTATTTATTATGATAATAGCTAGTCGCTGAACGAAGGATTTTCAATTTTTTTTGAAAACTTTTTTTTTAGAGCAAAAAATCGAAAATGTTATACATCAAAAAAATACATTTTTTGTTACAACTGTCGCCATTTTTTTTTAAATCAAAATTTTTACAAATCCTTCGTTCAGCGACTAGACAATACAATATACTAACGGAATTTTTTTGAATTTTTGATTTCAGATAAACCGTTTTCAAGATATGATGTCCACCGCAAGTCACGTCAAAAAAAAGGCGTTCCTGGAATTCGCCTATAACTTTTTTATTATTTAATATTTTTTGATGAAAAAATTTCAACAAGTTCTTAGAAATATGTACTATTCGACGTTGATAACAGATTTTGAATAAATATTTTTTATGGTGTCAAAAAAAATTCGAGAAAATTTCATCTTTTTGCGCGGTACAACTGTATATAACCCCTTAATCTTAAATTCAACGCATTTCACGTTCAATGATATGATTTACAAATAAGTGTTTGGTGTATCCATGGGTTCTCATTTGTCTTCAATTGTAACAGATTTGGTAATGCAAGATCTGAAGAATCAGAAATAGAATGGAATCGCAAATGACAATTTACTAATTGCATACTAAGTATGCAATTAGTAAATTGTCATTTGCAATTGAGTATGTGTATCACATTCTCGAGAAAATATCTAAATTTCAACTCTCAACCTCCATTATCACATAAAAGAGGAATTATCATTGATATGCTTGATAAAATAATAAAATTAATTCGTCCTAAATTTCATTATAAGAACATAAAGGAGACAATTAATGTATTACTAGATAATAGTTATCCATTCAAATTTATAATCACTACAATAGTTAACAGATTAAAACATCATACATATACTAATAATAATAATAAAATGAAGTTAAACGATAAAAATAAATCATAAAAAATTAAAAAATTTTTTACAATACTCTATAAAAAAACTGAACAATGTAGTTAAAAAGATTAATTATTAAGTAGCATTTAAAATATAGTACCGTACAAATTAAATATGTTCATAAAACCAGGAAAAGATTATTTGAAAAAAATATCGAAATGTGATTTACAAAATAGATTGTAAAGATCGTGAAGCTATGTTAATCAAACGAAGAGCTAAAAACACGGATTAACGAACATATGAGAGATATTAATAAAATCAGTGATTCTCCCTCGGTCATATCAGAGCATAAAATATCTACCGAACATGATTTTGATTGGCAAAATGTTAGAATTTTAGACAACCAAACAATAAATCTTCGTATTTGGTGTCGAAAATGATATATATTAGTAGAATAGCAAGGCGGGTTCTAACTCACTATGTGTTAGTGCGTATACGTATACGATGTGTATGTGTGTGGGGCAGGAGGGGAGGTGGAAATGCATCACAGACGCTGGGTCCGAGAGAGGGGAAAGCACGTCAAATAGGGTCCATGGTAGAACGGAAGGGTTTGTTCCTTCTCTTTCTAACCCGTTGCGTTCTCTCTTTAACCTACTGTTCTCTCTCTCCTATCCATTATCGGAGTTCTCTCTGTCCCACTCGATGCAGTCCTATACTTATTATTAGCGCTCTCTCTTCCTCCCGTTGCGCTCTTTCCGACAACTCTCCGACGTTCTCTTTTCTTCTTTCGTGATTTAATTAAATAGATATGATATTTACAATTTTTAATGATACAGCTTAGAAACTAATTATGATAATATTTTTATAAATTTTTATAATATAACGTAGTAATACTATTTATGATAATATTTTTTTCGATGTAATACAAATGATCAAGTACTTTCTTATTGACTAATCCAATATTATTACGAAGAATTATTATGAAGAAGTGACGAAGATATTAGGAATAAAATAATTTTAGAAGAAAAGAATATATTTTTTAACATACATTTATTTATCATACGAAACGCGACGTCCGGGGGTACTCGTGGGCGTAGGGGAAAAAGGCGCGGAGGACTCGTAGACGTGAGGGAGGAAGAAGGCGCGGGGAAGGTCCTGGCGCTATCGCTGTTTACATAAACATAGGACCCCGGTCAATGGATTACATAAACATAATATGCGTGATGACGTTTCACTATGCCTATCGTATTTTTCACCGCCTCGCTGCCGCCTCTCCCCAAGAATGCATCAGTATAAAGTCTCGCATACATTTATCACATATACTTACCATCTCTCTTCCTCTTATGTTTCGTCATCTTACCCGCCGCGTTGTCGCTCTCGTGTATCGTTCTCTCGCACACAAAAAATACGAGAGAAAGTCAATAAGTTCTTAGAAAATCTGTCAGAGGACACTTGCAGTGTCATGTCATATTACTTTTTGACAAGTAGCATCTTTCAGCTGATTATTGTCAAATTTTGAACGGAATTTATCGCGTTTCATTTCTGTAGACGATTAAAGCGAACAACCTTTATATTTTTTGCAAAATGGAAAAAAATTTCGTGCAGTAATCAAACATCTACATATGAAAGGTTTAACGCCGAAAGAAATCAAAGCTGAGTTGGATAATGTTCTGCACCAGCATTTGCGACTATATATAATTGGATGAATGAATTTAAATGTGGTCGTACATCCATATGCACCGTTTGGGACGTCCAATTGAGGCTGCTATGTCAGAAATTAAAGTCCACGATATTGTTTTGACTGATTGACGAGTGAAAGTGCGCGAGCTTGTTGAGGCCACAGGTATAGCACATGGCACAGTGATTTCAATTTTGCACGAACAATTGGGTATGAAAAAGCTATCGGCAAGATGGGTGCCGCGTTTGTTCACTGTTTGCTGACCATAAGCGCGATGATATGATGATTTCAAAACAATGTTTAGAGATGTTTCAACGTAATCCAGATGAATTTCTGCGTCGATTCATTAATGTGGACGAAACATGGATCCATTACTTCACACCCGAAATGAAGGAACAGTCAAAACAATGGACTTCACCGAGTGAACCAGGCGAAGACCATGAAGTCGACCAGAAAGGTGATGGCCACAGTTTTTTGGGATGCACGCGGTATAATTCATATCGATTACCTCCCGTCGAAGCAAACGATCAATAGCGATTACTACGCAGCCTTATTGGACCGTTTCAACAACATTTTAAAGAAAAAACGTCCCCCATTTGACGAAGAAGAAAGTGCTCTTCCATCAAGACAATGCACGGGTTCACACGTGCCCGGCACCGATGATCAAATTCAACGAATTCCGTTACGAATTGCTTCCATATCCAGCATATTCGCTAGATTTAGACCCCTGCGACTATTTCTTGTTTCCAAACCTGAAGAAATGGTTCGGAAGAAATAGATTCACCACCAGAGAGCATCTCATCGCCGAAACAGAGGCTTATTTTGAAGCGTTGGACAAATCATATTATTCAGACGACTTAAAAAAGTTGAGAGAATCGTTGGATCAAGTGTATCGAGCTGAAAGGAGACTATGTTGAGAAATAAAAATGAATCGATCAAAAAAAATGTTTTACTATGTTTTTCTAAAAACTTATTGACTTGCCCTCGTATTTTATCATATATTTTTTATTTAATGATTTAAATAGAGAGAACGTTTAATACGGTGACCGTCTAAGCATAAGTTAACAGATTATGTCCAGTATTAATAATCTCTTCCTCATATAAGACGCTACGGTATATATGTCAGTGTTATCAACTTTTCAAACTGTTGTCTCTGTTTACCAGCCAGACAATGATATTGACTTCTGGGATATTTGTCTGAAGCCGAGCAGGTGATTCCTCTTTTCCTCGAGGAGACTATCATAAGATCCACTTTCCGCATTATATATTATTTAATATTAGGATTCTTTAACATTAAGTCGGAAGTCCATATAAGAGATATGGAAGAAGAAGAAGAGCTAGAAAGCAACCTCCGTTAGCATCGAACAAAGATTTGTCAGCTGTGGAGACATTCGACGAAGGAAGCATTCCGTCAACACTGAACGAAGGTTTGATATGTGTTGAAAAGATATTAAGTATAAAAGCTATCATGTCTTTAAAAATGTAAGTTATAAATTACTTAAACAATATAATATAAGGCTAAGAATCAACTCAAGATAATGTGTGAGTAATACACCTTATCAGCTGATCGACTGAATTTTAAAATTAAAATTTCAATGAATCTGTGAATAATTTGAGAAAATTGAGAACAATCCAAACTAATTTATACAAACGTCAATTAAAATAAAACTCATCGGAGAAGTCATAAAATATGTATCCAGTGATAGTCAATAACATTCTTTAATGTAAAAAGAGTCAATCGCATAATTTAACAAACGAGATGGTCAGATTAACACATGCGAACGTTACAAAAGACAAACGATGACTAACAAAGATTTGCAAAAATTACACAGTATCGGTGATGTAAAAGTCATATACTGTTTATTATTAGTAAATATGACTTATGAAGACCTATAGTATCCGTCTGTAAGTTTAAACTATTTTTCTGTTTTTTAATATTAATCATTTCAGAAATTAAACATTTAATTTAGCACGATCCTTCAATAATTAAAATGTTATCCCAATTAAATTCATGTTTGAATTGTAATCTATGTTCGGTTATTACCGAAAGATTGGAAGTTTTCTAATTTATATTGTTACAGTGTTCTGTAATTCTCGTCTTAAGTTGTTTTCCTGTTTGACCAACATAAGACGCATCACAATCTCTATAATTGATTTTGCGAGTCTTTGTTTAGTCGTCGCTTGTCTTTTGTAATGTTCACATATGTTAGTCTGACCATCTCGTTTGTTAAATTATACGTTGTTTATAAGATCTCGTGTAAGAGTTGCGATGCAAGTTATGTAGGACAGACGTGTAGACAGCTGAGGCCAAGAATCACGGAGCATAAGAACCACATCCAATGGAACACCTCTACTCGTAATATCATAACGGAGCATCAATTATAAGAAGGCCATGATTGGGACAATGTTATAATACTGGATGAGGAGCCTCACTACAAGAAGAGTTTGATTTCGGATATGATATTGATCAGGAGACAGACGCATGGACTCAACCTGTAGACGGATATGGAGAGGCTTCCCAAGGCCTATCTCCCGATCATAGACAAGCTATAAAGACTTGAGTTGTTGTCACGTCTAGTCAGTCAGTGTCGTTCGTACGCAGTAATGAGTCTTTCTGGCGTGTTTACTTTCCAACTTTCTTGTTTTTGGAATTGATTAACGCTTTAATGATACATTTTTGCATTTGTTATCTCGGAAAATTACTAACTAAAAAAGTGATTCACTGTGTCTGATACTGACTGGCCAACATTATCAGGAGCCAATTCTTGAATTATTTTTATAGTAATGTTTGCGATATGGTGCTCTGTGAGCATAGTGAGTCCTCATATTTGTTGGATAATTAATTATAATCTTAAAATTGTTTGATAAATTAGTTCTCTATATTCTATTTTACGATATTGACTAATTTCTTTTTTTCTTTTTTTTTCCTTTTACTTTCATTCTTTTTGATTTTAATTCCAACATTTAAATTCTCAATGTAGAGGAGCTCATCATGACAGGATAATTTTTATTTACAATTTTTGTATATGTTGATTTATGTTGTTTCTGACGAAGGTTCAAAAATAAGTCGAAACATATGAGCGCGTTTTAGAAAATAAAGAAGTTTCACACTTCATAGATATATTATTTGCATGACGTCTTCTGTGCTTGACTCCTACTGCCTGTATCCTTTCCAATTCTTAAATTATGCGATTGACTCTTTTTGCGTTAAAGAATGTTATTGATCATCACTGGATACTTATTTTAATATTATCATATTTTGTAACTTCTTCAGTGAGTTTTATTTTGATTGACGTTTGTATAAATCAGTTTGGATTATTCTCAATTTTCTCATATTATTCACAGATTCATTGAAATTTTAACATTCGGTCGATCAGCTGATTGGGAACAATTTCTGTCTGTCAACGTACACCCCATCGGAAATCGTTAACTTAACTTATCTTTGGTATTATCGTTTCACTCGTCTACTGCGGATTGCGATCGCTATTATAGTAAATCTGAAGATGGCTCGATCAAGAAGCCGAAAGATGTAATTATTGTTTGCTTAAATCATTGAGATATTTTATTGTTCTGAGATATTTTATATGTTATACTATCAAGATTTTTAGAGGAATGAGAATATGTATTATTATTGTATTATGTTGTATGTTTTTATTCCAGTTTTATTGATTTTTTTACTCTTATATACCCTTTACTTAGATTTATTTTTAAAAAATAAATTTAAAAAAATAAGATTCTTGAGGTTTCCACGGGTGTTTTCTATATAAAGATTATGCATTTTGCGGATTTCTTCCGTATCCATTAGATCCATTCTTGGAATGCTAACGTTTTGTGAACCTTGCAGTCTACTTCATCAGGGCGAGGAACAGCCTGATACTGAGCTGTTTTTCTGGATCGCTTTTATATTACGCTACTTGTTGGAATGGTGGGGGGAAAGAAGAAATTTGTGGGGAGAAGTGAGGGAAATTGGTCGGTCTTCAATAACTGGGAGAATAGTTTTCCATATTTTATTTATGTTGTGGCCATTATCTCTATTTAGATCGTTAGGGTATTTTTATATCTCTATGGCTTTTCTATACTTTCTTGGATAATATGATATAATTTTGGCCATTGTGGTCGTTTTGTCAAATAGTATTTGATGTTGTGTTGTGATAATGCTGCGTGGCGTGTTTTAACCTGACATCACATTGGTGTTCTTTTATCCATAGATTGACCATTCTTCCGGTTTCTCCAATGTATACTTGCCCGCATGAACAAGGTATTTTGTATACTCTTGTGGAGCTGAGTGAAGATCTTTTATCTTTAGAATTTCTTAAGCTTTGTCCTTATATTTTTGGGTGGTTTGAAGACATTTCGGATATTGTGTTTGTTTAATATCCTGCCAATCCGATCTGTTGTTCCTTTGACATATGGGAGAATGGGTAGGATCCTTTCATCTGGTTGTGTTGTCAGAGACCGTTGCCTTGTTTGCATATTTATTGATTACTTTGGTTATGTCTTTTTTGTCATGTCCGTTTTTCTGTTTTAGGACTAAGACTAGTTTTAGGTTGAATTCTGTCTGTAGATGTTCTTTGTCAGAGATGATTTTCATCATCTCTGTACAAGTGAGTTGATTGCAGATTGTTTTTGTGTTAAGTAGTGATGCAACTCGGTATGTAGGTATCTATCTGTGTGTGTTGGTTTTCTGTACTTGATGGCCTAAGGTAATAAATTTAAATCTTACCGATAACTACACAAGATGTTCAATATATAAAAAGCGCATGTATATTCGCATGTTGGAAAAAATAATTATGGCAAGATACGGCCTAGATTCAATCAGCTTCCCATCGAAACTTATTATTAATCTGTTCCAGAAATCACATAAACGTACAAAGTCTATAATATCGTAAGTATTTTTTCAAATTTACAATAGACTGGTCCAGTGAAATTAATGTAATAAAAATGCATACATCCTTCATGTTCTTTTTGCAACTATAATAAATATAATAACTACCTATTACGTTATTTATTAAGTAATTATTAGTTAAGTAATTATAATATTATAATATTTATTATAGTTGCAAAAAGAATATGAAAGATGTATATACCTTTATTACATTAATTTCACTGGACCAACCTATTGTAAATTTGAAAATGCTTATGGTATTATAGACTTCATACGATTATGTGACTTCTGGAATAGATTAACAACAAGTTCCGATAGGAAGCTGATTGAATCTAGGCCGTATTTTGTCATAATTATTCTTTCCAACATGCGAGTACATATGCGCTTTTTATATACTAAACATCTTACGTAGTTACCGGTAACATTCAAATTTATTTTTTAACATTGAGAAGGATCCGATAGGGATTGAAACGTCTGTACGTTTTTAGATTGTTTATATTATATACTATAATATTACTCATACATTACAATAATATTACTCATACATTATTCTAAGTTGATTTTTAGCCCTATATTATATTGTTTAATTTATTTAATTATTGGAACCGTTATTATTTATTAAATTATAAATTATTGTTCATAATATTTTTTTAATGTGAAAAGAAATAATATATACTGGTTAGTTTTGTTTATAATTAACGATTATACAATATCAAAAATATAAAATTACTAAATACATATAAAAATTAATAGTACCGATAAAATGTAATTAAATTAAGTTAAAAAGTTAAATGTCTAAAATCTAAGTTAATCTTTAAATACCACTCGAGGTTAATTGGACCCCAGCATGAAAAAGTGTAAACATTCAATATTTTGCTCTGAAAATTTTTTTGAATGCACTTCAAAGCTTCTAAAAGAAGATGTTATTGCAGTTATAGTGAAAGTTTACTGTGAATATAATAAAAAAGAAAATTACAATAGTAGTTAAAATTGAAGAGGCATACTCCTTTTAAACAA
Source organism: Acromyrmex charruanus (assembly GCA_017607545.1). Lineage (NCBI taxonomy): Eukaryota > Metazoa > Arthropoda > Insecta > Hymenoptera > Formicidae > Acromyrmex > Acromyrmex charruanus. The sequence goes on from JAANIC010001396.1 coordinate 140,447, forward strand.
AATCGCATATTTTTCTTAATTTTTAATATTTTTTGCTAAAAATTTCGGATTGTACTCCTGAAATAGTATTTTTTTTAGATAAAGCTAAGTCCGACATTGGATATTATAAAAAAGGTATTTAATGCAAAATAAGTGGGGAAATTTTAGAGAAAGAAAGAACACAATTAACGATTTATTTAATCTAATATATTTGATAACAAAGTTATACAAAAATATTTTAGACACAAATTTACAAAATTATATACAAATATTACAAAAAGTACGAAAATATTGATTTTATTCTAGCCCAGAACAACGACGCAAAAATAAAGGTGGTACTTATCGCACATCAGCTTGTGGCACGAAGGGCATTGTTTTTCGTTTTTCGGTCTTGTTTACGTTGATTACGCTTTCGTTTTTCGTTCTTGTTTACATTGGTAAAATCCACACCTCATCTTGATAGATAAATACAACCTTTCTTCTCCTTTGTTTTCGGCTATATCTGTATTTAGAATAGCTGCTGATTACTGGCTCGAGTATACAAGAACGGCATAATTAAGTGCAACGCCAACTTTTGTAAGCAGTTCTTAGTCGATATTTTTTCATTGCGTTGGAGATTGACCATCAAGCATTTCAATAAAATACGCGCATTTACGGCAGCTTAGTCAAGCATTCCTAAGAAATAGCACATTGACCAGTGGTTTGTTCTCCTCGTTACGCATGGCACATTTGATCAAAGGTATCAGTCCCACCTTTTGTTTTGTTATAATGCAAAATAATGTTCGGCTTTCCATCTGTTATTTCAGTAGATTTACAGTATGTTGAAGCTAACAAAACAATTTTGTTTTTTTTTTGGCGTGTTTTTTGTGCGACACTAAAGCAATATTTTGCGAAAAACAAAATTTAATATCAGGAACTGTCTTTGACGAAACTTTAAATTCAGCAGAAATTTTCCGCTTGTTTTTGCGGATTGTACCCATTTTAGTTAAATTGTACAGTTTTTGTATAAAATGATCAAGCAAAGGGACAGTTGTGTATCAATTATCGCAAGTTATCGTGTATGAGAGTTACCATGAATTGGAGCTGTAACCGTTTTGAAAAAATATTTAGGAATACTCTCTTTTGACAATTTAATCCCTACAGCTGTTTTTCCTAAATACGGAATTGCATTATAGAGATATGATGTAATTGCATCATTCAATGTCATTATCTTTAGCCGTATTTATCAGGTTTTGCCTTCATATACATACGAAAAATGCATCGTCCGCGAAAGCTAAGCAGCTGATCATCAATAGTTGTTTTATTGTGAATATTATAACAAAGGCGGCAATTCCTGATAAAGATGCTTCAAATTTGTCTTATCGGCGCAAATGTTTTATTTCTCGTCGTCTTGTCATCAAATCTAATGCATATGCAAAGAAAAGTGAATTTATTTTTCGACATTACACATCGATAAATTGTTAAGCCATTTTCTTTATCTATTTAAAGATGATGAATATCAACGTTCAAAGACTTCCATGTTCCAGAGTAATAAAATAAATCATCAATAGTTTTCATTTCTTCTGTCTGTGTAATAGTGATATGATTGAAACATATGGTCATTTTCAATCATTTCAGCGCATACATATTTAATATGTTTATTGGTGTGCTCTATTATTATCAAAAATCTCGTCGGTGAATAATGCCCAAAATTGTTTAATTATCGCCAAGCCTCCTGCGAGACCAACGAGATCTGAAATATATTCTAGCTCTGATTCGTTTAGTCGACCTGAAAAAAATTTTACTGTAATTATAATTATACAACTAATTTCTTTTGCATAAATAATTAAATCTATTTATTTATTTACTTATATTTATTATTTATTTATTTACTTATATTTATTATTCATAAATTTTTCAAAGTGAACTGAATATTTATTCTATGTTGATTTGTCTCTCAGCTAGGGAAAGAAAAGACGCTTTACTCTTTATATAAGACTCCGCCCTATCTATTCCCTATATAGGGTGTTTGGAAATTAGTGATTTTTCGCATAAGGGCACAATGGACTAAACTTAGAAGAAAAGTCCTCTATCATTTTACAATGGTTAATAAGTTATTAACTTATGAAAATGGCCAAATTCGCCCAGCCAAATGCAAGCGCGCGACTGGATAATACCCGCCGTCGCTAGGCACGTTCCTTATAAGCGGCAATTGCTGTCGCTAGATATTACGTGCCTAGCGACGGCAAACGCGCGCTTCACCGTCCTATCATGAATAGCGTGGTACATATACATATTTGAATTTCTTGCAGGGTCTCTTAAATCCCATTTGTAACCATTTTTTCCTTTAAGTATTGTAGGTGGTTGACCCCGACCCCGGCCTCTAGGAAATTCAGCTTGATACTCGGTTTGTGCGCTCGCGCTTCTAAAAGTCATTGCTCCAAACTAGCATTTTCGAGGTCGTCGTCTTCCTCCATTGCGTTTTCTATAGAGCGTCCATGACTGCAGCATCTTCATCATTTTCTATCAGCTCCTTTCGGACAGTCCGACTTCGCAAATTATACTCCATCTAATTATTTGTGAAAAAGTTATAATTACAACACTAAGAAAATTTTACAGCGCGCACACTAATACTTACAATTCAAAATGATAAAGTTTACACAAAATCGTGAATATAAAAGTCGCTTCGATTTTCACTTTACACGACGTAAATGACACACTGAGGTATTTTGAATCCCTTAAAATGCATCGTTCCTGTTTGGCCGATATACAGAACCGACTTGCCGCGAACTTTTCAACCGGTAGTTGGGAATTAAACTAACGGTAGATGGAGCCACAAGTTCAATTTACAGCGGGATTATTATACATATATATATATATATATATATACAATTAAAAGTCTTGGGATCTTTTGGACCCCCAGTGGCATTTAAGAGTTAAGTTAAAATTAATTAATTTTTCAATTTAACATTTAACTTTTTAACTTAGCAACCCCTATCAATGTTGTTAGAAGAGCCCCTTTTTAACGCATGCGCACTGCAGCGCTGGAGAAATCCAGGAATGTATAACGGTCATTACGGAGGATGAAAGAGAAGAGTCCTATAATTTTGGCGAGATCCGGCTAGAATGGCAATTAGATGTACGTAAAATAATATTTATACATATATTTGTGCAATATGGATTCCAATGTCGTTAAAGGAGCTATTAAAAAACAAATTAATAGAACTTTTTAAAATTCTTGGTTACATGAAGACATTTTTAGAGGATGGTTGGCTCCTCATTCCGAATTAAATAAAGTTTTATGTACCGTGTGTAATGTTAGATAAAACAAATTTATTAAGACGTTCAGAAACAGTTAAACATGTATATGAGATGAAAGGTCAAAATTAAAGCCTCAAAAATAATAATAATATTTCACATAATAATAAAGTAAAAAGAGCGGAAATAAAATTAGCAGTATTTTTGCTGAGCACAATATTGCTTTTTGTACGATTGATCATTTAACACTTTTAATAAAAAATATTTTTTCGGAACCTAATATTGTACAAGATTTCTCATTGAGTCGACTCAAGTGTACCAATATTGTTAAAAATATTGTAGCTAAACGGGAAACAGAAAAATTAATAAAAATTTTAAAAACTCATAAATTTTCTATTTTAATATAATATAAAATAGAATAATATATAATAGATAAAAGTACAGATATTATGGATACAAAATTCATGTGCGTGCTTGTAAAGTATGTTTTGCCATTTGATAAAAAAGTAAAAATTCAGTTACTTGAATTATAACTGAATTATTAACTTTAAATGGCATAGATTGTAGTGTAAAAAAATATTTGAAAATTTTTAAAAATTTTTTCTTAGAGAACAAAACTCCTTTAAAGAATATCATTGGAATAGCAAGTGATAATGCATTTATTCACATTTAAAATCTGAAACTCCAAATTTAATAATGTTAATTGTATTTGTCATTCTTCCGCGATTATTGTAAATAAATCCTGTGAAAAATTATCACAAAATTGTAAACATTTCATTGGAGGACTACTTACATATCAGGCAGTGCAAAACGTTGTGCAATTTTAGGTGAATTTCAAGATTTTTTTAACGTAGAAAAGAATAAAATTTTAAAATTATGTAACACCAGATGGTTAGTATTACATAAATGTGTTGTCAGATTGCTTGATAATTGGGACGTATTAAAAAGTTATTTCACTTTAGCAGTTGTAGAAGATCAATCAAAATCCGCAGAAGATATTTTAATATTATTAAATGATAATAAAGTTAAAGCTTACATTTTATTTTTAAAATATTCATTAAATTATTAGCATTTTAACAATTTTAGTGCTTAACAATTAGCAAATTATAACAATTTTAATGCTTTGTTTCAATCGCGCAAAATCTTAATTCATAAATTATTTATTAATAATAATCAGTTAATTATTCAAATAGCACAAAATTTTATTATTCCCGAGGCATTGAATAACATCGCTATTTTAAACATAGACAATGAAAAGAATATAAAACATCTGATGTTGGACGAAAATGTGAAAACTTCTTAACAACACAATCTTTCGAATTTGCGGAACAAATAAAATGTGGATGTTTAGATTTTTATAAAACAACTTTTAAAGAAATGAATTTTTAGAAAATGTTTGCTATATAATGATCCTTTTTTTAAACAATTAAATTTTTCAGATCCTAAAGTTGCGCTTTATATTGAAAATAGTGATGAATTTAAACATTTATTATCTGATATTACTACAAAAATAGGAAAGGAAAGGAAATATTGATATTTCAAATCTTGTGTTTGAATGGTGAATTTTACCTACAGTTTTTAATGATACAGAAAAAAATGAATTAAGTTCTTTAGAAATAGATGATATGCGGCAAAAAATATTAAATTTTGAAAATAATAATGAAGAAAAAATATTTCCTAATTTAGAATTGGTAGTAGAAGCTGTCTTATCTTTTACTCACTCCAATGCTAAAGCTGAACGTATATTTTGTAATAGATGTGATAGATGTAATAGATGTGAAATGTAAGAAACGTAATCGATTAGCTAACGATAGTATTTCAACCATTTGCAAAATTCGATCTCATTTTCAATCAAAAAATACTGTATAAATTTTGAATCTAATTCAAGACATTTGGAATTTTATAATGCACAAAATTTATATACAGAACGTAAATAATTAATTATTTACATCATTTATTTAATTTATTATGTTCACTTATCTTTTTATTTTTATTTTGTGAACAAATATTTAAAAATTAAATATTAAATGTTTTTGTATATATTAATCATATAATATTACTAATTATTTTCTTTTCTGAGTTTATTTGTTCCAGATAAGTGCTTCCAAGTGTCGTGCAATATTATTTATAATTATAATTATTAAACTATTTGTTTTATTTTTGTGATATTTTTGTGATATGCACGTAATATAGCATTAGAATTAAACGTTAGATAAGTGTTACTTGCTTTTTCACTTTTAATGTTTTCATATTTAATCAATTCATATTTATTTTTTATTTATAAAGAAAAATATAAATTTGTTTTCTGAATATTAATAAAGGGTAAGGTTATTGACACTTTCCCTTATCCTTGCAACAAATGTTGGTATTCTTTATAATTTCTGCCAAATAAAATATTATATCTATTATAAATTTTTGTTTATTTATTTAGGAATCTTACACTTTTAATCTGGAAACACTGGTAGAGTCTCGGCGCTAAGCTACGCGCAGCGACATTGGCTATTTTACGTGAGCTGCCAGAGATTAAGATTATATTGGATCTCAATAAGGGCTGAATTGAGCAGGTTTTAAGTGTGTTGTAAAATTGCTGTATCACTTTGTATTGATACGGTAATACCAACGAATCTCTTTGAAAGGAGTTCGTGAGAAATCAGGATGAGATTGTAGGATTGTATGCACGTCACTTTATTCTCTGAAGTACAAGTCGAGACTGCCGTTATCGTTCTCCTTCAAGGCGCTACCCTTCCCCTTGTCGTACGCTCCAATCGGGGACTTCCGTTAGGAACACGGTAATATGTAATGATGCGCGATCGGCGCAGTATACACAGTGCATTCAAAAAGTTCCGGGACTACCGCGCGCTAAAATCGGGAAGTGGCGCTATCTCTGCTCCAACGCGCGAACTACTTTCCGCCGACTTCTGGCTAGCTACTGTTAAAATTTCAAACCGCTATCTCGATTCAGTAGCGAGTTTTGGCTGATAGAGTAAAGCTGTGATTTTTTGTCGCGTCACAATTTTAATTATGGAGCAGAGAGCCGCCATCAAATTTTGTTTTAAATTGAAGAAACTCTCATCGAAATGGCGGATTCGGACCCAAATTTTTTGGATAAAATTATCACAGGTGACGAATCATGGTGTTTTCAGTACGATCCTTCAACCAAACGACAGTCGATGGAGTGGAGGGGTCGCGGCGAGGGGAGGCCGACCAAAATTCGCGCGGTGAAATCGAAAATCAAGACCATGTTGATCACGTTTTTTGACTCTCAGGGCATCACCCATAGAGAATTTGTGCCTCCAGGGCAAAAAGTGGATGCGGTCTTTTACAAAAGTGTCCTGGACCGATTATTGGCACGGATACGGCGCGTGCGGCCCAACCAGTACAAATCCGGAGACTGGTTCTTGCTTCATGACAATGCGCCCGCGCACACCGCGATTTTGGTAGCGCAGTTTCTAGCCAAACGGAAGGTGACTGTCATCACCCATCCCCCCTATTTTCCGGACCTCGCCCCGACAGTCTTTTTCTTGTTTCCCAAGCTAAAGAACGCTATGAAAGGGGACCGTTTTGACGATGTTCCAGACATTCAACGCAATGTGACGCGTATTATGAACTCCATACCGGCTGAGCAGTTTAAACGCGCCTTCCTCTACGAACGTTCAAAAATTTGTGTGGAAAGAGAAGGCCTATATGTAGAAAACTAATAAATATCTTTTGATTATCTCGTTTTTTCTCTGTTTTAAAAAATAGTCCCGGAACTTTTTGAATGCACTGTGTATATCCGCGTTATGACGTAACTAGGGATATTGCTCGATAGTTTACCAACTTAAATGGTAGAACTGTATGGTAGTTGCTTATAGCTCGGCCATTCTGCACTGGCATTCGTCCCGACCGTAACTAACAGTTTTTTCTTTTTTTTTTAAATTTGAAATGGAACAAATAACAAAAAACTACAAATAAATAATTAATCGTTACTGCAATAAGTAATTTTGTCTTATCTACTACGCTTAAGTCTACATAATGATAATTCATACACATTTATATATTTATCAACCGCCATTAACAGAAACGTAACTCTTACACTAACTATTAAACGCAAAATTAAAATTATTTTGATACGATAAGGTTTTACATAGATACCACTAAGTTTTATCCATGGTCGGAGTCTATCGGTCAATCGAGTTATATGATCTAGGAGTAATGTTAAAACCTGGAATATCTTTGACTACGTATCGATTATGAGGCAGTACTTTGTCTATCATGTAAGGACCTTTAAAATCCGATTTCAATTTTTTACTTTCGCCAGGTCTGACAACGTTGTCCCTAACACGCACGTATTCTCCTGCTTCGTATTTCTTTGGTGCTTTGTGACTACGATCAAAGTAAATCTTGTTATATTCTTTAATTTTATCGGTAGTTTCGATTGCAAGCTTACGGCTAGTATCTCGCTTTAATCAAGATAAATCTCGATCCGGCACAGTTTCCGTTTTAGCTAATTCAGTCAAGAACTCGATGAGTTTATTATCGGAATGATTTTTCATGTTATATCCTAACAATAACTTGGAAGGAGACGCTTTAATCGCAGAGTGAAATGTGTTATTAATTATTGCATCGTAACGAGTTTGCTGGACCAGTCAACGGGGTCGTCAACAATCTTCTTAAGTGAAGCCTTCAAGAATCTATTAATTCTCTCAACCATCCCGTTCGCCCATGCTACTGCAACCATACGATGTTTAATTTCGCGAGGATGCAAAAATTCGACAAATTCAGACGAGAACGCAATTCCACGATCGAATACAATTTCATTAGGATTTCCGTAGTTATCAAACAATGTTGAAAAGTGCTTGATCACTTCGCGTATTATAGTGGATTTTATTGGAAATAGCCAAGTGAACCGTATACACGAGTCAATAAGAAGTAGAATGTGTTTTACTTCGTTACGGAATTCAGGCAAGAGACCAAAATGATCAGTGTGCATTATTTGAAATGGGTTTTTTGCAATCGGATCTGTAACTCACCTTCTTTTGGATTAGCTGATGCGCTTGCCAGACAGGTTACGCAATTCGTTACATAACTTTTGATTTTATGGCGCATGGCTGGGAATTAATAATAGGCGTTGATGCCTTGAAAGTTTTCTCGGTATCGCAATGGGCAAATTCATCGTGGTAGATGTGTAACATTTTATGAATCATGCCTTCTGGCACTACGAATTTAATTCGATCAGGTTCTTTTTTATGTACTAGTCCATCGATAAGATCATACTCATGGTGGGTCACGTTTTTTTAAATGCTGAGTGATCATCTTAATATTCGGATCTGTTAGTTGTCTGAGCTGGAGTTCTCTCTCGAGAGGCATAATTTCCGTGGACGCAATTATCCCGCTTATCGCATCTACGTGTGTCATTTTTTGGCCATTCCTATGTTGGATTGTAAACGTATAGTTTTGTAATCGCAAAATTCAGCGAGCTACACGTGGATTAATATTAGCTTTATTCACAGCATGAACCAACAAATTACAATCAGTAATGACTTTAAACGACTAAATAAATGTGGAATCGTTCTGTGGCCTTTACAATAGCTAGCATCTCCAACTCGAAAGAATGATACCTCGGCCTCGTTAGTGGATTGACTGTAATAAGCCACAGGAGCCAGTGCACCAGAATCCTGTTTCTGAAAGAGTATCTCAGCGAGCGCAATAGACTCGCGTCAATATGCAACTCAGTATGCAAATGAGGCTGATAAGGTCTCAATATGAAAGCAAATCAGATTTTAATAATTCGAACACTTCAATACAGTTGTCATCAAATTTGAATTCCGCGTTCTTCTTGAGCAGCGAATGCAATGGTTTGGCCTTAATGGCATCCTTGATAAACCGACGGAAAAATTCACAAAATCTAAAAACCATTGTAATTCAGTAAAAACGATTTTTGGAAAGGGAAAACGTTTGACTGCTTCAACGTGTTGTTCGCTTAAAGTTATTCCGGCTGCAGATATTACGTAACCCAGAAATTTAACAGACCGCTTAAGAAATCGACTTTTTTCAAAATTAATTACAAACACATATTTTTTGAATAATAACATCGCTTGTTTAAGAACTATTAAATTTTTCTCAACGGATTCGGACGAAATGAGTATGTCATCAATATAAACCAAGACCTTGTTCTCTCTAATCAATGGATGTAATATATGATAAACTCTCTTTTGAAATTCTGCGGGGAATTCACAATATCCGAAGGGTAACCGTAGATACTCGTATTGGTCATCCGGGGTGGCAAATGAGAAATAGGATAAGTCAATAAGTTTTTAGAAAAACATAGTAACACATTAAAACACATTTTTTTTGATCGATTCATTTTTATTTCTCAACATAGTCTCNGTATACTTTTGTGTAAAGGTTGTATGCCTTGTCCCCATTATTAACAATAACGTAACAAAGCAAATTTATGATACTTAATTTTCAGCAACATCATTATTAAATTTATATATTCTTATTATACTTATTCTGTTATATGCTTAAGGGAGAAGGGGTAGTTTTGAACACTTTTTCTTCTCAGACTCATAAATTACAATGTAATGAAATTATTTATATTTCTGTTGTGCTAGCNTGCTAGTAGTTATTACAGATATTGATGTACAATAATAAACCACATTGAAACAAATATCATAATATATATATTTTATTTATATTTAAAAAAATATCTCTCTTTATGTTCAAAAGTACCCCTCTTAGGCAGTTTTGAATTACCCTGGAGCAGTTTTGAACGCATTGTAAAAAAGAAAGATTAAGCGTTCCTTATGTATTAATTTAATTATACAAAGCCTCTTTTTTAAAAATATATTAAGTTGAAAAACAAAAGTTAAGAATTTTTAATTATGCAGTACAAGAGATTACCCTACAATGACTTTGACCTTGTCAAAGGTCATATATTGTCAAGGTCATGACCCGAAGTGACCTTGGATAAATTTTAGCTCACTCGTTGTTCCTTAAAAAGTTATTAACAAAAAAAGTTCATCAACAAAACCTAACTTTTGGACAAGACTGCGCTCCGATGAAACAAATTCCCTACTTTAACAGCACAAAATATTTCCTTATATACGAGGGCAAGTCAATAAGTTTTTAGAAGAACATAGTAAAATATATCTTTTTTGATCATTTTTATTTCTCAACATAGTCTCCTTTCAGCTCGATACATTTGATCCAACGATTCTCCAACTTTTTCAAGCCGTCCGAATATGATTTGTCTAACTCTTTAAAATAAGTCTCTGTTTCGGGGATAGGCTGCTCTCTGGTGGTGAATCTCTTTTCTGCGAAGCATTTCTTCAGGCTTAGAAACAGGAAATAGTCGTAGGGAGCTAAATCTGGTGAATATGCTGAATGGGGAAACAATTCGTAGCAGAATTCGTTTAGCCATCGGTGCCGGGCACATGTGAACCCGTGCATTGTCTTGATGGAAGAGCACTTTCTTCTTCGCTAAATGGGGACGTTTTTTCTTTAAAATGTTGTTGAAACGGTCCAATAAGGCTGCGTAGTAATCGCCATTGATCGTTTGCTTTGACGGAAGGTAATCGACATGAATTATACCGCGTGCATCCCAAAAACTGTGGCCATCACCTTCCGGCCGATTTCACGATCTTCGCCTTCTTCGGAGCTGGTTCACTCGGTGTAGTCCATTGTTTTGACTGTTCCTTCGTCTCGGGTGTGAAGTAATGGATCCATGTTTCGTCCACAAATGAAGCGACGCAGAAACTCATCTGGATTACGTTGAAACATCTCCAAACATTGTTTTGAAATCGTCACACGGTCGCGCTTATGGTCACACGGTCCACAGTGAGCAAACGCGGCACCCATCTTGCCGATAGCTTTTTCATATCCAATTGTTCGTGCAAAATTGAAATCACTGTGTCATGTGATATGCCTGTGGCCTCAACAAGCTTACACACTTTCACTCGTCGATCAGTCGAAACAATATCGTGGACTTTATCGACGATTTCTGGCGTAGCAGCCTCAATTGGACGTCCCGAACGAGGTGCCTCACATGTGAATGTATGACCAGATTTAAATTCACCCAATTGTCGCAAACATTGGTGCAGATGTGCTATGAGCATTACCCAACTCGGCTTTGATTTCTTTCGGCGTTAAACCTTTCATATGTAATGTTTGATCATTGCACGAAATTCATTTTTTTCCATTTTGCAAAAAATACAAAAGTTGTTCGCTTTAATCGTCTACAGAAATGAAACCACGCGATGAATACCGCTCAAAATTTAACAGTAATCAGCTGATGCTACTTGTCAAAAAATAATGTGACATGGCACTGCGAGTACCCTCTGACATGAGATTTTCTAAGAACTTATTGATTTGCCTCGTACTTAGTGGAATCTATATGTATTTTAATTAAATGAAAACCATCCTTTAAATCAATCAAGGTAAGTACTTTCTTGTTGCCCAATCTGGCCAAAAGATCTTCAATTTTTGGAAAAGGTAATTTTTGCTTAATCACCCGATTATTGAGGGGGCGTAAATCTACATAAAGTCTTAGTTTTGTTTTTCTTACGTACTGATACCCTAGCACAATAAGAAGAGTTACTAGGCTTGATAATCTCTCTCTTAAGAAGATCATCAATTTCGCGTATTTCTAGTCATTTTGTATGGGCGAATCGACGTGGTGTGTACGCAAAGATGGAATCATCTTTTAATCTAACCTTAACACTATATCCATCGTCTGTCGGAGCAACATGAGTATTTTGTATTTCCTCAACGATTTCTCTAATTCTCCGATCGGTGTCACTGCCAAAGTCAGTATCGAAAATTACTTTGTTATCTTTAGTTTCTAAAATGTCGGCGGACACGACTTCCTTTAACAAATGTAATCTATTTATTTGAGGCATTAAGTTTAAATAAAAGAGTTAGATTATTATTGATAATAAAATCGCGACCTAATATAACGTGCGTTGACCATACATCATTATCTATGATTCATAGTCGTACTTTAAATGTATTCTCCGGTAATATTGACACACTAATATTTGTGTCTTGCAATCCAAGAACTTTAATACTCGTATTGCTCAGAGTAATGAGATTGTCAGTAATGGGTGTGTCGTACCTTGAATTTTGACCAAAAAACAACTTATGCACCAAACTTATGAACGAAACCGAGCTTTCCGTGTCTATCAGCGCAAGCATGCTACATTGGGAACCGTTAACTACATGTATTTCGATGATCGAGTTACTTATCTTTAATATTCGAGATGTATTGTCAATGACACATCCTACATGAGAGGGGTTATCTCTTGGAGTTTTTGGCGCGGCTTCAGGTATGTTTGCTGATCCGACGACGCTGTGTTGGCTGATTGCTCTTTCTTGCGTAGTTTATAACACTCAACCTGACATGGGCCTTGGCAATAAACACAAGTCGCTGTACTATTGCCCTTCGTCGAGTGTTAAGTAGATTCCGTTAAAGGAGATTTAGTACGATCTTTCTTTGTTACTGGTGGGGAAGACTTCTTAGCAATGACTCCGCAGGCAGAGGTGATTCGTCCCATCTGTCGTCCAGGAAATCGTCCATCGAATTGATACTTATAGCTGCTGCAATGCTGCGCAGTAACAAACTATTAATGCCATTAATAATTAATTGTATGCGATCATGCTCCGGCATTTGTAAGTTATTCATCAACTTCATTTTCTGCAAAGCGTAGTCTTGAAATGATTCCTTTGGGAAATTCCATTTTCGTGCTTTTGCAGAAGCACTTGAAAAGGCATGTATTTTTTAAAATACTTAATTATTGCACTCTTGAAGGAAGACCATGAGTCATTAACTTGTCCATCGTCTAAGTCGAACCATTCCCTTGCATTTTTGATAAATTTGCTCGATGCTGCAAGGAGGGTCACTCCATCGGGCACTCGGTGTATTGAGGCGACTCGTTCAACTTTTTGAATCCAAACTTCAATGTCGTCATCTTCTCTCTCTCTCCGTACCACTGAAGGAGGATGTCTGGTTAGTTAATAATTTGACAGTTTGTGCCAGCGATGCACTAGCCATAGGAGGAGGATCACTAACGTGGTGATTGTTGTTCATTATATCGGCGCCATCCATCGAATTTCGTACCGGTCGAGAAGAGAGACTGCATCTAACGGTCGTTACTTGGTTGGCGCTACATGGTTGGAGAGATATTTGTTCCGCCTGTCTCTGAAATGGTAATTGCACTTGCAATTTTCTCAATCATGTTACTGTCTTTGCATCTGTTCCATAATAAGAATCATGGATCATTGCGTTTTTTCCATGATAATAGAACGTAAAAGTGGATCGCTGCCCACACTTTGTATCGGACATACAGTTATGTGAGGATTACTGATAGATATTTCACTTTGTTCTTCGGAACCTTAGAAAATTAGAATGTTCATTAAAGGACATGAGTCTATCAATACAGTCCGATCGAGATGTCGTGATGGGAAGTTTCTTCTTAACGAATTCGTCTCTCAATTGTTCATAAGATAATTCTTCGTTTACGCTCCATACTTTTGAACAACACACGGTGGATCAATAACGTCGATAAATCGGTATGTAGTTGTGCATCCGAACTGACATTAAAAGAGAACAGTTACCAACCAAACTGGACTTGTGTTGGCAGAAAACCAAGATGGCGTTAACGCGCACGCGCAACAGAAGACCGTTACGGCCGCTTGAATAATGTGTAATGGCGACGAAATGACACAAAGCCATAAAACAATGGCGGATGCCAGGATTGCGAAAGTTCAAAGCATGCACCAACTAATGCACTCGTGATAGGCGTGCACGAAAGTCTTTCGCATTTCATTGTCTGTAAACGTTGATCGTAAGCTTAAGTCACGTATCAAAAACACTGCTACACAGCAGGAAAGAGATTCTCAGCGTATTGTAACGAACTAAGTAAAACCCGAGATCGTATGAACCGACCGAATATTGTTGCATCCGTAATACTTACAGAGCAGGACTTGCACTACTTGGACGTCGTCTATCGCGATGTTCGACACGAAAAAAACAAGAGTGTGCGAGGCAATGATCGAAAGATTCGAAAAGAAATCTGATAGAATGGTGAGAGTATCCCACTTCTGAAACTATAAGATTGCCGTCACTTTGTATTGATACGGTAATACCAATAGATCTCTTTGAAAGGGGTTCGTGAGAAATCAAATTGTAGGATTGTATGCACGTCACTTTATTCTCTGAAGTACAAGTCCAGACTGCCGTTATCGTTCTTCTCCTTCAAGGCGCTAGCCCTTCCCCTTGTTATACGGTTCAATCGGGGAATTTATTGAGACGTATGAGAGCCTGCGTTAGAATGGACGGTGGACATTTCGAGCACCTCTTATAAAATTATTTTATCCATCACAATCAATCCGCTCTTTTTAGAGCGACAAACAGTAATCCGCCCTTTTAAGGGCGACCAATACTTTCTTACATAGAATATCTCTCTTATGTAAAAAAGATCAAGAGATGGAGATAACGTACAAGAAATATTATAATAACTTATTTTGTAAAAGATTTAATAATTATCCACCGCAGGCGCAACACTATCGTACAGCACTATATTACATTTCATGTAATGCTACTTAAAAAGCATTACCCTGTTTGGAAGAAAAATCAATATCAGAAAAATCAATTATACAACATAACATGAAATATTCTGATATTGATTTTTTGACATCGATTCGATGTTGATTTGATGCTTTCGATGTCGAGCGATATCGAACCGACATCGATTCTCTCTCTCTGCTCTCTCTCTGACTGAGACATCCGTGTTTTGACAGCGCTAATATAAACATAACCAATAAAATCGATCGACTGCTTGCTATCGTTGAGTAAACGTGTCGTGTATTAGTAAAATAAACAATCGTGTGCTTCTTTCTTCGAGTGATATTCAGTCGACGAATAATTAATCGGCAGTGATTTATAGTAATTAATTATCAGATTCTCTATGAAAATCGTTTGCATGCTATCGTCGAATAAACGCGGCGTGTGATTTCTTTCTTCGAGTGATTTTCGGTCACCGAATGATTAATTGATAATAATTAAAAATGCACCATCGGTAGTAAAACGGACACTTAACTGATAGAGATACATTAATAAATTTTTTGAGGAATCATGAAAATACTTCGTTTTCTTCAAGTTAATGAATAGTTGTACGTCAATCGAGTGTAAACATATCGAAGTGATACGTTTTATAAGAAACGAAGTATTTTAATGATTATTCGATCTGCGTGCATTCTGTATCAATGGGAACGAGTGGTTTCTGAGTTAAACTTGTTAGAGGAATGGAAGTTTAATTGACATAAATGTTTGGAGCTGTACGTGATCCATCAATAATCGATATGGAAGTTTTTCTTGTTTCTCAAGCAGCATGTCATCGAAGCAATTCATCAAACTTTTTCAAAGTAATTTTGTGTGTGTGTATGTGTGTGTGTGTGTGTGTGTGTGTGTGTGTGTGTGTGTGTGTGTGTGTGTGAGAGAGAGAGAGAGAATGCGATCGCATATGCATGCGTATGTAGCGATCGTTTGATCGCAACGAGGGTCCCCCATACCGTCTGCGTCGGACAGTGAGAAACGCCGCTTCTGGCTACCTTCTCTACGCGCCCCGTCATTCGTTAATTATTTCTTGTTATAATTTAAAAATTATGCTTTTGACAAAATTTTGGCAAAGGAAAAATTGTCTTAGAATTAAGTCAAAAATATGACATTTTAAGGACAATATATTCATTTTGATTCATCCTGTATAAAAATTTCCGCTTTAGGGAAAAAATTACATAATCTCTGTTTAAAAAATATTTTAGCTCTCTCCTTAAACTTTTGATCGTTTCAAACTAGCGGTTCCATAAATATTTTTCTGTTTCTTACTATTTTCTGAAAAATTCTTGGTAAGACCGAATATTCATAAAATGTTTTACAATTTTTGTTTTCACATTGCAACAATTTAGAAACACAATATTGGTGTATTTTATCACATGTTCGATAAAAGTGAAAATTCCGTATCTCAAAATATGATTCCTATAAATTTTGAACACAATATAGTATTACGTAAAGTATTAGGTGTTGGAATTAATTCGTAGCGTTTTACAAGAGATGGCACAAGCAGTACACTATTTCGTTGTTACCTATAGTTCTGTATACATTGTAAACATCTATCATAGGACATCATTTGCCGTACATAACCTTTCTTGAAATCATAAATAACAACACTGTATAATTCATTGAATATGTCAAAATTTGTGCCAGATAAAGTGTTTTTGCGGGGAGTTTTGCTTCATTACTTTAATATGAACAAAAGTGCAGCTGAAGCTCATCGTATTTTAGTGGATGTGTATAGTGAACATGCTCTGGCTGAGCAAACGTGTAGGAAGTGGTTTGCACGTTTTAAAGCTGGTGATTTCGACTTGGATGACAAGGAGCGACCTGGTCAGCCGAAAAAATTTGAAGATAACGATTTGCAGGCACTGCTCAATGAAAACTCATGTCAAACACTTAAAGAATTATCTACGTCATTGGAAGTTGACTTCTCAACAATAGGAAAACGTCTTAAAAGTTTGGGCATGATCCAGAAGGAAGGACATTGGGTCCCATATGAATTGAAACCAAGGGATATTGAGAGACGTTTTCTCACGTGCGAACTGCTGCTTCAACGGCAGAAAAGAAAAGGTTTTTTGCATCGGATTGTTACCGGTGACGAAAAGTGGATCCATTATGACAATCCAAAGCGCAGAAAGTCATGGGTTAAGCCCGGCGAACCATCAACATCAGTGGCAAAGCCCAATATCCATGGCTCAAAGCTCCTGCTCTGTATTTGGTGGGATCAGAAGGGTGTCATATACTACGAACTGCTAAAACCGCATGAAACCATTACTGGAGATCTTTACCGACGGCAACTGATGCGCTTGAGCCGTGCATTGAAGCAAAAACGGCCGGAATACTTCGAAAGACACGATAAAATCATCTTGCTGCACGACAATGCTCGCCCACACGTTGCAAAACCGGTAAAAACATACCTGGAAACACTTAAATGGGAAGTGCTACCGCACCCGCCGTATTCTCCTGATATTGCACCTAGCGACTACCACTTGTTTCGATCATTAGCTCATAGCTTGTGCGAACAGAAGTTCACATCTTATGAAGATTGTACAAAATGGTTCGATTCCTGGATTTCATCTAAAGACGAACAGTTCTTCCGACGTGGTATTCATTCACTGCCCGAAAGATGGTCAAAAGTAGTAGAAAGTGATGGGAAGTACTTTCATTAATGTATTTTTTAATGCTCATGTGAAATAAATAACATTCTTTCATTAAAAAAACGCTACGAATTAATTCCAACACCTAATATTTCTAAACACGGCTCTTTTAGGCCACCATAGTTTAGTGCATTGGTATACAGTTTCGTTTTTCGAATGAAATTGTTAACAGATAAATTCTTCTGCAACACAAATGCTATGTAATGTTCACAAATATGCTTCATAACAGCATTTGTAGTACAACCGGCTAAATAAAATAATCATTTTGCGTCATAGTCAGAAATAGTGCTGCTGATTTCGTTGAAAGAAAATGTACAAATTTGAATTTCATCGATATGCAAAATATTTGTCTTGTCAACAGTTGCAGGATGAAGTGTCAGAGATGCTTTTTCACAATTGGATTTTTTTTTAGACTTACAAAAATCGAGTAAAAAATTATCCGAATCATTATAATATTAGGTGTTGGAATTAATTCGTAGCGTTTTACAAGAGATGGCACAAGCAGTACACTATTTCGTTGTTACCTATAGTTCNCGTTTAACACTCGATACGAATTGAAACATACTAATGCTTTTTATGGCACGCAAGCATTTTAGCGCAATTGACATTTTCCCTTTGTTTCTTATTTGCAAAAAAATTTTTCCGTTGCATCCTCAGTAAAACGATGCTCTAATACGAAATTAAATCCATTTTTAAATAAAAATTCTACCATGTCGCAAAAAGATAACATCGATAATACTAAAGCATAGTTTAAAGGCTCTCAAAAACAGTTTCATGGAATGTATCTATAATTGTATGCAGGAAAATATACTTTTGATCACAGTTTCTCAAAGTAATTGAAGCCTTTCGAAGACTTTTGAGGATACAAGAGAAAACCATTCGTATAGTCGAATAAGAGCAGCAGTAGTTAGCGCATTTTTTGGCAATAACTTTTCCTCAACTGCTATTTCTAGTGCACTAACTGTTTTCGGAAAAAAAAAACGGACCCAAATTTTCATTTTGTCAAATTGATGAATATGTTTTCTACGTAAATGATGTAATCTTCGGACTTCTTTGTTATTATTTATTTCGTTATGTCACAATGACTTGATATATTGTATGTACTATCGATATGTTTATCGGAAACTTTTCGTGTTCCACGAATGCATCAGGGAGATACAAATTAGTTCGGTCCGTTTTTTTGTGTTTAAAAATGCATTTATTTCAAAACAAAATGAATGAACAGATTAATTAAAGTATTGTCCATCGCTGGCTAATACTTTTTTCCATCTCTCAGGCCATTTTCGAATTCCATTTCGAAAAAATGACTCGTCTTTGGAGGCGATCCAATTTTGGAGCCAATTTTCGATTTCTGCGAAAGAAGTGAACCGGTGACTTGCCAAATCGTGCTGCATCCTTCAGAACAACTAATATTCAGAAGGAGCAATGTTCGGAGAATACGGCGGTAAAACATACCATTTGAGCGTTTCCAAATATTTTTTTACGACTTTTACGACATGAGGCCGAGCGTTGTCATGAAGAAAAATAACTTTATCATGTCTTTACTCGTATTCCGACCGTTTTTCTCGGCTCAAATGAATCAATTGTAGCCGATACCGATCGCTCGTAATGGAATCGCAAGTGGTTTCAACATGGTTTCAGCAGCTCACAGTAAACAACACCCTTTTGGTCCCACCAGATACAGAGCACGATCTTCGAATCATGAATGTTCGACTTTGGTGTTGATGTTGAGGTCGATGGCAACGATTGACCGGGCTTAGCGTAGTATTTTTTCTTCTTGGGGTTGTCGTAGAATATCCACTTCTCATCTCCAGTCACAATCCGATGCAAAAAATCTTTTCTTTGTTGTCTTCGAATCAGCTGTTTGCAAGTGAAAAATCGCTTTCAACGTCTCTCGGTTTCAGTTCATAAGGCACCCAATTTCCTTTTTGNGAGGGATGAATATGTTTTCTACGTAAATGATGTAATCTTCGGACTTCTTTGTTATTATTTATTTCGTTATGTCACAATGACTTGATATATTGTATGTACTATCGATATGTTTATCGGAAACTTTTCGTGTTCCACGAATGCATCAGGGAGATACAAATTAGTTCGGTCCGTTTTTTTGTGTTTAAAAATGCATTTATTTCAAAACAAAATGAATGAACAGATTAATTAAAGTATTGTCCATCGCTGGCTAATACTTTTTTCCATCTCTCAGGCCATTTTCGAATTCCATTTCGAAAAAATGACTCGTCTTTGGAGGCGATCCAATTTTGGAGCCAATTTTCGATTTCTGCGAAAGAAGTGAACCGGTGACTTGCCAAATCGTGCTGCATCCTTCAGAACAACTAATATTCAGAAGGAGCAATGTTCGGAGAATACGGCGGTAAAACATACCATTTGAGCGTTTCCAAATATTTTTTTACGACTTTTACGACATGAGGCCGAGCGTTGTCATGAAGAAAAATAACTTTATCATGTCTTTACTCGNATCATGCGAGACTATGCCCGTATGCGTCTATAGTTTCACACGCTCGAACGCCCGAATTAAAACGCGATACGCGAACACATCAGACTTAAGAATAGGGTAAATTGTATAATTTGCATAATTGCCAAGCATTAACTAAATTANGCTCAAATGAATCAATTGTAGCCGATACCGATCGCTCGTAATGGAATCGCAAGTGGTTTCAACATGGTTTCAGCAGCTCACAGTAAACAACACCCTTTTGGTCCCACCAGATACAGAGCACGATCTTCGAATCATGAATGTTCGACTTTGGTNAAGTATCTTATTTCTTTCAATCCAGTTCTTGGCGAACCCACAAACTGTATGCTACACCCAAGGATACAACATTACTACTTTTGAAATCTGGATGTACGACAAAATAAGCTTTTCTCTGTTTGTAATGAACATTTGTAATTGCATCTGAGCTTTATATTTTTTGGCTGATCCTTATTTGGTAAACATTTTTTAAAGTTTTGTCTGAGCTTGGATATTTGATTTCTACAATGAAATCATCTCCACCTCAGATCAAAGATCGAAAACATGGATTATAATAAAAGACCACTTTTGTGATATTCCANCACTTTTGTGACATTCCAGTCCCGTTTTACTTTGTAATACACGTAAAACTTCACTTCTATGCGTTTCCCTCTTTCCATTTGTGCCAAATGAAACAGTTTAGGTGCTCTGATAATTTTATTTATAATAGTACAATCCGGTTTTGGCAATGAGTAGATTCATATATCTTCGAAGCTGTTGTCTATATCGTAATTCATACCATTATGAATTGTCAGTATGATCTACAGTACATTTGTTTACTTTCTCATAAATAGCTTTTAACATTCGTGATTTGCGCAAATAACATAAATTCATCTGCCAAAGATTTCCCTTCTTTTAAAAAATCAATCATTAGGAAATGTAATGAGATCGAAGTTATACATCTTTTGGATATAACATAATGATGCCTATCAATGTTTTTTTCTTTTCAGCGATATGGAGAACTGTTCCTAGAAAAGAAAGATATTCATCAGATATGTTTTCAGACTCTGCAGAAGTAATAGATGTCTTCAACAAAACTTTTGCTTTGATAAGTTGTTTCGCTCTCCCAACTTTTACCAATATAGGTTTTGTCGAATAACACTATACATCCGTAGGAGATAATTCTTCAGAACGTCTATGAGTCCACATCAAAAAAATTATTGCATGCTTGCAATCACCTATAATGAAATAGATTACACATGTTAATGAAGAGGTATGTGTTACAACACATTATACAAATAAATTTATGCATCAACGAAGTGTTTTAAGACCTCAAAAGTGAAGAAACAACTGAGTAAGTCCTTAACTTATAAATTGTAAATCTTAATTTTTAAATCAAACTTACCACTTAAAGCAGCACAATCATGATATTCTACATTAATAATCGATTCAGTTTCTTCATTCTGTTAGAATTACAGAATATCCTTTATTTCGAACTCGGCATTCAGGACAAACCTTGGCTTTAACAGTGCAAATTGTATTTTTCCTTTCTAAGCAAACATAACCTATCGCGGAATCCTCATCATTTTGCCGAGAAGAGCTAAAATAACAATAAATAAATGAATAAAGATGAAATGAATAACAATATTTAAATAAATATTATCAAATCTTAATAGATTTTTGTATAAATAATATAGTGATTACATATTAACTTTTGCATTGTGGAACTCAGCAGCGTTAAAATTATAATTGTTCTTCATATATTTATAAACCATGAATATGTCCACTTTTGGTAAATTATTAGAATTAAATTCAAAAATTGAAAATCTGTAATATACATTATTAACTAATGTCAATAATGTGTGTTACAGATTTTCAATTTTTGAATTTAAATTATTTGAGCCGCGCTAAGTTAATGCGAAATGTATAAACAATACTTTATTTCGTAACCTTCATAAAAAACATTTCGACCTTTTTAATATGGTCATTTTCAATGTGCATTTTTAAATATTGATCGGGCGATTAAAATAAAAACATTAAAATTATTACGAATTACATAAATTAGTCGAAGGAACAATTGTTCTTGTTTGTACGTTACGCTACGGACGCTTTGTATGTCCGTGTGTAGATATATTGCTCATGGGATCTTCAAACTACTCAACTCTAGGATATATGGCTCCTAAATTACCGTCTTTTTTATGAGAAAAGAGCTAAACTAAAGTTGAAAAATTATACTTATTATATTAGGTGTAGTAAAAAGAAATCCATTATTTTTCCAATAGATGGCTTTAGTAATCTGTATCTCGCAATGCGAGATCCATCAATATCAAAAATGATAGCTTCTCGCAACACATAAGTTAAAAAATTTATAATTTCTACAGTAAGATAATGTTCATTCTACTTTGATTTTTACTACACAGTTAAATAAGATCAAGAAAACATGCGCAGTTTTAATACTTATAATCAGTTCAACACAATGATCACACGTAAGTAAAAATTTTTGTTTATACTTTGTCACTTCTAATAGCTTGAAATAATGTTTCTGCAAATTCATTGCCATTTAGCAAATCAGTCAATTTGATGTTAAAAGAATCACTATGATTGCACACATCGATACACAATTTATTAACAATGCTCGTATGAGAATAACACACATCGCAATTTATACACTCGTTAATTTTAGTTTATTTTGTGCGAATTTTGTACTGAAAAAGATTCAAAACAAAAGATCGAAATGTTTATGTACACATTTATATTTAAAACAAGACATCATTTGCACCTGTACATCTCATGCTGACTCATATAGGCTTATTACACACATTATTGACTAATTTCATTTGAGCCTGTATTAATATATAACAAAGCCATACAATCCGACAGTAGCAACTGTCTTTTGACTTCCTCATATAGTAATATCTTACAGTTCGGCCAGCCTGAAAGATCATTCGTCCCAAATGACTAATAAAGACGACGAGTGATTTTTATCTCACGGGGGCATGTAGTCAAATCAGGATCCTGTTGAGATTCACTGTCGATGAAGGCGAGAGTGCGTGGTAATTCTCACGGGGGCACATAACCAAATCACAATCCCGCTGAGTCCCACTGACCGCATCTCCAGAAATTTCTTATTTGAAGAGGATTCTTTTCCCGAGAAAGAAATAAATAATAAGAAAAAAAATAAATTATATAATTATTGAAAATTGAGTCGTGTTACGGTTAATATGATTCCTATGCTCGTTAATGCGCATTTATAGACATCTGCTTATTTGTATCCAACGTATAATGCGTTATAACTATTACAATTTATTTTGAATACGTTTGTGAGTAATCACTTAGAGAGAGAGAATTTTTTTGTATTTTGATGAATTAATTTGCTTTCACCTTTATAAACCATACGTAAGAGTCAATTTTAAAGAAATTCTTGATCTTATCTGAGATAGAAAGAATAAAAAATATGGTAAAAAATCTTTGGTTATATTGGGAGTACAAATTAGTTCGGTCCATTTTTTTGTGTTCAAAAATGCATTTATTTCAAAACAAAATGAATAAACAGATTAATTAAAATATTATCCATCGCTGCTACTACTTTTTTCCATCTCTCAGGCAATTTTCGAATTCCATTTCGAAAAAATGACTCGTCTTTGGAGGCGATCCAATTTTGGAGCCAATTTTCGATTTCTGCGAAAGAAGTGAACCGGTGACTTGCCAAATCGTGCTGCATTCTTCGGAACAACCAGTATTCAGAAGGAGCAATGTCCGGAGAATACGGCGGTAAAACATCCCATTTGAGCGTTTCCAAATATTTTTTTATGACTTTTGCGACATGAGGCCGAGCGTTGTCATGAAGAAAAATAACTTTACCATGTCTTTGCTCATATTCCGGCCGTTTTTCTCGGCTCAAATGCACGGCTCAAACGAATCAATTGTAGCCGATATCGATCGCCCATAATGGAATCGCCAGGTGGTTTCAACATGGTTTCAGCAGCTCATAGTAAACAACACCCTTTTGGTCCCACCAGATACAGAGCACGATCTTCGAACCATGAATGTTCGGCTTTGGTGTTGATGTTGAGGTCGATGGCAATGATTGACCGGGCTTAGCGTAGTATTTTTTCTTCTTGGGGTTGTCGTAGAATATCCACTTCTCATCTCCAGTCATAATCCGATGCAAAAAACCTTTTCTTTGTTGTCTTTGAATCAGCTGTTCGCAAGTGAAAAATCGCCTTTCAACGTCTCTCGGTTTCAGTTCATAAGGCACCCAATTTCCTTGTTTTTGAATTATTCCCATGGCTCTCAATCGTGCAGAAACGGCTTGTTGAGTTACTCCCAATGATTCTGCAAGCTCCTCTTGCGTTTGACTCTGATCTTCTTCGAGTAATGCCTCTAATTCTTTGTCTTCGAATTTTTTTGGCTGTTCAGAGCGAGGCTTGTCTTCAACGCTGAAATCTCCATTCTTGAAACGTCGGAACCATTCCCTACATCATTTATCAGTTGGAGCAGTGTCACCATAAACTTCGACAAGCATTCGATGGACTTCAGCTGCACTTTTCTTCCAATTAAAGCAGAAAATTAGAACCTCCCGCAAATGTTGCTTGGTTAACACAAAATTCGACATTTCAAACACAGTAAAAATCAAGGTTTTTGTATGAAATTCAAAGCGATATAAACTGAATATTATTAGCAGATGTCTAACCTCTCTGAAAACGCCAAAATCAGCTGTCACTATGAACCATTCACAACAGCCGGAGCCATCTTTTGGAAAACGGACCGAATTAATTTGTACTCCCAATAATTGTCTCTGATCGTTGTTCTGCTAATTTAAGTTTTGTTGAAATTATTTGAGCAAACTTTTTATGAAGTCTCTTTTTTATTATGGAGAACATTAGTTCAAAATATCCATTATCTAGTAAAATTTTTATGATTGAGTCTAGGTTTTTATGATGGAAATAAGGAACGGATAGTAAAATAACTCTGTCTATAAGGCTTATCATTATACCTTTTTTTGGCAAAGCGGATGCTATGAATGAAAATTTGAAAACTGGGCAGAGAA
Source organism: Acromyrmex charruanus (assembly GCA_017607545.1). NCBI lineage: Eukaryota > Metazoa > Arthropoda > Insecta > Hymenoptera > Formicidae > Acromyrmex > Acromyrmex charruanus. The sequence goes on from JAANIC010001396.1 coordinate 165,433, forward strand.
TATCGCCTTTCTGTATGTCATAAATTAGTTTATAGTTCTGTTTGATTAAGCAGAACTATAAACTAATTTCGTCAAACAAGTTTAATAAAATCTCTGAGTTCTGGTAAATTTCAATCTCGGGTGGTAAGCATTGAATATGTCTACTACTAGTTCGTCAATGAAAATTTTATTCAGAGTGAGTATAATATCATCAACGTATCTTATAAAAACGATGGAGTGGCGGTTAATTTTTTTAGGAAAGTCATCTCTAAGGCCCGATTTCACAATATATGGTTACCTAAACGTTAAAGGTTACTAAGAAGTTTAGCGTTTCATCACAATTGGTTAGGAATTAACCATCAAGTTAACTTGGGCGTATTTTACTGGATGATGCTTGGGTTAACCGAGATTTTGAAGCATTATAACCTTATATTTTTTAAGAACAGATTTCTGCTATTTGCTCTTTCTACTATTTGCAGTAGTAGCGAATATAAATGGATGTGCTAATTAAAAATGGATATAGATATAAATGCGTACAGCAGTGATGAAGGTTTTGAAGAACCAAGACAAAGATAATTCAGACCGAGGATAAATTACTTTGAAGAATATGATCAACATGAATTTCACGCTAGATTCAAATTAAGCCCGAGAACTGTGGAAAGCATTTTGGAAGAAATTGGACATTATTTCCCATCCCACAGAAAGATTTATTATAGTTGCTTATTTATATTCATAAGCTTTAATTTGAGATAATTATTTTCATAATTTTATTTTTTAGAAATAATTGTCTTACTGCAAGTCAGCAGTTACTACTTGCATTAAACTTTTACGCAAATGGGTCTTTTTTTGAGAGTAGCAGATTTTGGCGGAATTAGTACATCTACAGCTAGTTGGACGGTGAGAAGAGTTCTAAAGCTATAGCTGCTTTACGTCCAACTTACACAGTGCATTCAAAAAGTTCCGGGACTACCGCGCGCTAAAATCGGGAAGTGGCGCTATCTCTGCTCCAACGCGCGAACTACTTTCCGCCGACTTCTGGCTAGCTACTGTTAAAATTTCAAACCGCTATCTCGATTCAGTAGCGAGTTTTGGCTGATAGAGTAAAGCTGTGATTTTTTGTCGCGTCACAATTTTAATTATGGAGCAGAGAGCCGCCATCAAATTTTGTTTTAAATTGAAGAAAACTCCAAGTGAAACCCTCGAATTGTTACAAACCGCGTATGGAAATGAATGTCTTAGTCGTAGTAAAGTGTTCGAGTGGTATGCGCGTTTCAAAGCCGGTCGGGAGTCACTGGCAGACGATCCGCGAGAGGGGCGTCCCTCCACTTCCACCACTGATGCGAACATCGAGCGAGTGCGCGTTGCTGTGGCCTCCAATCCACGTGCTACTGTTGAAATGTTGTCCGACGAGTTACACATCAGCGAGGGAAGTGTTCACACCATTCTAACCGGAAAACTGGGTAAGAGCAAGATCTGCGCGAAGTTCGTTCCTCATTTTTTAACACCAGAGCAAAAAATTCGTCGAGTGGCAGCATCGGAAACTCTCATCGAAATGGCGGATTCGGACCCAAATTTTTTGGATAAAATTATCACAGGTGACGAATCATGGTGTTTTCAGTACGATCCTTCAACCAAACGACAGTCGATGGAGTGGAGGGGTCGCGGCGAGGGGAGGCCGACCAAAATTCGCGCGGTGAAATCGAAAATCAAGACCATGTTGATCACGTTTTTTGACTCTCAGGGCATCACCCATAGAGAATTTGTGCCTCCAGGGCAAAAAGTGGATGCGGTCTTTTACAAAAGTGTCCTGGACCGATTATTGGCACGGATACGGCGCGTGCGGCCCAACCAGTACAAATCCGGAGACTGGTTCTTGCTTCATGACAATGCGCCCGCGCACACCGCGATTTTGGTAGCGCAGTTTCTAGCCAAACGGAAGGTGACTGTCATCACCCATCCCCCCTATTCTCCGGACCTCGCCCCGGCAGACTTTTTCTTGTTTCCCAAGCTAAAGAACGCTATGAAAGGGGACCGTTTTGACGATGTTCCAGACATTCAACGCAATGTGACGCGTATTATGAACTCCATACCGGCTGAGCAGTTTAAACGCGCCTTCCGACACCTCTACGAACGTTCAAAAATTTGTGTGGAAAGAGAAGGCCTATATGTAGAAAACTAATAAATATCTTTTGATTATCTCGTTTTTTCTCTGTTTTAAAAAATAGTCCCGGAACTTTTTGAATGCACTGTGTATATAAAAATGCCTGAAGGTGATGACGTTACTGAAGTAAAACAGGCTTTCTATAACATCGCCCGACTTCCAAGATGTATCGGGGCATTAGACTGTACCCACGTTAAAATACAATCACCAGGTGGCCATAATGCTGAAATATTTCGAAATAGGAAACAAATCTTTTCTCTAAATGTACAAACCATTGCTGATCCATTTCTAAAAATAAGAGATATAGTAGTACGATGGCCAGTATCTTGTCATGATGGTCACATATTCAGAAATTCTGCTTTATATGCTTCTTTAGAAATTGGTCGATTTGGAGACAATGTGATAGTAGCGGATAGCGGATATCCAATAAAATCTTATTTATTGACTCCTCTACAGCAAGTAAGAAATTACGCGGAGGCGCTTTATAAATCCCTAGTTCGTACAAGAAATGTTATAGAAAGAAAATATGGTATGGAAGAGAAGATTTCCAGCATTGGCGATGAGAATATGTCTAAAACTAGATACAATTCAAGCTATGATAGTAGCTATTCTTGATAATATATAGCTTGTAAAAAAAAAGAAAGGATACCACCAGTAAATCATGAGCAAGAAATTGCTATTAATAATATTAATAATATTCCTGTGCAAAATGCAGAACGTGATATTATTGGAATTAATGCAAATAATCGAATAAGACATAACTTTATCTATAATTACTTTGCAACTTTATAATTATTTTTTAATTACAATAAAATATATGTAATTATATTTATTTAACGTATTCAAACATTTTGTGTATTAGAACATGTATGTGTACTTAACATATGTTGAAACATTTATTAAAATATATATTCGTATAACACTCTAAACATATGTTAAAATTTTCTTATAATAAATGTTTGTATATTAGATTATCTTCAGAACCATTACTCTCGTGCTTCAAAAAATAAAACTATAAATATATTCAAGGAATACACGTAGGGTATTCAACATAACGAAACATATAATTTGTACTTTAATTGAAGAAAGAAAATATCACGCTCATAAATTTGCACATTTATATTTTTTTGAGGATTTCAAGTTTTTTTTCCTTAATTTGCTTTTTTTGGAGAATTTCCATTTTTATATTATATTCCTCTAAAAGCATTTTTTTCTGTAATTTTAAAAAGTTTAGTTTTTCAGAAATTATTTACTTCTCCAAATCGTCTTTTTAAGACACGCTGATCTGTTCCTTTTTCTTTTCCTAAAAAATAAAAATTATTTGTTTACAAATTTTTTAGGACAAATAATGATATATATTTATTCTGAATGGGATATTAAGAAATTTGTAAAACTATTAAGTTATGCAGTTTCATTAGAATATTCAATAAAATTCGTTTATTAATAATAAATTTCTCCGATATAGAATCTTTTAAATTTTTACTGCAATATATAATCCAATCATTTACAGAAGATGATGTTTCCATTAAGATGATGTTTTTCTTATTTCCTAAAATTTATAATTTGAGTAACTTTAAAAGCTCTGAATTTGTGAACATATACTCATTTCAATACATTATTAAGAAACTAAACCTTGATCATCAATCTCTTGATCATCAGGAACATTATACAATAAGTCTCTTTATCTTGATCGAGGCAGTTAGGCAAAATGGAAATAGAGTTGCTGTTTAATGTTTCATCAATCACTATTAAATAAAAAGTGAATTATTAAAACAATGATAAATATAAATTAAAAATTATAAAAATAGTATAATAAAACTTACTGTTAATATTTTACGAGTCACAGTCATATGAGTTTTGTAAGCTAGAAACTTATTCCCTTAATATATCTTTAATCGTCAAATTTACATCGACGTCACATTTACTGAAAGGACCTCCACCTAGACCAGTGCAGTTAGCTCGAAAAGACATGGAAATGGTGAAAAATTAAGAACAGGTCGCCGCTAGGTGGAATCGGTAAAAAATAATGAGACGAATGATATATCCAAAATTCAAGCATTTTGTAGTGGGGGAAGGGGGTTGTGGGGGGGTTTTTAGGGGGTAAGAGTGGTTTTTCGCTATTTCCGGCGAAACTATGCCTCCGATCGGAAAATGTTGTGTGGCAATGTTGTAGATATTGAAAAGATCTACAACTTTTGTATATATAATTTTTGCACATAACCTCAAAATTTTTGAGATAAATTGAAAAAACCGGTTTTTTCGTTTTTATTTTTTTTCTTGTGCAAAAAACATTTTTTTTTCACCATATTTGATGGAAACGTACCTTTTTATGGTCCAAACAAGCTGTAATTTTTCGGAATAAAAATATTAATTTTTTAATTAATATACATCGAAAAAATGAATATTTTTATTCCGAAAAATTACAGCTTGTTTGGACCATAAAAAGGTACGTTTCCATCAAATATGGTGAAAAAAAAATGTTTTTTGAACAAGAAAAAAAATAAAAACGAAAAAACCGGTTTTTTCAATTTATCTCAAAAATTTTGAGGTTATGTGCAAAAATTATATATACAAAAGTTGTAGATCTTTTCAATATCTACAACATTGCCACACAACATTTTCCGATCGGAGGCATAGTTTCGCCGGAAATAGCGAAAAACCACTCTTACCCCCTAAAAACCCCCCCACAACCCCCTTCCCCCACTACAAAATGCTTTAATTTTGGATATATCATTCGTCTCATTATTTTTTACCGATTACACCTAGTAGCGACCTGTTCTTAATTTTTCACCTACATTATGCTATCTGCACTGGTCTAACCTGTTTTATTAGCATTAATTTTTTCTAAGGCAAATTTCCTTTTATCTTTTTTTTTAAATTATTATATCTTGCTTTTAAATGTGTCACACTTCTGAAAGTATTGCCACTTTTGCTATTAAATTCACTTTCAATTTTCAACCATACTTTCTCTTTGTCTTTCCATGTAACGACGTTACATTCTATAATATTTTTATATTTTTCAACGAGACTAATTAGAAGCTGCTCTTCGCATTTTGAGAAATTTGGTGCTCGTTTCTCTTCTTTCATGTCTGCTTTTTTTTGGGACTGAGACTGCTATGAATTGAAGTTTTGTATTAAGCACAGAAATATCAAATTATATTCAAATCTAATTAATTTATTATTAAAAGACAATAAATAAAAGACAATAAATAGCTTATTATACCTAAAAAGTTTAATATATTAAACTTCTCACTAGCTAAGGTAGCAAGCTGACATTACACTAATCATCATTTTTGTACAAAAATATCAAAATATCGAAGTAATAAAACGTTACTTTGCTGAAGATTACTTACCATAGCATATATTATATATTTCACAAATTTTAATAGATTTATATAATAAATGAAACAAAATATATTTTAAATGTTTACAATATAGTAGATCCTGCAGACCGTTTTAACCTCGATAAGTTACGCCAAACGTACGATCAGTGTTACCATCCCAATAGAAATACATGTAACCTTTAATTTATTTAATCATAAGGTTCTGAAACAGTGTAAATAGTTAACTATCGAGTTATAGTTAACCTAATCTTTTGGTTAACCATATATTGTGAAATTGGGCCTAAGTCTTGCATAACAATGTCTGCTACAATAGGAGATAATGACGATTTCATGGGTATACCGTAAGTTTGCTTATAAAATTTATTTAAACGCAAAAAACGTAGAATTGAAAACTAACTCTGTTACCTTGAAAAATTCGTTTTTGGTGATTTAAATGTTACGTTCAATGAGAGACCACCTGAGTGAAAATCCATCTAATACTAATTTGATAGGTATGTTAGTGATACTACGTTAAGAGGTAAAAGTGAAGTATCTTCGAAAATTGTCAAATTAAAATGCATTTTGTCAAATAGAAGTTATTGTCAATAGAACTGTTGGCTCCTGGCAGGCTTTTAAGAATTAATTTACGCAAAAATGTTGCTAAGTTATGAAATGGGCTCCTTATGGACAATAACTTGAAATGGATTACTAGGTTTGTAAATTTCAAATAAATCATATGCATGTGCGTTAGGATGTGATTGATCGAGTTTAGGGATTTGATATGAATCCTTTGTGAATCCATAATGCTCCCAATTTTTTAGCTTTTAACTCAATGATCACTTTGTTTACAGGATTTAGTTTTATAATAGTATAAGAGACTTTGCTCTGAGACTTTGCAAACAGTAATTCCATTTTTTGTATGTGGTCTGTTTTATCCGTGGCTACTATTATGTTACCCTTGTCCGCTTATGTGAACAGAATATGTTGTCTTTTATAAAATTTTTTGTTTTGGAAAGATGGCAAAGAATATTTTTTCCATCATCGTTCTGTTATTGTGTGTATTTTTTATAGTTTAATTACTAGTACTATTTTGTTGTTGATATCTTTTCTATTCAGAGTTTTTAGCCTTAAAATTGTATTTTATGTGTTTAATAAAGTCATGTTAAACGTCGGTAGACAAAAATCGTCACCTAATTGTAGCAAAGCTTATACTTCCATAGGTATTAATGATGTGATGATACGCCCCTTCTCGTCATTAATTCCAGGCCGCCCATCTGTCCGGCATACTCGGCGCTTTATGCTACAATCCGACTTATGTGTGCATACACACAATGCGACGCGTGGGAAGAGGGAATATTCCTCCCCTCCTCTACCCCAACGAACGTCCACCGGCTGGGGTATAAATACCGAACCGAGCAAAGTTTGAGAGGAATCTTGTTCAGACCATAGTTCCACCACCGATCATACGTCAGATCTTCCATGAGGCGATTGATCAAAAACGGCCTCCTATACCGTACATGGATTCGGAATGACTCTATATACATAAAGCGCTATCCTATCACTTCGCCGATACGGCTTCATCATCGTGGCCATCTCATGGCCATCACTATTGCTCCTCAGCCGGATCTTGCTTAACCTGCTCAGCCTGTAGGATCTACATTCATCTTACTACAGACGTTGCTTCTGCGGGCCTGTCTGTGCTGCAACTTTTTTGTGTTCTGCGCGTAATGGACATCTATCCTGCGCGCCAATCATGCTAATTAGCTACTAATACCGCCATTTTGCGCCCACCCAAGTTTTCTTCTTCTGTAGTTCATATCGTTGGATTTGGCGCTATTTTCAAAAATCCGTCGTCGCGAAAAGACTGACGCTTACGTGCGACGGTCTTCACGTGCAAGGGTTCCCTATCCCACGTCAACTGCCAATCTCTCTTTTCCTACTTAACCGAATTCCAGGACTATTTTCTTTGTAACATTTCATTTTATAGCTTTGAAACATGATTGAAATCTCATATTCCCGATAATTTTGTTAACTTATCTGACTTTGAATTTATTAGACTCGATAGGACAGAAAAGGGGGGAGAGGATATTCGTCTTTACGTGCGCAATGTCAGAGCGCAGTGTTAGAGTCCTTGCCTCCTCTCTTGGATCCTAGAGCTCAACCTTATAAAGTTGTGCGAGTTAAATCGAACAATTCTTATCGATGTTGAGCGTGAAGTGCTTGACGAGGGCCCTAAGAAAACCAGTTCATGCGCTGAATACATGAAGCCATGGTCCTCTGTGCTGTAGTCATCTGGGACAGATGTCTTTTCAGGACGGCCGAGTTGTGGGGATCTTAATCTCTACAACTGCATGCGAATTCAAGTTATGCGCGCTCTCTAGAGCTATTCTCTCCCCTTCGAGCGGCGCGGACGCTAGAGCACCCCCCAAGGCGGCGACCCCACGAGAGGGCGCAGAGACTGAGCGAGGACACACAGGAGAGAGACGCGTGAGAAAGGACATTATTGTTTTTGCTAAGTTAACGAGTGTCATAGCGAAAACCTACGCCTCGATACATACATCCGTTAGGGTCTTTAACGTGATCCTACATAATTTGGGATACATGCTGTTAGATATTTAAGTCGTCAAATGTCGATCTTTCCTTAGCATAATTTATCGCCCTACTAGGAGCACTTTTCTCTGTTTCAGGCTGACTTCGAAAGACTCCATTCCTCACTCTTCTTTGCTGATATTATTGAAGATTTCATCATCGATCTCAATTGGTCTTCTTTCGACGCTGACTCTTTACTAGATTTCTATTCTAATAATTATTTCTACCTCTTTCCTTTTAGCAACACACATCATACTCTACCTCTCATACATGGATTGATCATTGCCTCATTAACGACCGAGCTTTACTTGCATTTTATAATCAACAACCACTCTCTTTCTTATCCACGATCTGGTTGAAATAACCTTAAATCTTTCAGTGCATCGTCTACCGTCGCGCATTGTTCAGATCAGAGATTATTTCAGCTTTAATATCAAACTCTTCCAACATTCTTTTCATTCTCATAACTGGCCAGTCCTTTATGCTTCTACTCTCGATATTTAACTTTAACTTCTACCTATCCTATACTCGTGACTTTCACGAGTGACCTTCCCTACATGCTCATTTAGAGGCTATATGAAATGCATCAAAGTCCTGAATTAACGAGTCAGGACTTTGATGCGAGACGCGGCAAGCAGAGCGTATCGGTTTCATCTTTCTCTCGTGCACCGAGATACTTTCTGCTCCTTGCGCAACAAAGTAAATTGCCGTATTGGCGAGGCCAGGAATAAATATAAATTATTTAAGGATGACCATCGTGAAGTGGTCTACAAAATTAATTGTTTGAATTGCGTAGCATCGTATGTTGGCCAAACGAAGAGAAAATTAAAAACTCGGATAAAAGAACATAAGTCGGATATAAAGAAATCGACATCCGAGATGTCTGTGGTTTCACGTCATCGATTAAATGAATTGCATGAATTGGATTGGGATAACATAAGAATTTTAGATACAGAACAATCATTAATGAAAAGAAGAATTTCAGAAATGATACATATAAAAGATCAAACTATTGGTATTAATAAACAAAGCGACACTGATGGTTTGCCTGATGTTTATTTTCCTCTTCTAAAGAAAAATCTCTCTCGCACTTAATAAATAGTTCTAGAACTTTCCAAATTGTTGACTCATACATATAAATAGCGGTGAATATACGATACGACTAAGAACATCACATAATGTCACGACAAATTTCTATCTGTGTATTGTTTATATTTGTGATTCAACATTATAATTCTGCTGTAAAACAGGTAATGACTCTTTGTTTTTTAGTCTAATCAAAAGATATTAACGTTTCAATTATTTATTTTAAATTAGAATTTGGAAATTCTTGTTCTACACGGTGCATATATGACTTCGGACGTTTTATTATTGATAGACGAAGTAGCGTCGATTAGAAATAAAACACGTTTTTATAAGTATAACACACGACGATTGAAATTTATTTTAATTTGATGGATCACTGCATTCAAGAATATTCGGACAATTATAACACACGACGGTTGATTTGTATTCCAACTTGATGTAACACTGCGTTCAAAGATTTTTATTTGTTTACTGAAGATGGCCAGATTGTGGCCGAAACGTTTAACATTATTATTTGTATTGTAATAATTTAATTTTGTTGCAATAATAATGAAATAGCACATTTGATAACTTGTGTTTGTGGTTTCTTATGCTCTTTATTTTAGAAATATAAATTATTTAACTAATTAAGTTCCATCATCAATTCCAGCTCGTCTTTAGGCACAACCCAGATCACTAAGCCTTATAAAATTCAAAACTACTGACTCGCCTCTCAATTTCCCTTTTGATCATCTTAACTCTTTCTTTATTTCCTTTCATCTTCTGTCTTCCTCCACTCCTCGTGCCTCCTCTCATTCCTTCTCCTTACCTTTTCCTGCCACGTCATCGCTTCCAGTCTATTGTCTCTCTCCTCGCGCCAACTTTCCTAGTATTGCCTTTTCCAAGTCTCCTGATTCATCCTCATCAACTAATGTTTTCTCTCTCTCTCCCTCTCTTCCCATCTTTCGATTTTAATTTCTTCTTCTTTCTCCACATCACTCAGGATGTTCTTCAGAAAACTCTTTTTAATTTTTCTAATTCTGCTGGATTTTACCGAATAATCATTGAATCATCATCGAGAACTTGTCTGTCATTCTCCCGATTATCCTCGACCTAATTAATCTCTCCCTTAACTCTTCTACAATCCCTTCTCTTTGGAAGCGATCCCATATTACCCCGCTTCCGAAATTAAAAAATCCTCAGTCTCTTTCTCACTTTTGTCCTATCTCCATCACTTGCTACCTTTCTAAAGTTCTTGAGCGAACTGTATATGATCAACTCTCCTCTTTCCTAGATAGGAAATTAGTGCCAACTCCTCGATCTACTCCAAACTGGCTTCCGCAAGGGCAACAGCACACAATCCGCCCTGATCAGGGTAACTGATGATTGCAGGCTGGACATTGAGAGAAGAATGGTCACTCTACTCATCCTTTTTGACTTTGACTCTATCTGCCATGCTCGTCTCCTCCATAAGCTGTCATCCTATTCAATCTCCCATTCTGTTTTATCCTGGTTCGTATCCTACCTTTTTGGAAAATCTCAGCGTGTACGGAACTCCGATGATACTTACTCATGGGAGCCGATTATCGCCGACATTTCGTAGAACTCTGTCCTTGGAATTGTCCTTGGAACGATGGTTATTGTTTGATGGTTTCATTAATGATATTCAGTCTTTCATTAAACATTGCAATCATATTCTCTATGCTGACAATCTTCAGATCTACATTCATTTCTTTCTTCGTGATCACAAAGTGGTGCTAAACAGGATTAAGGCGGACATAACTGCCATTGAGCTCTGGGCTGCCAATAATTTTTTAAATCTTAATCCTAGCAAAACAAGTCATACTAGGGCACAGTCAGACATCTTAATGGCATGACATTGCGCTTACATTAAATGCATTCATTCATTGAACTAACAAACCATGTCAATAACCTAAGAGTATACTTTATTAATATCTTAAGTTGGTCGGAACAGATAAAGGCTATCTCTAATCGCGTTGATAGTGTCTTTTGGCAACTTAAATATTACAGGAACAGCTTATGCGTTCCCTTGCGCGTTACTTTTCTTATCTTCCCCTTTTTCGATTATTGCTGTACAATCCTCATTAATCTTACAGGTCAGCAGAAGCTTAAACTCAAACGTCTTATGAATATCTGCATGTTTCACTTATAATTTGCATCGTGACGAACATGTCTCGGAATACTGTAATACGCTCGGCCGGCTTTCAGCGGATACTAGAAGATCTTACTTCGTGTGCTGCTTCTTGTAATCCATCCTTTGTTCTGAAACCTCATCTTATATCACTTCCTATCTCCGTCCCTACATAAGTCCACGTGACCACACTCGCACCTCTCCTCTAGATCTTCTTGTTCTCTTGTAAGACTTTAATCTATCAACACTTTTGTTCAGAACCAGCACCACATTTTGGAATTCACTTCCTGTTTTCATCAGGGAATCTGAATGATCGTTACACATCTATAAACGTGAGATTTTTCAGCAATTGCGGTGTCAACGATAACAAAATAATCGCTAATCATAATCCTGTCACGTGGCAATAATGGTGCAAAGCAGGGCTAGATTCATCATAAAAAGGCAATGTTTTTGAATTTAAAAAAAATATTTTTTGATACAATTTTAATACAATTTTCTAGGGATTCACTCTAAAGGCATTAATGGTGCAATGCAGTTCTATATTTATCATAAAAAGTCAATTTTTTTTTAATTAAAAAAAAATATTTTTTAATGCAATTTAAATGCAATTTTCTGGACATTCACTCTAAAGGCATTAATGGAGCAATGCAGTGCTAGATTTATCGTAAAAAGACAATTTTTTTAATTTAAAAAAAATATTTTTTAATGCACTTTTAATGCAATTTTCTGGGCATTCACTCTAAAGGCATTAATGGTTCAATGAACTGCTAGATTTATCGTAAGAAGGCAATATTTTTGAATTTCAAAAAAATATTTTTTTTGCAATTTTAATGCAATTTTCTGGGCATTCACTCTAAAGGCATAAATGGTGCAATGCAGTGATAGATTTATCGTAAAAAGGAAATTTTTTTAATTTGAAAAAAATATTTTTTAATGCAATTTTAATGCAATTTTCTGGGCATTCACTCTAAAGGCATTAATGTTGCAATGCAGGGCTAGATTTATCGTAAAAAGACAATTTCTTTGAAATTAAAAAAAATATTTTTTGATGCAATTTTAATGCAATTTTCTAGGGATTCACTCTAAAGGCATTAATGGTGCAATGCAGTGCTAGATTTATCGTAAAAAGGCAACTTTTTTAATTTAAAAAAAATATGTTTTAATGCAATTTTAATGCAATTTTCTGGACATTCACTCTAAAGGCATTAATGGTGCAATGCAGTGCTAGATTTATCGTAAAAAGGCAACTTTTTTAATTTAAAAAAAATATGTTTTAATGCAATTTTAATGCAATTTTCTGGACATTCACTCTAAAGGCATTAATGGAGCAATGCAGTGCTAGATTTATCGTAAAAAGGCAACTTTTTTAACTTAAAAAAAATATTTTTTAATGCAATTTTAATGCAATTTTCTGGGCATTCACTCTAAAGGCATTAATGGGGCAATGCAGTGCTAGATTTATCGTAAAAAGGCAATTTTTTTAATTAAAAAAAAATATTTTTTAATGCAATTTTAATGCAATTTTCTGGACATTCACTCTAAAAGCATTAATGGAGCAATGCAGTGCTAGATTTATCGTAAAAAGGCAATTTTTTTAATTAAAAAAAATATTTTTTAATGCAATTTTAATGCAATTTTCTGGGGATTCACTCTAAAGGCATTAATGTTGCAATGCAGCGCTAGATTTATCGTAAAAATGAAATTTTTTTTAATTTAAAAAAAATATT
>JAANIC010001407.1:0-21634 GCA_017607545.1 Acromyrmex charruanus
GTAAGTTTCAGGTAACCAGTGGCGTAGCAAAGGGAGTGCGGTTCGCCCCGGGTGCGGTCTTGACAAAGGCGCCAATCAATGTTACAAATTCTGAATTGATGGCAGTACGCGATCAACAGGTCACTTGTCAAGTCCTCAGGCTGATTGGTGGCGCTAATCGCGTACCGCCCATAGACTAACAATAGAGAGAGAAGCTAGAGTTCTAGATAATAGAGAGGCGTCAGGTGAGAAAATGGTCTGATTGGTTAGCTAAATCACGTGTTTAGCGCCATTTTCTTTTACACTACGATAGAGTTAGGTTGCGGTCAAAGTTTCACTATAAATGTTTGTTGTTGAAGCGTTTGATTGATCAATTAGAAAGAAGAATTTTACGAATTGATTACTCAAAAAACGCTTTAAAGCATTTGTAGATCGCGTTGACTGTACTAAAGATTTTAGTTTTCAAGAGGAGCCTAACCTTACTTCGACGTTTTGATATATATATAATACAAATAATACCACATATATGCGTTCTAATTGGTCTTGATTGTTCCACGATGAAAAAAAATGGCGGCGATAATCGATAATTTCGATTATCGACCGCATTTGACGCCTCTCTATTATTTAGAACTCTAAGAGAGGTTAATATTATATTTATCGTACAACAAAGCATTTCAAGCCTATTGATTGGCTGTAAGAAAGAGAAGTTGTCAGATCTCTCTATCTCATGGTCAATCAATGAACTTAAAATAATCACATTCAGGGGGTCAATTGTGTATCTTGAAATGAGGTGAAAATTACAAAAGTGAGCAAATTCACTAGTTATTGACCAATTAAGTTATGAATATTCTAGTAAATTTGCTCACTTTTGTAAATTTCACCTCATTTCGAGATACACAATCGATCCCCAGCAGACTCAACTGTTGCGGAGCGGATCAGTGAACACTTGCTGCTATTGGATGATCTAAAAGAATACACCAATAGCAGCGAGCGCTCACGTTATACGCTCCGCAACAGTTGAGTTTGCTGAACGCGACCAATAAGTCTATGGTGGTGCCATATCAACGGTTCCGTATTTGCAACACTGGCGCCAATTCAATAACAATACAAGCAAACATTTAGAATAGATTTTTTTTGTTACGAAAGACAAAAAGGACAACAAATTATCTTGAACGAAAGATAAAAGAGAAGAAATTAAATCAATCAAATTGAAATCGTTAGCCGATATTCTGTATCACTATCAGCGTACTAGTGTTTAATGTTTTCTTGTCATTATCATTAAAGGGTTAAGGTAAGTATTTAAAACATTGATTCTTATTTATAAAAAAACAAAATATGTAATAAAAATCAAGAATATCATTTTTCAAATGAATGTACAAGAATCGGCGTAAATGCCCTTATACATAAAGTTGCATCATTATTTCCTCAATAATATTATACCATAACAATAAAGATGCAACTTTACAAAAGTATTTTTGCATATTGTTGAATTATTTTGCAATAAATGGTTTGAGTTAATGAAAATTATCAAAATTTTCTCGGAATTATCTTTTGTCCGATTTTTTTAAGATAAATATATAAATTACAATTAAAATGAGCAAGAAACCTTCAGGCATTGAATATAGAAAACGAAAATCAGACAGGACAAAGAAAACCAAAAGCAGGCTGGCTCTTTTTTAAAGTACTTGAAACAAGAGCCGATCTCTTTGAATGCCAATGAACGTATAAGCAATATAGATGATATATTGTACAATAACTGTTGAACAATCTGAATGTAATGAAAATTTGAATAGAACAGTAATTGGAAAAATCAGGAGACTGAAATGCCGATAATAAATAAAATATTAGAAAATCATTACAAAAGTCATCAGGACTGTCAAGTTGCTGTACAAAAGAATGAACTAAATCCTTTTAGTTTAAATGACATAAGCTCGTGGCTAATACCTTTAGAGGTTGCATTAGTTACAGAACTGATTTCAAGAGGTCCAATTCAAAATAAGGAAGGACCTTTTGCTACAAAGATGAGAAGTGCAGGGATTAAAGGCCAGAAAAGGACAATGTCTACTGCGTGGTTCTATCGACTACTCGATAATGAGAAAAAGTGCTTAGAACATGGATGATATACTCTGCGGTTAATGAATCTTTATATTGTTTTTGCTATCGGTTATTTGCTTCGATTTGAAACATGTATAAAACGCTTTTGTAAGAGATGACTTTCAACAATGGTGGAAACTCTATCCAAAGGTAAAGCAGCACGAAAATAGTTCTATCCATGTTGCATCTTTTGAAAAATGGAAAGAAATGGAAATGAGGATTCGAAACAGACAAACTATTGATAGATCACTTCAAGATCAAATTAAGAAAGAAACGAAGATTTAGATTAAAGTTCTTGAACGAATCTTGGATGCAATCATGTTTCTAGCGAAACAGAATTTATCTTTTCGTGGTCATCGAGAAAACGTTGATAACGTTAATTATAACAGTGGTAAATTCCTAGAACTAATAAAACTTATAGGAAAATGATCCTGTCATGAGAGAACATCAGGTACGTATTCGTTCAGCTCACGGACACATTTACCAATTTCCTATTTGTCATCAGATATTCAGAATGAATTTATTACTCTCTTTGCACGTTGTGCGAAAGACAAAATTTTAAGCGAATATAGAAAGTGAAGTACTATGCCATTCTTTTTGATAGCAGATGTTGCATATACCATATTGATCAGATGACAGAAATAATTCGATATGTAAAGATTGATGATGACAAAGTAGAAATTCAGGAGAGATTTTTGGGATTTCTTCCCATGAAAGAAAAATCTGCTGACAAAATTGCAGAAATGATTGAAATCACTGGATGAGGATAATCTGCTTATCGAAAATTGTCATGACCAAGGTTATGATAATGCTGCTACAATGTTAGGTATTCGCCGTGAAGTGCAACAGAGAATAAAAGATATAAATCCTAAAGCCGAATTTATTGCTTGTACTAATCATAGTCATCATAGTCATATTACTTGTACTAAACTTAGCTGGCGTTCATGCTGCCGGACAGAGTGTATATTCCACTACATTCTTTGGAACAATGGAGAGAATTTTTACGTTTTTTTCCGTATCTACTCATCGCTGAGATGTATTAAAACAAACAGTGCCTGTAACTATTAAGAGAGTGATTGAGACGCGTTGGATTGCAAAGCATGACGCAGTCAAGATCATCAAATCTCATTATGTAAATGTTTTAGATGCTTTGGAAGTTCTTATGGATCAGTCAGAAAATTTTGATACACGCAGTGAAGCAGGTGTTGTATATGCCAGTATGACTACTTTCCCATTTTTATGTTATCTTCATTTGTGGAGTAAGATATTACCTGAAATAGACAAAACTCAGAAATATCTCCAAACGAATGGTTTGGGTCTTGATTAGTCAGTGATTGCTATTAATGTGCAATTTAGCATCAATTAGCATACAATTTAGCATGTGCAGTTTTTCAGTAAAAATAGAGATAGTCTTGTTGACAAGGTGCTGATTGATGTTGAGATAATATGTGAGCAAATGGAAATCCCTATTACAAAGCGCATACGACGAAAGAAAAAAATGGTAGGAGAGAAAGAAGACGATGCTGACCTGTTACCGCAACAAGAGATACGCCGAGATATTAGAATCTATTGATCGTTTGAATCAGGAAATTACACAGCATTTCGAGCAACTCAATTTGTTAAACGAATGCTTTGGATTTTTGAGCTTGAAAGTATTGCTCGATGTATGTAACGATGAATACATAAAGCAAAAAATTAATGAGCTACGTACCATCTACAACGATACGTAATTGATGATCTCAAATCTGAAAGGCTTGTGAGCAGTTATCGTTCTACTGTCCAAAAGACAGACATATCAGTAGATGAGTAGTCAGCAGAAACCTTCTTTGCATGGATAGTTCGATGCGGTTTTACAAATGCTACTCAATTTGACAGTGATTTTACGAATTTTTTTTTTCACCATAAGCGTGAGTGTTGCCACTTGCGAACGAAGCTTTTCAAAATTAAAGCTTATTAAAATCTATCTTTGTTCAACAATGAGTCAGGTGCAATTAAATGGACTTGCATTGCTTTCTATTGAACGAGACTTAATAAAAGATATGGAGTTTACAGATGTTATCAAAGAATTTGCAAGCACCAAAGTCCGAAAGATTCGAATTTAAAATTTTGTTCGTTATTTTTTCATCATTTATCAAAACAATTTTACTGGTTATTCCATTTTTTAGAAATAGATTCTAATTTTTATCTACTTAAATTTTTATCTATAAAATCACTTCTATATTACGTAATTATTATTATATAAAGTATTGTATTAAATGATTAATTTAAATCATTTATAAATAATAAAATTTTATTGAAATTGTCTTATTAGTTTTTAAATTAAAAAAATAATAGTTTAACTAAAAAAATCACGGAATAAAGGGAACCCCCCAGACGCTACCATCCCTTGTTACGCCACTGCAGGTAACGATTCAGTATCATTCTTTTTATTAAGATCTTGTTTCTGTCTTTTGATATGAATCATTTCAGACACTAACCTACATCACACAATTTTAATTCGTATTAATAACTGGTTATCGGTCACAACATTCTTATAACATTTATTTTGTACTGAATAATATTGTTAATTAATACTACGATCGAGAGCGAATTTCAATTTTTATATATCTTATCTATGTAATATTTCCACTGTTATTTTTGTTTACATTGATAATGATCCAACAGAGATCGAAACGTTTGGTTTTGTTTTGTTTGTTACCGGCAAATTAAAGTTTTATATTTTAACTAAATGACATGTTTATTTATTAACAGCTTCAAATTTTAATTTTATAACGATTAATTTTAGGTTCGTAGCTCTTTCTGTTTTTTACAAACAATTGTATAATATAAATAATAATTTACAAAAATAAATGCAAGTCGCAAACTATCAAAATTTTTCAACTCATATATCAAATTTCCATTATGATGATACGGTTATACAAATAAAATAAAAAGTGTGTGTCTAATGAGAAAACGGTAATAAAAAATACATGAATAAAATTGAAATTTGTATATATAAAATGTCTTAAGATAAAAGTTTATAAAAAGATTAAAATACAGGAAAAAAATAAAACGGTTAAAAATATAAATCGAACAATCAAAAGTAAAAAAAATATAATAAATAATAAATACCTGTTAACTGATAGTGCAACATCTAAGAGTAACATTTAAATACGGAAAAATTGAGATATCTTAAGATCCAGAACTTATCTCATTGGTAAAGACAAATCTAATTTGATACCTTGTGATAGTTAGAGGTAAGAGAGTGAGAATAAGGTAATAGGGATATAAAGTAATAGGGAAAGAATAAAAGGAGAGGGTATGAGATATTAGAAAGGAGATAGCGACTGGAGTATAGGAAGATAGGAACTGATGATTTGGATAGAGATTCGGTAACGGTTTGCCTGTTAAAATCTTGAGTTTAATCTATTTTTTAACATGCATCATTTCAGATATTAATCTCTTATTATACGATGATTCAGTATCTAATATTTTTACATCTTAATCAAAATTATATTGAACTTAATGCGATGGTTTGAAATGATGGAAAAGATCTTGTTTTTTTGTTACATCAGAAGAGTGCTCCTGCAATCTTGTATGTAACCATCTTTTCGTTTGGTCAACGTAACTCGCATCGCAATCTAGACATGAAATTTTGTACACTGTCCTGATGTAATAAAGAATCTAAAACATCTTTACTCTCTAATGAATTTATTCAAGGTATTAGGAACCATAAAGATTGATTTCAAGTTTATAGTTATTGGAAGAAAACTTTCAGAAATGAATCTTATGTAAGCAACTGTAAAATATTTGTCCTTAATATTCAATTTTTTAGTGAGAGGTAGGATTATTAATTATAATTATGTGAAAATGAAATTTCAATCTCATCCTAATAGAAAAAATGAAAGGAAGTGAGTAACCATTATCTAATAAAATGTGAACAGACTCAATTAAGTTTTTCTGGTGGTAACATGAATGAGACAAAAGAATTATTCTATCTATCATATCATACATTATTCTTCTTTTGTCACCTGGCTAAGGGTCTCTGGAATACTTTTCTTAATGATTTTATAAAGAAAAAGAGACAGATTGTATACAAAGGACTATTAATCGAAGAAACAATCAATCTCAATGGATTATTTACTTTATGAACCTTCGGAAGTTCGTAAACTCTAGAAATCGTACTGTCAGTAGTTAAAAGTGAATGATAAGTGTGATCCTCGATATATTTATTTTTCTTCCATCTGAAAAGACGAATGCGTAAATCATTAATCTATTTTTTAATAGAATCCCTCTATCACTTGGTACGTATTAATATCTGAAAATATCAAATTCATTTCTCGATTGTAAATCTCTCTGTCCATGATCATTGTAACATTTCCCTTATCCGCTTTAGTGAAAATTAAATTAGGATATTTTCTGATAAACCCTTGGTAACCTTGACCCAGTTAAAAAGTAATCTATCATTAGAATTAAACAAAAAATTATTATTGAGAAGTTTGTGTAAAATAGGAATAGACTGGTCTCTAAACATAATTGACAATATTATTCGAACATCCTACAACATTATTGTCCTCAATATGCTTAATAAATTCTATTACAGTCCTATCTTTATCATTAGATGTTAATGGTAAAGCGAACCGTTCTCCTACTATAGCAAACATTTTACTTTATGGGAAATCTCTGTATCACTTAAGTTGATGAACCATTTCTCAAATTTATCTAAAAGTGATTCACAACTAAATTCATTAGTTGGTACACAAACATCGATAATCTCATCAGACACTTGAACAATCTCATCAGATAACGATACTATTCTAAACCTTGTATGTTCAGAAGACTAAATAATTTGCGAATCATCGAAACCAAACAAGAATAGATAATTGGTTGAATTCGTGATTTAGTGATCTCATTTTTTTTATATACTAACCAATTGATTTTGTTCAATATTCTTTTTCTCTCATTCGACAAGAACAGACCAATTTTTCTTTCTTGAAAACCAAAAAAAGGAATTTTCTAGCAAATTTTCTATCCAAAGGTAACAAATCTGAAATGATTTTAGTCGTTTTAAAAATTTCTTTTCTTATAAAATGTAAATGTGCATACGCATCTCTGAGTTCCAATCTCAAAACAGTCCTTACATTTTTACGCTGGATCATTGTCAGTCTTTTGCAAGAATTATCATTATATAAAAATATATTGTCAAGAATTTTGCAAGAATTATCATTATATAAAAAAGTATTGTTTAAACAGTCCATTTAAGTGTGAAGGAATCAGATCATAATTTAGGCATTTCTTAATAAATAATATTCTAATTCTAATCGAAACACTTAATCTTAATAAATTACAAAAAACTTTTAACAAAAATTGAAAAAAATATCTATTTCGCGCTATTTTTGACGTAGATGTGCTTTCAGATAAAATTTTTATCTAGCATCTATGTTAAAAATAGCGTGAAATAGATGTTTTTTTCAGTTTTCAATCATTCCGAAAGATACAATATAATTTATTTTATAATGCATAATTTTGGAAAGCGTTTTAATATATCATGGCGGACAGAACAGTTCTCGTAATGATGACTTAACGTTTTCGTCTAAATTTTGATTTGTAGGTCAAATTTTCTTATTATGTAGGTCAAATGCTTAACTTTAAAGCAAATTTTCTTAATCAAGGCATTTTTACTTCCAAATCATTGATTTTGAGAGTGTCTTATCAATCAATAAGGCACTTCAATTTTGACTAACAAGTTCAGTTTCCCTATTTATAAGTTAGATTGACTTTAAAGTCGAGATCTCTGAATCGATACATAATCAAAATATTAGGGATCACGCAACAGTAACACTTAGGGTCTCTTTTACCAACTTCTGGTTAAATTAATCGGCGATTAACTCGCAGAAGTACCAACAGCAGTTTAATATTAGAATGTTTAGTATTAGATCGTCTCCTCTCTTTTCCTTTCCTGTGTTCTCACAATGGCAATCGTGGTAATTGAGTTAACCATTGATTAGCATCAAAATTGATGAAAGAGGCCTTTAACAGAAAGAAAAACGCATTTTCCCTGATAGAGCAATCTTTCGAGACTCCTTTGATCAATATTGAATAGAAAATAGCTAATGTGATGAACAAAGATCTTATGAAATTTGCGCAATAAATAGAACACAATAATAATAGATGGCAATGTTCAATAAGGACCAAGACCAATAATTAATTTTCAGGGCAATTTTGCTGGGCATTTGGACCTAATCTTAAACTAATTTCCCTTATATAGGTCATTTTCCATGATAACATTAACTTTGTAGTTAGCTTCCAGCACGACCGCGAGGATTATTTCGTGCCTTAAATATTTCCTATTAGTCAAATCAAACACAAAGTACTTAAATAAGGCAAAAATTAGGTAATTCTGATCAATTAGTCACATCGCTTATGAGGTTGAAATTAATACAACCAGGTCATATTTCCTTCAGATGAGGTTTTAATTTTGACTTATAAGTTAAATCGATTTTGGAGGCGCATGTTTGATAAAAATTTGATTATTTATAAGCTAATGTGTAACTTTAGAGTCATTGAACTTTGAAGACATTTTATAGGTTTAAACTTCCTATAGATATTTAAACGGCCTATAGACAAGACTTTAAACGATATTTGACTTTTAAGACATTTTTTTATGTCAAAAATTGATAATTTTTCATTTAATTAGAGCGATTTGACTTTGATTTGGTTAAGATGTCTTGCTTTGCTGCTTGGAAATACTTCTTACATAGTTAAATTGAAGTTAATTTAAAAAAATCTTTTTTCTATTCATTATGGGTATTCGAGAAAAATTCATTTTTAACTTAGTCATGATAAACTTGTACAAAATTATTCTCACTACAAGTCATGATCTATCGTCACTAAAATTGTACTGTGCTTGAGTGATTGCTGCGAACGTAATAGAAATTAGTTTTTGTAATAACGTTTTGTATATATATTATACATACAAAATATATATTACATATATATGAATATATATATATACATACATAATCATATGTGTCTAAATATAAAAGTAAAATTTAATTTGAGTAAAATATGAAGTATTTGACTTATTCTTAAAAATTAAGAAATATAAATTAATAAAAATATGTGCTACGACAAAAAATATGACAATATCCACACAATACGAGTAACTATTTTCCGACTTGCAGTTGACTTTTCCAGTCGGCCTACAGTCGACTATGAAAAGTCGACTATCAGCTGTTGCCAGTTGACTTAGACCCAGTTTCACAATTCATGGTTAACTCTTAACCGAGGTTTAACTTAATTTTCATTTCTTTCCAATTCTAGCATTAGAAAGAGACGAGGAATAAGTTAAACCTCGATTAAGAGTTAACCATGAATTGTGAAATTGGGCCTTAGGTTGCTTTTCTTTTAGGAAACACAAATTGACAGTTTAACTCGAACACAGTTTGTCACATTTAAATAGAACGCGATATGTGCAGTGAGTGTGTGTGCAAACTTTTAATATCTAATCTTTTAAAAGATTTTAGTCAAAGATGATCAAAGAACAGAACAAAATTAGGTAGAAACTGGTTTATGTATGCATTCTAATATCATTAAATTCGTCAAAATCGAATTTGACACATTCTAATTCTCTTCCCTAGCAGAGGTGAAGTGTGTCGATTGAGTTTGAACAAAATTGTAAATGAAAAGCGATGTGTGTTGATTTGTGTCGAATGTGTCGATTGTGTCTTTTAAAAGAAATTATCCTTAATGTCGACTTTCAACAGTCTCCTTGTAGTAGACAGAAGTCGACTATTTGCTGACTATTAGTTGATTTCTGAAAGTCGACTGAAAGTCAACTAAGTACAGTCGAGTATTACTCAACTATTTAATCAACTATAAATCAACCGGCACATCGCCTGGCGCTTGTCCGGCGCTATTTCCGTGAAGGCCACGAGGCGGAGCATTAGCCCCTATTCAAAATTAGTCCCGCGTTACTAGATATAGGGCTCTGCGGAACCATTCAGCATCTCCTCTAACTCAAGTTAGAACGAATTCCGAAAAGGAGTTTTACTCATGATATAAAGACAAGGATATGCGCAGGATATAATCACGTGACAGTTGAGCGACCAATCAAAATTGGCTGTGTTCAGCAGAAAAAGCAGCTTTGCAACTGTTGTAAGTAGGATAATAGTGGGGATTCTAACCCACGGATACAACAACCAGCAGATGGCTCTAGTGTCGCGCGGGTGAGGAGGGCGAAGTAACAGATGCTGAGTTCGAGGAAGGGGGAAGCGCGTCATCAGAGTCCGTGTTAAAGGGAGTTTCGTTCCTTCCTTTCTCTCTAACTTATTGTCCTCTCTCTCCTATCCAGGCTGCAATTCTCTCTCTTCCACCCGTTGCAGTCCAATACTTATTATTTGCGCTCTCTCTTTCTCCCGTTGCGCTCTCTTTTCTTTTCTTCTTTTGCACACGATTTTATAAAATAGATATTTGTTTTTTTTTTACGATTTTTTAATGATACAACTTAGAAACTAATTATAATAATATTATGAATTACTAATTTTATGAATTTTTAATAATATTACCCAGTAACACCAATGATAATTTTTAGTAATGTAGTACAAAAATGATCGCTTTCTTATAACTAATTATACAATACTTATCGTACTACTGTTACGTCCTACAGACGCCACGATTTTTTTTTCTTCGCCGCGACTATGGTTGGCGAGACCCGAGCGGCGCCTTCTGATAACGGACTGACAAAATTGAAAAAGGGACCGGACAGGTGCCGCGAAAACTCGTAAATGCCAATCAACCCGGAAAGAACAATAACCTTAATGTAGGCCCGAAAAGAGACAAGATTGCAAAGACATTATAAATGTACCGAAGTCACGCAATAGTAAAAATCTAGGCTTTGTCATCCGAGAGTGACTAACAATTTTATCTTACAAAACAGGCGCCATGTCGCACTTAAAAAATCGTAAACGCATAGAATAACTTCCAACAGGAGCGTTATCTGAAACCAGACTCGCAACTGACAATGGTAGCATGGTAACCATCTGCTTATCTAGCCATATTTTCCGCGAGAATAACAGAATTCGTCATCCGTCTCGAAGCAATCTTGGCTTTTTAAGAAAAACCATAAATCACTTTCTCTTCTTCTCGAAACTACTCTAACTATGTACTTTAGATCAACAACGATAAAACGTTATAAAAATCGTAAATCTCGCGTGACATTACAACTAACTTTTGCATCCTAGACAAAGGGCACAACGCCCTTTTTCGGGGTATAAATAGAGGTCCCGCGGAAGCGCAGAGCGTCAGTACAGAATTTTATACCACTCGGTTCACGTCAGTACATAATTTTAAACCATTCAGTCCACATCAGGAGTTCGCGCTCAGTTACTCATTGTCTCGGATAGTCCGAAAATTATTATAACCCGCGCTAATCACGCCAGTTCGCGATCCCGTCCGAGTGCGAACTTGTAATCAAATCGCAACTGAAGTTAGCCATACGCCACGGCGACTGCCCTTCAGACGCTCTTCGCTGACGACGGATCTCCTTGGTCACTCGCCTAGAATCTACCCGATATCTCGGGGACAGCTACTAAGTAAGTCGTAATTATTTCCAGTCCCCCACGTTTCCTATGGAAAAACACATTCATTGTATACACACACACACACACACACACGCACGCACGCACGCACGCACGCACGCACGCACGCACGCACGCACGCACGCACGCACGCACGCACGCACGCGCGCGCACACACACACACATTCATCCACAAGCTATAGATAGTATATATTTTTTTTATGTAAAAAGAAGTTTATAATGTACAAAACCCTTTGTTTATTATTATTTTTCATTTTATTAATAAATGTAACTTAAGGTATTTCCCTGTCTTTTATTGACATCACCCCTCGCATTCACTTCCCTCGAATACCTGAGATCGCACGAGGTCCAGTCCCGGGTCAAAGGGATTAAGTTCCTTGACCGAAAAAGTAGGACCGACGTTCGCACTGTCCGGCGGAACCGGTGTCATAGTCCCTTCGGACGTGACCCACATTCCGGGATTTAAAAGGTGCGTACGATTCACAGATGTTCGCCTCCGCGCGTATACCTGTGAGATTGAGTCTAACCGTCCTTCCATACCCTCTCCATTCTCCCTCATTGTCTCCTTGACGAAATTTTCAAGGGTTTGGACGTAACACTACTGAATAAGCTATTATTAATTAATTGTTAGTTAAAACTAAAACTATTAGATATTTGTTTTTAACTAAGGGAGGTATTAGTTTTAACTAAACTATAAAGAAAGGAGAAAAAATCAATATATATTTAAAAAATTTCATGTTATTTTAAATTTGATACATTTCTTTTTGGCATTGCGACCACCAGTTGTATATTTTAAATACATTTTGTAACGACAAATTTTTCAATAGCTACGCATTCCACTGAATCCTCGGCGTATTCAGTGAGCCAATTGACTCATATCGTAAGAATACACTCTGACGATATCGAACCTTTTTTATCTAAGGGATCGACGCTAATGATAATAAAGTCTGTCTGTTCCCATTATCTTTTTTTAAAGATGAGTTTTAAACAATGTATCCAATCTAGAATTTTACTTATCTTAAAAATATGCAAGTTAATTTTTAATTCCTACTGAAGGTAGGAATTGCATTTTTGTGAACATTCTTTTTCCATTATCGAATTTTTTACTTTTGTATCCCTCTTAGTGATTCATAGTATAGTCTAATGACTTCTACTGTATATAAAAATGGAGAGATCTGTATATACGCTGTCAGTAGTAAAGCTGAAAGGTTTGAAGGAATACATACGTGAATCTTCAATTTTTCCAAAATTTTTTTCTTCAAGTTTTATTCAAGAATACGAAAATGTAGTTGAAATAGAAGCAAACATGAAGCTCAAGAAGAATTAGAAATTGATTTAGAAGATTTAAAAGAATTTATAATTGATGAAGAAGAATCAGAATCAGAATCAGAATCAAATTATGATATCGCGGATTCATGTTATGAAAGCGACAGTGACAGTCATACGAAGCGAAGTAACAAGTCGTTCGATAACGCGAGCTGAAATCAATATTTTGGATGGAACAAATAGGATGTTTGTCATATACTTTTATGTATTTCAAATTATTCTTCAGATCGTGACAAGTTTTGCTCATCGTACATCAAGAATGCATGATTTATTTTTACGTCTTCATGCTGTTCGCCAACATGTTATTAGTCAATATATACATATTGACGGTATGTAGTGTAAGGAATGCCGAGATCCGCTGTATGAAATACAATATTACCATGCAATCTATGCCCTATTTGCACAACGTGAAATGCAATGATTTAATATGATTTTATGCATGATTTTATGATTTTATGATTTAATGCAACTATGCCAAAATTATATTAATACTTTTTAGTGACTGTGTAAAAATTATATTTTAGTGACTATGAAAAACAATACATTTTAATATGGATCAAACGGAGCGTGGTCTCATAGCACAAGCCGCTCAGTTGAATACGCGAGAAGTTTCTTGCGTGGGAACAGCGTTGCGATAATTTCATCAAATCGCTGGAGGAACAGAGTCATGCTAAACATCCGCGATTATCGATTGGTATTAAACAATTTGATCGCTCGTATCACGAGACTCGAAAATTTGAAAGATACTGTGCGCGAATGTTTTGTGCAAGTGGATGCCGGGTACAGCGCGGAACTTCGATGGCGCAAGATTGATACGGTGTTCGAAAGTCGTATTGTTCGGTGCCGTAATAAACTCTGGACACATCGAGCCTCGCCAGTTTCTTGAAGACGCGAGAGAGATAGCTGAAACATGTACAAAGTGTTTAAATATTATCATGCAGAGACATGATAATATTAAGATAAACACAATGTTTAATAGTGAATTTGTATCGAGTGATAAACGTGTGAATAAAAGTATGAGCATGAGAAACTATGAACGCTTCCGTTCGTTTCCGGTTTGCAAGAATGGTATGCATCACGCGTGGTCGAATCTATCCTAACATCGCTGGAGGAATTCCAGGGACGCAATAGCGGGTGGATGTTGTCTCGTATCTTGAATTTAACTATAAACGTAAACAAGTACAATCCGTTGCACGCGGATGTCGCATCGAACTCGAGAAATTAAAATGAAGAGAGCGGTGGTCAACGTGCGATCCATGGACAATGCATGTTTTGCCTGGTCAGTGGTTGCCGCTCTACATCAGCTAAAAAACATACAGAGCGAGAGTGATCATATCCGCATTATTCTACAGTGCTAAATCTCACAGGCATCCAGTTTCTAATGACGTTAAGTCAAATTAAAAAATTTGAAAGTCTTAACGACATCTCCATGTTTACCTCATAGAGAAGCAAAAAGAAATTCTTCCATTACGGCTCACCTACCGAAAGAGGGGCAAACAAATCAATCTCTTGTAAGTACAGGATCCATGCAACGATAATACAGGGCATTTTTGCATGGATAAAGGATCTGTCCCGCCTTGTGAGATCGCAAATTACGGCAAGAAAGAATAGAATATAAATATTTCTGTGATAGGTTCGTATACATTAAAAAAAAAAAAAAAATTATAAATTTTTTCAGAAACATTTTTTTTTAAATAATAATAAAAATTTATTATTTTCCATATGTCTGCACTATTTTCAAGCACGAAATTGGAGATCCACGCAATAGACTGTGGAAAATTTAACAACTACGAGATCCGGCTGCCCAGTGAAGACAAGTGGTTGAGTTTCAGCAACCACCGCAGGAAGGAACGCGTCTCGTTCTACATCGATCTAGAATGCACCCTACAGAAGATGAAGATGGACATGAAAACATCCAGCTATACCTATCAGCAACATCGAGCATTTAGCTTAACATACTATGTCCATTGTTCGACAACTCGTTGTGTATGTATCGTTTTCGTCGCGATAATGATTGCATCGCATGGAACTTAAAAATTTAGCGCATAATGTAAATACTATCCTGTCTGCTAATATTTCCATGGCAGTTTTTACGCGAGATGATTGGCAAAAATTTTACAGAGCCATGTACTGCCACGTGTGCGAAAAACCGTTCGTGCCGGATGACACGCGGGTACGCGATCATTGCACTTGGAAGAGCGATATAGAGGCCCCGCGCATTTATATTGAAACTTAAATTATAAAGATTCATATTGTATTCCCATAGTTTTTCATAATTTATTGGGCTACGGCGCACACTTTATTATCAAGGATATCGCTTTATTATAAAGGACATACAGAACTACTTCCCATAACTAGAGAAAAATATATTTCATTTACAAAATATGTCGATAGCATCAAAAATGATCATAAGAAAACTTGTATAAAATTATGATTTATCAATTTATTTAAATTTCTCAATTTAGAAAAATTAGCGTTGTATCTCGATAAAGATAAATTTAAAATTACGCGGTCAGAATTTTTTAATCTCAACGCGAAGGATTTCTATCTTCTCACACGTAAAGTTATATTTCCGTACGAGTATGACGACTGCATCGAAAAATTGGAGGATACATGTTTACCTCCGTGCGAATCGTTTTATAATTCGTTAACGGGCAACACTGTATCCGAAAATGATTACGCGCATGCCATGAACGTATGGCAGCGATTCTCTATTCGAACTCTCGGTGAATACAATGATCTGTATTTAAAAACAGATGTATTGTTGTTGGCCAATATATTCGAGAATTTTCAGGATAGTTGCATTACTAATTATGGACTTAATCCCGCGTATTATTATACACTACCGGGTTTTATGTAAGACGCGATGTTGAAACATACTCGCGTCAATTTCTTACCGACGTTGACATGGTTCTATTCATCGAACGTCGTATACGTGGCAGTCTGAATCAATGTTCAAACAGGTATGCGCAGGCCAACAACTATATGCAGTCGTACGATCTATCGAAACTATCGACGTATCTGATGTACTATGATGTCAACAACTTGTATGGTTGGGCAATGTGTCAATCATTGCCATATGTCGATTTTCGCTGGGTCGACGACGTAGACAATTTTGTTATGAATGTCGCGTTAGATTCACTGACAGGTTACGTTCTCGAAATTGACTTGGAGTATCTGCAACAAGTCCATGATGCGCACTCCGATCTATCGTTTTGTCCAACGCGCGAGAAACCCAGCAAGCGAGAGGAGAAACTCCTCTCGACATTGTATGATAAAAAGCGTTACATCATTCATCATCGCAATCTGCAGCAATGTACTCATCACGGTCTCCGCATTACAAAGATCGTATACTGCAATTCGCGAAATCTCCATGATTTCGTGAGTATATTGAACTCAATACAAATTTTAGAAAAACTTTAGCAAAGAATGAGTTCTAGAAAAACTTATTCAAATTAATGAACAACAATGAACGGTTTTTTCGACAAAACTATGGAGAATGTGCGTAATCATGTGCGACTCGTAATGCGTTGGGATGGGAGATACGGTGTAGAGGCAATGATCGCGAAACCAAACTTTCACGTAGAAGCGTTTTTTCCGAGAACCTAGTCTCGATAGAAATGTGGAAATTTGAGGTAAAGTTCGACAAATCGATATATGTGGATATATGCATTCTCGATACATCTAAAACGTGTTTATACGAATTTCATCACGAGTACATGTTACCGCTCTTTTATGAAAAATGTAAAATTATGTATACCGACATGGACTTATTTATCACATCGAATGCGACGATGTCTACGCTGTTATGAAACGCGATATCAATAGATTCGATAAGAGCAATTACACGATCGACAATGCTACAACATTCCGTTAGTAAATAAAAAAGTTCCCGGTTTAATGAAAGATGAAAACAATGATGCGATTATGACCGAATTCATCGGGCTTAGAGCGAAAATGTACGTCTTGCACGTCGATGGCAAAAAAGATACCAAGAAGACAAAGAGCGTCAAGAGCAATATTGTAGCGAGATCCATAACGTTCAATTATTATACGCAGTGTCTCAATGACACAATTGAAATGACGCGCAGGCAATCGCATAAGATCGAAATTGCACGAAATATACACCATATCCCAATCGAAAATCGCTCTGAGTCCATACGATGATAAGCGGTACAGTGTTTCAGATTCTACCGACACGCTGCCATGGTGACATTATAAAATATTATTATAAAAAAAATTCATTTCTTTTTTCGTATTTATGTACTTTTTCTTAATAAAAACACACTTGTATATGATGACGTGTGTATGCATCTGTAATATATGTAATGTGTATAACATGTATAATGCGTTTATATTTACATAGGGAAAAAATAATTATACAATTTGTAATAAATTTTATTTTTACAATACACTATCCTTGTGTATTCAAAAGTTGTGTGAATTATCAAATCCGAGTCATTTCACGTAAATCTTGTCTCCTTTTTTACGCAATACCTTTTCAATTAGATATATGTTAGGATTAATGATGCGATGCAACTCATATTCATAGGATCCTCCAGCGACCTCCAGCGGTTTTCCGCGGTAATCTTGCAGTAGATACGGCATAGAATTAGTTTTCTGTACTTTGACGATTCTAAACACCTCCATGATTCAATTTAGTATGTAATCTTTCTCATAGATCGTCTTGAATTTGCTCACACGTATAAAGTCACCCACTTTGAATCGCGGGAGTGCGATGGCCTTTACGCTACTGTGTTTAAGAGTTTGTCAGCAATCGTGGGAGTCACATCGATTAGCCGCATACCGATAGTTCGATGCTTTCGCGCGTTGTACTTAGACACGAGACGCGGTAGCAAGTCGATTCATTTATAATATCCATTATGCGTAAATTGTTCCACATATCTTTTTTCAACATACGATTGAACCGTTCAACGACAGGTATTCATTATGGAATATGTTGAATAATAATTTATGTTGTGTTTTTTTCAGGAGATTTTGCACGTTTGCATTGTAAAATTCTTTTCCTATATCGGTTTGCAAATTTTTCTTCTATCGTCTCGAATTATCTTTGAGTAGTATAGCGACTTCTGGACTACGGGGCTAGAGGGGGGCGTGGGACGCAGGGCTCGTAGGCGCGGGGAAAGGGAAGGGGGAGACGCAGGAAGTCCCGGCGCTATCGGTGTTTACCGATATGATGATACATGCCATGTTGTGACGTCACATATCATTGGGGACCGCCATCGCCGCCATCCCACACCCCGCCGCCGCCGCCGCCGCCGCCGCCGCCGCCGCGGACCTTGCGTCCACCCCAAAATGCGTTGCGGGGTACCGTCGCCACTCCACGCCTACCCCATTTTTTTTTTTTTTTTTGGTAACGGAGGGGAAATGCCTGACGCATACCCCGGGCCTCGGGGGAGAGCCCCGGGTTATGTGGGGCTTGCACCCACTAAAACCCCTCCGGGTGTCCTTACCAGGCCATAGTTGAGGGGCTCCCAGGAACGCGTGCAGCATACTTCTGGGAGCTCCTCTGGCCAGTCGGCATGGTGCCGACGTCTTTTCCCGCCCGGCGATTTTTATAACGTCGTCGAAAGACGACGACCCCGGGCGGTGCAAAGGCACCGTCTGCCCGCGTTTGGGCGCAGGGGGGACACCACCGCGCCCCCCCGCGCCCGCCCCCTCGGTTGTTGTTGGGGGGCTAGAGTTGGGGACCCCGGCCCACGCCGGGATCCCCAGCCCCCCAAGGGGCGCCAATCTCTAGAGTTTAGCGCCCCTCGTGCCTTGGCTCCGCGAGAAACCCTCGCGGCGCACCCCACGCGCGCGGTGATGCAGGGCTCCCGGCCCGGGCGCGAATACGTCGCGGCCGGGGGATGATGAGCCACTACACCCCGCGCGCGCGGTGGGTCAGTCTGTTCCTGCCGGCGGTGCGACCCTAGGTTCGGCAATCCGCCGCCGCTTCACAGCGCCCCGCGTCCGAGACGCGGGGCCGTCGCTGATGGTGGCGGAGGTGGAGGGTTCACTGACCCCACCACCCCTGCGCACCATTCCAACGTCCTCCTCCTCCGTCCTCTCCGCAATGGGGGAAGGAGGTCGCCGCCGTTCTCGCCCCGTGGGGCGGTCCCGGCGGCGGGTACGCGCGAGCGGTGACCCGGGGCGTGAGCGGCCTGGCCGGCGCCCACGTTGTCCCCCAACGCCACCAACCCGCGCATCTCCTCCCTCGCCACCTTCGCCGCCCGGCGGCGGCGGCGGGAGAGGGCCACGGCCTCCCGGTGCCCTCTCCCTTTGCCTCTCAGCCTCCTCCTTCTGCGACATCACCCGATCGCAGAAGGAGGAGAAGGCCCTCCAAGCGCTCTCTTTGCCGACCATCGCCTTGACGACAGCCGGCAGGGAGAGATCCTCCCCAATTTCCTGGACCAGGACACCGCGCTCGCCCGCCCAAGCTGGGCAGGCCTCCAGCGTATGCTGCGCGGTGTCCCGGTCCTCGTCGCAGTGGCGGCAACGAGCGGTCGGCTCCTTGCCTATGCGACGCAGGTACTCCCCGAAATATCCGTGTCCGGTGAGCACCTGCGTCGCGTGGAACGACAGTCCGCCCCATTGCTCGAGGCAGGGGAGGATGGCCTCCATGGTCCGGGCGCCCGTTGTCGGCGGGTCGTTTTCGAGAGTGGCGCGCCACTCTTCGAAGACCCGCCGACGGGCGTTCCCCCTTAGTCTCGGTCTACGGTCCCCGGGGTTACGACCCCCTCCCGAAGCCGAATGGCCTTCACCCTGGCGAAGGTCTCCGCCAGGGCGTCGGCCACGTACTCGGCAGGGGGGATCCCCACGAGGACCATGGCAGCCGCATATGACACCGTCCTGTAGGCTCTACATATGCGAAGGGCCAGCCGCCGTTGCACGCTGTGCAACCTTTCTTTGATGCGGCGGCTGGCCAGAGCCTTCCCACTCCATACCGGGACCCCGTAAAGGGCCCCGGACAGGACGGCGTGCATATACGCCCGCCTGACCGACTCGTTCAGACCGCGGAGGTTGGGCATTAGGCCGAGCAGAGCGTCCGCTCGGCGGCCCAATCGCGGGGCTATCTCGTCGAAGTGTTCGACGAAGCCCCAGCGACCCGATGAGGCCCAGATATTTGATCGTGGGCCTCACCGGGACGCGGACGTCGTCCACCACTATATGTGCCTGAGGGGGCACCCCGCTCTTCCCATCGTAGAAGAACAGGGCTTCCGTTTTAGCGGGGGCCACCCTCAGGCCCAACTCCTTTATGGAGCCGACCACACACGCCACTGCGACGTTTGCCGTACCGACGGCTCTCTCCCAGGTCGTGACCCTGGCCACCACCAACGTGTCATCCGCGTAACAGACGACGTGGCAGCCGGGGGGTAGGGCCGCGCGGAGAAACGTAGTCGTATGCGACGCTCCAGAGTAGGGGTCCCAACACGGACCCCTGTGAAACGCCGCACGACACGTCCCTCCGCTGCTGGAGTCCCATTTTATCATGGAACTCCAGCTGCCTGTCCCGGAAATAGTCCTCAACAATGGCGACCAGGTAGGAGGGCAAGAGGCGATGTCCTCTCATCCCCCCCACCATCTGGCCCCACGGGACGCTGTTGAAGGCGTTGGCGATGTCCAGGGACACCGCCAACGCCACCTCCCCTCCCGCGGTCATCTGCTCCGAGAGGGCTCGAACTTGTCTGACGGCGTCGACCGTCGACAAGCCCTCCCGGAAGCCGTACTGACCGCGGGATAGATTGGGACCATCCCGGGACAGATGCTGGACGATACGGGCAGCGACGATACGCTCCAGCAGTTTCCCCGCATCGTCCAACAGGCATATCGGCCTATAAGCGGAGGGACTCTCCGCTGGCCTGCCCTCCTTGCGGAGGAGGACAAGCCTGGCCGTTTTCCACGACCTGGGGAATATGCCGTCTCTGAGGCAGCTCGTGAAGAGCCGCCTCAGACGGCCGCCCACTATGGGGGCCGCGACGAGCCAGACCCTGCCGTGTATACCGGAGGGTCCGGGTGCCCGCGGCCTCCCCTTAAGGCGGGCGAAGGCCTTCGTCATCTCCCCCCGGTGACGCTCAGCTCCTCCGTCCATTCGGACGGGGGGCCGATCCTCTCCGGGATATCTCTTTCCCTGTTCGGAAAGAGGTCGGCCACCACGTCGTCCAGGAACTGAGCGTCCAGGGTTTCCGTTATAGGGGGGGGCCCATGGACGAAGCTGTTTCGTCACAATTTTATAGGGCCTCCCCCACGGATCTCTGTCCAGGGAGGAGACAAGCTCGCGCCAAGCGTCGGCCTTCGCTCTCCTAATGGCCGCCCTA
This sequence comes from Acromyrmex charruanus, assembly GCA_017607545.1. Lineage (NCBI taxonomy): Eukaryota > Metazoa > Arthropoda > Insecta > Hymenoptera > Formicidae > Acromyrmex > Acromyrmex charruanus. Next base: position 21,296 of record JAANIC010001407.1, read on the forward strand.
AGGGCGCTCCTTGCTTCACGGAGCGCCCCGGCGGCCACTTCCACCTCGGCATCGGTGCCCCGCCGTCTGCGAGTGTATCCCCTTCTGGCAGCCACGGTGGCCCGTCGTAGCTGAGCAAGCTCTTCGGACCACCAGTAGGCTGCCTTCCTCGCCGCAGGTCGGCAGCGGGGCACCGACGCGTCGCACGCGCGCGACATGGCGCCCCCGAGCCAATCGGCCTCCTCCTCCACCGAGCAGGCCGGGTTGGATTCCGGCCAGGTAGAGGAGAGGAGGCTCACCTCGAGGGCGCCGGGGTCCAACTTGCGCAGGGCCCATCGACGTTCCTTCTCGTGTCGGCGG
>JAANIC010001421.1:7994-67264 GCA_017607545.1 Acromyrmex charruanus
ATTTATATTAAAACATTTTAATATTTTAAAAATAATTTTTAATGTATTGTGCTATAAATAATTCTGAATAATATTATCATAATAACGAGATATTTATATTGACATGAATATTCATAGAAGCATATATCGAGAATATGAAAAATTCATATTGACAGCACTGTATGGAAAGTTTATTTCTTTTAGATCTCACGTCATTTCTCGTCGAACATATCATCAACCGTGACATATTGAACGTTACAAAGGGTAACTGATCGAAGTTTCTTTTAACTCTTATAACTCTACTCATTGATTTACAATTTCTTAATGTTCGAATGTATGCATTTATTTTTTAGGCATACGAATTATGTTAGAAAAATTATGTTTCCATTTGCCTTTACTTTGATTGCGTTTCGTCTCTTTAAATAGGAATTGTAGCTATTCTCTTAAGGATAAAATTGTAGCCATTCTCTTAAGAAATTGCCACCAGAGTTCGAAATTAATAGCACACAGAGAAACTGTACAGCGTCATTTATTTTGATTTATCACCTCGCAAGCTCAATGCCGACTGATTGGAAATAGTCTCCGTCGCCAGTACCAATATTTCGCTAATATCGCCGATCATGCCTTAGACACGTGATAACAATTGTCTAGACCCGAATAAATTGGTTACGATTTAATATTGATTTAGATAATATATTATATTTAATTTTTTATTTTATTTTTAAATTGAATAAAATGTTTGAAATTGATTTTGAGGCTCAAAAATATTGATTTTGAGTGTATGCGTATTTAGGGGAAAGTAGTCACATTTATAAAAATCAATGTTTTCCTGATCTATACATTAAGATACTTTGTAATCTTTGCATGAAACGTACTGAATCCTTGTCTCGTTTGTAATTTCTGAGCTAATAATGCACTCGGCGAGACTTTCATCATTAGATCTGTTTTTAGCTTTCTTGACTATGAGACCTGTTCTGTAACTCTTAACGACTGTAACGATATTATTACATTATCGTTGCGCAATTTTTTATTGTACCTATGCAAAATCTGTGCAATAACAATGTAATGATATTATTGTAATCGTTAAGGGTTACAGAATAGACTTCTAAGTTTACAAATAAAAAATAAATGCTAATGCAAACTCTGATTAAGATTTCTTTGTGTCCAGTACTTGAAAAACTGCTATTGTCCAGTATTGAACAAGTTGCATTTCACGATATATAAAATTACTCTATAATCTTACTTATACTTTTTAATATCTTATTATTGTATATATACATAAGATCTGTTCTTGTTGCTTTTTACACTCAACATTTTTACTTTCTCTTTAATGCCTGAATAATGATAAATATATTGTATAATTATTTATCTCATCTTAAGTGCAAAGTTTTTGGGAATTTCAAGCAACGCGAACAGACTTATAGTCTATTTAATTGCAAATAAAATGAGTACAAGTAAATACAGAATAATTTATCAGGCAATGTAGCAGATAGGGTGGAAAGTTATTAAGAGCACAAATTGAACGCTCAATACACCCTCACTCATTAATAACTTTTAATTGGCTGGACAAAGAAGCGGGAAACTTATTACATTTCACAAAGAGATTTGATTAAATGGATACCGTAAATAACTACTATCAGTCGGCAGTAAAGGGATACTAACATCATCCGGTATAAGACAATGTTCGATACTGGGCGCATTTTTCCTAATACATCATGTATAATATAATATTATTATAATATTTCTTATTCTATAGAACATATTTATTTGCATTTATTGTAATATTTAACAGATTATATATTTCGAGAATTCAATGCTTATTTTTAAGTTCGTAAAAATGTTAATAAATATTAAATATTCAATAGCAGTTTAATATTAATTCTATATTTTTGATATACAAATATTAAGAAAAATAGAAACATTGACATAAAAAAGATACAAATAAAAACAGATCTAATACAGACAGAAATAATCGATCCTCTAACTTCATATACAGTAAAACTTTTATATTCGAAATTAAAGTTTTCAACGTTGTGAATTTCTCGTGACAATTATATAGTATTTTAATGGTGTCATATTTCATGTGTAATCGCTTCGTTTTTCAGCTCGGTACAGTTTCAGTCTATTTCTTACCAAAATGTCGCTATCACCGGTTGATATAAAATTTTATTTCTGAATATCTCATTTCTACACTTATGAGATAACACACAATCGAAAGAGTAATGACCATAATATAGGTATTATGAAATATGTAAATTAAGAGAAAAAAATGATTAAACAATAATTTAACAATAATTTATAATCATTTCTCGGTGTCAATATTATATATATTTTTAGTAGGTTTATAAATATAATTATCACTAATATTTTTTAGAATAATAATGATTATAAAAATGGAGTTTTAATTATAGTTATTTCGCCATATAATTATAATCACAAATATCAAAAGCTTTTCTTTCAATAGTATAGAGTATAGAAAAAAAATATATATATACTTTCTATATATCGATATTCGATATATCGATATATATAGAATTCGATATATCGATATATAGCAGCAGCATTCATGTGTATATGACGATCCCTTAATCATCGACATAAAGTACTGGGGCATCAGCGACATAAAGTTAATTTTTGGTGTATCACAACTTGACGATTGCTCGGTTTATGTACCAGCGTAAAATATCTCGAATATTGCTGGCACTGTCGGTCGTGCGTGATATTTCGTGTAATCGTGTCACGATATACGAACTCAGGAAAATTCGCGAGATACCGACCGGTTGCGAGGATCAAACGTCAAAGCTCAGTTCCCATACCCAACATGGCTTCTTCATTCTCGCGTGCACGCGGATGCATCGCAATCTCCAGATCTATATACGCGAACTAACCCTCCGGGGTGCCTTGAGTAGCTCTCGTTGCTGCTCATTGCGGATACGTTACGATTTCGCTCGCATGTGAAGGATAGATCCTATGGGAATTTCTAACGGAGCCATCAGCAAAGACGTCAAACCGGAACAAATAAACGACTGAGGTACGATTTTTTATGATATGTGAGATTGCCGATAGTATTCGAGATACGAGCAAGTAAGCGAGCATGCGGGAAACGTCGAACCTATTCTCTTTTCGGCGATAAGGGATAAATCTCGCGGTGATGCTTAGAAATGTGCAATTTATTCTTGTCAGCTATCACAAATAGGTATCAGGGAGATTTAAAAGCGGCGAATCTATTTTTCTTCGATGTAAAAAAACGTTTGATATAGTCAGATATACGTGAAATATATCAGATGACGTAAAATATAAAAATAAATTTTTTAAATGCGACATTAATGAAAAAGGCTAATAGTATTCATTTTGCAAGAAAATTAGATGGAAAAATATACATGTAAGCGAAAAATGTATTATATGTATATATTTACATTAGATAGAAATTTTAAAATGAAGTATTTTTCCTGTTTTCCATAATATGAAAATAAAATAAAATAAAATAAAACTGAACAAATATAAAAATTTTATGATTTATAACAGAAATATGTACATTTTTATAATTATACTGTTCATGCGATTTTTGTACAATGCGCAAAAGCGCGCTACAAAGAGGAAACTAATACACATTTCTCTTTTTGCAAATATTGATAAAAATTTGTTCGCGTTATACAGATCGTATTCGCTTTATTTTCAAATATATAAACGTAAAGCTGCGATATTATGTACAGTTCTGAAACGCGAAACGTATCGTGAAAAACGGGAAATGTCATCCGCGCAAAGAGACAGTACAACCCGCCATTCGATGTGATATCGTGCGGCTCTCTGAGGTTGTAACGACATAATTTAAGCTCGTTAGCAGACACAGCGCTGGGTGCTCGAACGCCGACGTTGCCATTGCTCTCGAAGTTCGTCAACCTAATTCAGCGGCAGTTTACTCCCGTTTATGCTCGCATTCTCGAGACTCGCGCGGAGAACGAATCGTTTCTCATTGGGTGGCGTGTCGTTTCTACGATCGCTCGTTGGAAGAAAACGGAGTTTGTCAACTAGTAAAGCCGACGTTGTCTCTCGAATGTGTGAAATCCAAGCTTGACGAACTTCCGGCGACGCCGTGATCATTTGGCCGTTTTTTGCCGTCTGATTGCCGCGGACAGACGACGTTATCTCGAGAAGAGTGACCACTCACCGTTTCACGGTAGATTTCCGGACTGTTCTCCGACTACGAGACGAACATCGCATTAGGTGAGAAAGAGATCGCGAGTTTCTCTTGGCTCGAAGTTGGCGCGCTAAAGCGACGCTCACCATTGACTGCTGCAAACAGTGGAAACTGTTAAGCGAGCTCGCGGCACGCATGACAAACTCTTGCATTCTGCACTAACGGCACGAAGCACTTTGCCGCCAACCGCCACGCTCGGCACGAGCAAAGCGCAATTATCATTAGCCACGGCTCAGCGAGCGTTCATGAGTTGCCTAATCAGTTAACCGCAATTAACTCTGTCTAATTAAAAAATGAAACTGCACGGAGACAAGCGGCAAAACGGTGTTCACACCCGCAATTCGCGTATTCGCGTTCGTATCTGCTAATTTCTGCTAATACATTTGGTATGTATCGTTTCCTTACTTCAAAAGTGATATAAATAACTATACTTATAACTAAAAAAATGTTTTTTACATTATTACCGTGAATGAATTAAGTAATTAGGTAAAGATTACTTCATCAATCTCTTTAAAAGTAAACTTAACTTCTCACAGTGTCCTCCCGCCAAATAACATTTGTCGTTCTTAAGATTTTAAAAGATCGTACTTTCTATAAGAGACATATTTTGAGTTGTGTCATTTTTATAAATAAAAAACAGAGTTTTCTACAGAGTTTTTTTAACATTTAGACAGTTTGGTGATCGAAGTAATTTAAAGAAAAAATTATTTATTTTGAATTTAGTTGTTAATTGATCACACAAGGTTTGTATAAATATGATTTAGAGTTATGTCACTTTTTTGATGAATTATTGCGGATTTTTTATAACTGCATTGAAAAAAAATGTATTAAATTTAAATAAATAAATTTTAATGAATATTTGAATAATACCAACTAAAAATTTATTTATAGTAAATAAATGTTTACTAAAAAAAAAAAATAGTTAAATCAAATGAATGGATTCTGTATCAAATAAATATATCTTACTTAGTAAATAGTAACAATATTTAGTTAGTACTATTCAAATAAATAATTTATTAAAATTTAGTATATTTGTTTCAGAATATAAAAAACATCACAACTTAAAAAAGAGTTTTTTTGAGGGAAACGAAAAATGATGTTTGATTATGTTTCTAAAAATATATTCTTCTATCGATATTATTTGATTTATCAATAATTTTGTATTAAATTGATGAAAAATAGTTTCGCCTATTTTCTGAAAAATTTGATTTTTTTTAAGTGTGTCATTTTTGAAGTAAGAGAATGATATGCATGTAGATTTCTAAGTTTTCGATCGTCTTTAATGCCTATATTCCATGAGAAAAAAATGTTTGATATTTATGACAATAATTGCAAGATAAAACAAGATAAATTGTGGTTAAAAATTGTAATTTTATAGTTATTACTATATATATTATATTATCGGCAATAATAATTATAAAGTTTTATCAAAAGAATGTGTTTACACGCAAAGAAATGACAACTTTTAGTTAAATTAAGATTAATGCAACCATTTTTTTCTTAATGTTTACGGAAAATTAAAAGGTGAGAAAATTTTATTTGGCGGTGTTGCCATATGAAAAAATGTTATGAAAAAGCAGTCTTTTTTTTATTCCCATTTTATTCTCCTTTTTACTACTTTCTTTCTGCGATTGATTTTCTCTCGCTCGCGACCCGTATCGACACAAAAATATTTGCATAGCATACCGATTCGGATTTCAGTCTTTTACGGTGGCATTTTCCGGACGCGTTGAATATCACGTGACAAATAAGACGAGTATCCGCGTCCACGTGGAAAGGCGAAAGGTTTTCAGTGGAGAACAAACGGTACAAAGCACGCACTGTTGCTAGAGTGTCGGATTACGCTGGAAATATCGCGCTGCGTTTGTTGTGTTTTAACCGCGTTATCGATTTATTATTTAGTCGTTTTTATAAAGCTAAGAGGTTTGGCACGCACTGTGCTATTCATTGTAGTTCTTAAGAAATCGTGTGTCGTATATGCCGCGCAATTAAGCGTTCTATCTTAGGCAAATCGGAGCAAGAACGGAATGTAATAGCACTATGTGGGTGATGTTTCGTGCTGATAACTTGGATCAAGTGTAATTGCGCCTTTTACTTTCGTCGTGATGCCAAACCGTTATTCGGATAGCCACGTGAACAGATATAATCTGCCTTTTTTCATAATGAGCAATTGCTATATGTAGAAGTAGAAGTTTTCTTACAATATATGTAGAGCTGTGTAATTAGCGAAATCTCCATATAAAATTAGCTATATACCTACATACGTATTTAAATCGACATACAGTAAAATTCCCTGCTAATCGAGATGTATGATATTAAAATGATTAAAGCAGACGCTCGGTTATTCTCGCGCGAGATTTCATCTGACTGAAGTCAGTGTTGATCTTACAAAGTCACGTATTAAACTAGCTAAGATATTCATGAGATAAATGCGACGAATTTCCTTCTCTAATTTCCGGCAAAGAACACACGAGACTTCACGCGATTATTTCATGACACCATTGCGCAGTCATTTCGGAAACGACAGAAGTTCGCGCAACTTTTAAGGCTCGCAAAGATTGTGTATATAAGTATATATGCTTATTACAACAAGTATTTTGTTAATTCGGCATAATGCTCGAATATCTAGTGGTCGATACGAAATTATTCAAGAAGCTGACCAAGTCGAGGATCGCTCTGCAAGCAGCTATCCGGACACTTGCTCATCCAACTGAATTTGCGCAGGGCCCTGTCCGTTTACTGATTAGGGGACTAAGGGATGAACGTGGACCGGCTTCGATCCGTGCAAAGCCATTTTGGCGAATCTGCTTTTGGGCGGTCTGCCGGCGCGGCGACCGTCTAATCCAGGCGCAACAATGGAGCTGCATTATTGCGTGCGATGTTCATTTCGTCGGTGAAGACCTTCTCTCTCCCTGTCCGAGTTCCTCGTTAAAGATTGACGATGCCCTTCATTATTCACGAGCGGTGTGTTCGTCCCCGCGCAATCACGTGACGTTATTCCCAGTGACTCGTGAAGATGAGCTCGCGTTTGGTGGTCCTACAGTCCAGGGCGGTTTACCAACTCTACGCTTTCTCAGTTCGCGAATAGATATCGTACGGAGGAGTGAGGGGATAACGCGGAAGTGATGGAAGAGGAAGAGACGAGTGGGCCACGGAATAATACGGTAACTGGGCGGATCTCGATTCTGCTCGAACGATCTCGAGCGCTGTTTTATCGCGCGAAAGTTTCTCTGATTTTCGGTCGATATTTCTTCGACGCTGTGAGTCAGCTTTTCTTTATTTCTGTTTTTGTATCCATCAGCATCGCGACGTTATCTCACAGAATCGCACGGATATAATATTCCCAACAGAAACGCCTGCGGATCAATCTGCTTGACACTTGGCTTTCTAAACTGCTTTCGCTATTGCAACCACGGCTGTCTTTCCGTCACGGCGTTATCGCTGATCCGATTATTACGAAAGAACGAAGTTGTCGAACCGAAATGGATATCCCATTGCGCTTTTACCCACTGGAAATTGAGAATTGGCTCTAAAAATGGGAAGATATGACGTACCGTATTTAAATATTTTATCTTACTCCTGTTTCATCAAAAATCTCATATTTGGTTAACGAGAATCTTTTTGTACAAAAATATCGGCCAAACCTTCAATCGAAATTTAAATACAGTTGATGCGAAATTTCAAGTTTTGAAATAGGAGCGCTGCGACTACGGTCTATCTAAAGTATGAGCTTCTACAAGGCTTTACCCGCTTGATATTACTATAGGATTAAATAGCTTCGCAGTTTGGCTTTGCGGATTTGTTCGCTAATGAGGTGCATGTCTTGTATTCCCTATAATTGCGTACCGCTGTTTGTAGTTCTAACGATGATCCTTCATGGTTGACTGTCTTTACGAAACTCGAAGATCTATACGTGGGTACTCTCGGATTAGATTGTCGATTAGTTTGCATGTAGATTAAATCCAATCAGGATTTATGTGCTATGGAGACAACTTGAAAATGATTTCATATTCGGAAACAGAGGACATCGAATTATTTGGTTCAGTCAAATAACAAGAATAATAAGATTTCGAGCGAAAGATATTAGTAAAGGATAATACTTTCTATCATGATTAAATATTTACAAATTCAGAAGATAATTAGAATCAACATCTTGTGATGCAAGATAAAGAGCAATAAGAAAAAATAAAAAAATAATCTTTCTTTTAATAGTTGTTACATAAAAAGAATGATTTCGTTGAAGTATCTAGATACAGATCTAAAAATAATTTTATTGAATTATTAAAATAATTACGTAGAAATTTCATGATGAGCAATAGTTTTGACATTCTATCAACCAGTTTGAGCGTCCTACATAATTATTTTGATGGTTCAACAAAATTATTTTTAGATCTATATATATTTAGTTAAATTTTTGCATATTTCAATGTAAATCCGTCATTTTCATATCCGTTATCCAAGTAGAAACTCATAGTTAATTTATAATTATTTTAAAATTAATTTTAAAGTTTTTAGAAAACTGTACAGTGCATCGAGTGTTCTAAATCAAATCTTAGAGAATACTTTAAATAGAAATTATCAGCCTTTGAACATTATACATTCCTCTTGAACTATGAAATTTTAATGTTGGGATGCTAACTTTATAGATGCATTTCTCTTGAGATCATAAGTTGCTGTATCACGTCAATGATGGTACTCGCATATCGAATTTGGTTGGATTTTCACATGAAGTTTATATTTTATTTCCGAATAAATTTGATTTTTTTGAATATTCTTAATACTACAAAACGCTTTTCATTCTTATTCGCGTAATTCGAGTTGATAGTCGATGTAACTGTGATATGATAACAGTTAAGAGACTATCCATTCTCAATAACACTACTTCACTGATATGTACTTTAGAAGCCGGATTCACTTGCAAGTCACTCTACGAACTTTCATGAATTACGAAATAGTATCCAACATAGAACATAGACTGTGCCTCAGGCTACCGTCGTCCCTTTCATCTATAAGCATTATTCTGAAGATGATATTTTCTTAACTACAATGTCGAAGCGTTAACAGTGTTTGCCAAATTAAACTTGAAAAGATGTATATGTAGATATTGCGCTGTTTAAATTTGAACATTGCTCTTAATTTAAGATTTTTCTTTTTATCGAGATGTTAAATATTTACAACTAATTGAACAATGATGATGTATAACAGTAGCTTTGTTTGCGTTACTTAATCAATATCTTCGCTTTCTCTCTCTTTAATGTTTAAAAATATATTTATTTCCTTTTAAGTGCAAATATTTTTGAAGATTTCGAGCAAAATGAATATCTAACGCTGTCCATTTGTACTTGAAATTGAAATGTGTCGTGTCTATTGCGATTTCTACTTCTCACTTTATAGCTGCTTTCTTATAGCGTGTGATGCTCAGTCTTAGGAAACGTAGAATGCTAGTCTGAGCAAATAAAGTTTCTAAGAGTTATTTATATTTATTACTATTGTCTAATATTATAAGATATTATTAATCATTCATAAAAAAATAGAATATATATGTAATATGTTTAAAAGTATAATATTACGTATATGTTTTATATATATATATATATATATATATATATATATATCACAATCAAAGTATTAATTTAATAAATGTATTCACACTTGTATTAACTAGTAAAAAAAATGTAAACGTAACATATATCCTACTAATTTGATAGGTAAATGTATTCACAAGCAATGAAATTTAAGCTTTTATAGTAAATGCATACATTTTCATATCTACTTAATTTAGTAAAAATATGCACAAGCAAAATACATCAATTTAAATTCACTTATAATAGCAAATATGCACACCACACCTTGAAATTACGTGTATACTCTGTGGCCACATGCACGTGCATTTTATGTATTAAATCTTCGTTTTACTAAATGAATGAGTCTACAATGTTCTCAAAATAATAGGTACTGAATAGATTAGACAGACCTTATGAAAGGTAGAGCGTATTGTGTATTACGAGCAAAGTTAGTATATATCGAAGTATATGTGTATATTACTGCCGGTAATAAGCATTTATTCGTATTCTTTTTTTTTAATCACAATGCACTTTAATATTTAATTCCTCAATTTTTTCTCAATTAGAAATTATTATTACGATTGGCAGAGGAGGGGCTCCATTAAGTCGATATAATAGTTTCATAACTTCAATAGTAGCAAACTTCTATAATTAATATCTTGGTTCGCGAATCAGCGATACTTTTTTCTGTCGGATTCGTTTGTCTCGGACAAAACGCGACGTAGTATAATTTCTTCAATTTTTGAGCTGACATGGCTAAACTGAATAATTACTGTATGCATTTACTAAAATGTATTTTTACTCTCTGTAACTAACTTACAATGCTTTTACTAATGTCTATAGCAAGTGTATACATTGTTTAGCAAATGAAGACATTCACTAGAGATAGCAGATATCTTTATATTTAATTGATACTTTTACTAAAATCATTACATAAATTATAAATGATACAGACTAGTAAGTATATACTAAAAAATTTACTAAATTTTACACTTTGACTGTGACATATATCTACATATTGTGAGTGTTCTATACTCGTCTATCTCAGGGTTTAATGAATAAATTGCGGGAACATATTTTATAAGTGGAAATAAGAAAAAAATATTATATAAATTTGACTAGAAAAGCTTTATTACAAAGTTATAAATAAATATTGAAACGGAACATGACATAGGAAACAATGGATTTTCCATTGCGCAAAATATGAAAGTGTACATTTTGTGTACACAAAGGTCGAACGTGTTTATCTCGTATATATATTCACGTCATATTTATTATATTTAAACAATTCAGTATCATTTCGACGTGTTCGTAAATATGATATTTGTTAATAAACCTTGAGCTCTGAGTCAACAGCTACGCTCGAAAAGAACAGCTATTAGATTTTCATCGTCGTGAAATAACTGTCATCAAAATGCCAATGTTTCACCAAAATGCTACCATTTGTAAACAAATATTGAAATGTTTCGTTTCAATATTTGTTTATAACTTTGCAATAAAACATTTCTAGCCAAACTTCATATAATATTTTTACTTATTTCCTGCCACTTGTAGAATGTGCTCTTACAATTTATCGCTAAATCTTGACATATATACATTTATTATAAGTATATAACAAAATAGAATATATAACTATAATACTATCTAATTTGTTAAGTTTTTTTGTGTAAAGACTACTAATATTGCGTTTTTAAAAAATATAGTATCGATCTTAAATACGATTGAAATGGTTTAAGGTTGTAACAATAAGTCAAGTATGATTTATATTTTTGATGACATTTAAATTGAATCATTGAAAAACATATTATTTTTTTAACTTTTTGCGTACTAGGCATCGGTCTCTTTATTTATCCAACTTTATAAACTTGTTCAGTTTCGAGATTCTTTAACAATTATATTTGTTTATTTAATACATTATTAATAAACATTTGAGAGAAGTCTAATTGAATGAAGAATCTATTTAAATAAAGAGCGACAGTCATTTAAACTGTACACTCACCGACTAGAAGATTGCAACAGATTTTTTTCTAGTTTTTTCTAGTTTTCAGGTTTTTTTATAGTTTTCGGAATGCAGCGTACTCACCGGAACGAGCGATTGATTTTTATTTACGGATCCATAAGTAAGAACCAATCGCTCAATGAGCAGACTGCATTCGAAACCCATAAAAAAAAGTGTTGCAATCTTTTAGTTGATGAGTGTACATATTCTCGATCGTGATCTAATTCCGCAAAACGAATAAAAGTTAAATGTTTTCAATATACACGCAGTCGTATACGTTACTTTAGGAATTTTGGCATTAAATTCTAAATGAATCCCCAAAAAGGATTGTTCGTACGAGCTTATAAACTCTAAATCATCTATAGCGAAGTATTAATGTACATGATACTTGAATGTGCACGTTCCGTTACGCAATGTAATTTCGATTCTACAGCGAAATACATGGTCAAATATCATTGACCGCATATTAATATCAACTTCGCAGTCTGTCAACGTGATACGCGAATTCTTCTTCAAGTATCTGGTTCGCATGATTGCATAGTACTCTGAACTCGAGTACCTCGTGAATGCGAATTTGCACAATGCTTCTCGACAATATGGGATCAATACGAAATCGGATACAAGAATATACCGTGTATTTTTAGAATGTTGCAATTGTGCTAATAATCATTTAAGATTATTCATCAGCATAGTAGCAATGAATACTAAAACAGGTGAATACATAGAAAATCGATCCTTAACAGGATCTATTAATTAATACGTTTAAGTTGGAAATGGATCAATTAATATGTTTAAGTGTAAACGTAAGAAATGGAAAAAATTGTGAGATTTATAGCATTATACTTTTGCTAACGAGCGCATACAAATAGATTAAATTGGCTTTTATATTTGTAATAGCAATAAGCTACAAATTTAAGCATTCAAATTATGACAATAATTGCTCATGACATACTTTGAGATACTCTTATTTTACATTCTTTAGTTACATTTTTTTTATTAAAAAAATCATTTCTCTATTAAAAAGATATATCGTCATTTTAAGTCTATTATAAACTCAACACGTAACGAAGAGGCACGTAACGTGTTGCGAATTACAATTACGCAATTTAGCAATTTTACAATAATCCTCGTGCGGTTTTCTATCGATTATACACTTCGATTAAGGGAGATGCAGATTCTCGACCGACTTTATTGGAATCTAGAATATCGGCAATTAAGCAACAGAATTCAGGTTGACCCTATAACGCTCGATTAGTTCGAGATTGAATACGTTTACGATCCTTTGACGCTCGGTCGACCGGTGCTCATTGCGGATAATCACGACGCTAATTTAGCGATGAGCCAGTTGATCAACAATCATCATCGTATCAACGTGCCTTCTTATTAAGTCGGTTTTAAATCGATATAACTATCGGTTTAACCTCTTATGACCTGAATTTAACATGTATTCTCTTACTATATTAATTTAACTCGATATAGTCGTCTATATTTTCATATTTGATTTAAAAAAATTCTATATATTTTATAACATTTTCTACATGATCACTGATAAATTTAAAATTATAAAAGATTTGATATAAATATTTTTTTTTTTAACAACACAACAATTAATTGCTTTTTTGCGGGGAGGGTGGGATTGGATGATTCAATGCTGCGAATATCTGTTTGATATTTAAAATGTAGAATAAAATGAGTTATAAAAAAATGTTATTTTGATATGATTATTACTTAAATGTTAAAACTTAAGACAAGACAACAGTATATTATAAATAATATAATATTTGCGAGGGTTAAATACAGGTAGATAAAATCTCTTTATCAGAGAGCATTTAAATTAATTTAAGCTAACTTTAACTGAATATATGTATCATTAATATAGATATGAAGGTGATTCAATTGAAATTAACTAAAGTATATGTGGTTAGCTTGTAATGTAATAAAACACGATACACTCTTGAATATTTTTTTCGTGTACTAGCTTATAAATTTAACTCTTAACTTTTAATTTCCGAAATTGAAAATGTGTAACTGACATAGTTATTGACAATGATCTAGACCCATTTAATTTATGTTTATTAAAAAGCATTAATTAATTTTAAGGAACCAAAATGACATAACTCGTATATAAAAAAAAAATGAATACGAAATATGTTCTAATAAGGATAACTTGAATTTGCAGATGTAACATAAAAAAATTGAATTGTTTGACATTTTTGATAAGAAAATTTATAATCAAGACAATTAAGTGGGTTCAATATATTGGACCTACTCTATAAATGTACTTTGGAAGGTTAAGAATAACTAATATAGCACTCCATATTGTGGAATTCACAATGTCGTGTCGTATATGATATATTTGTGCGCCCCCCCCCCCTCCTCGTCGGTTTCCGCGCTTGTTATTTCTAAAACGTGTTCATACAATTAATATGCGTATTCGTGAATCACTAGAATCTGGTAAGCAAGCATGCGTGCAAAATTTCGATAATGAGCGACGTAGCTGCGAACATGGTAATTTATCATCGTGTCGCCGTGCATCGCATAGTTTCCCCGTTGTAGCTTATTAAAGAACACTAACTTTCGCGAACAATGACAAAACCAAACTTTATCTCCTTGTTTTCGTCAGTTATCCGTTATCCTTTGTCATGACGTGGTATGAAACAGCGAGCAATTTTTGCGACACAAGCGTCAATCGAGCTTCCGCTCAAAAACTCAAAGTTAAAATAACATCGTTAAATATTAATGAGCATTTGGAACCCTAGCAATGTAAAATATCTAAAGCGCCAATTCAATGGAAACAACTTTCATATTAATTATCATAAATTTCTGTGAATTATTTCTATTGAAAAAAGCAATCGCCACGGATCAATAATGCGTCTTTAGTACAGTTGGTTTATTCACGATCTTGAAAAACCTTTAAGTTTTCAGCGCACGGGAACGAATGACGACATCGCATTAATGTTCTCTCAAAGTAGATCTTGAAATTCTTACGATGGAAGCTCACAGAACCTTACGAAGGAAGCTTATAGGACTTTTGCCTTTATATCCAATTTTACAATATAATAACGTAACTAAGAATAAAATAAAATCACACATTTTTTTAAGCTTACCGTCAACTCCACGTATTTTTCGAAAATGTAAATGTGAATTGATAAAACAATTTCCTAATCATGCATATGAATTAGAAAACATATAACATTTCAGTTTTCAAGTTAAGAATGATTCAAAAGTACACAAGTCGATTTTGAAGTCGATTGATTTTTAGGACTATTTGTTTTGATATCTACTAAATTTTCTATTGATCTTCGAAAGAAGCTCGATATTTTATCGATGCAGCATTGATAAAACATCGATCTTTTCGAAGATCAATAGAAAATGTAATCAATATCAAATAAAACGATCCGAAATATCAATCGATATCGATTTGATTTCGACTTATGAGCCAGTGCAATGTATTTCCTATTTTATTATTTCTTTTTAAATCTAAAAAAAATATTAATTGGCTCTCGTTGTAAATTATAGATTTGTATTTGACAGAAATGTGTAATTTCGTTAGATTTTATCTTAATTAAAGATTTTAGTTAAGGTATTAATTAAGCTGTCAATTAAAGTCTTAACTAAAATTTTTAATTAAGCTGTAAAAAGAAATATATTTAAGAAATACACAATTTACATATTTTTTATATATACATATTTTTCTATTTTGTTTTTATGCCCTTTTTCTTTATTTGAAATTTTTAGAATTTTACGCGAATTTAAATTTATCAACTCTATGAAACTATCTAACAATCCTCTTGTTAGGCAGACGAAGGCGCGAAATTTCTCACAGATTTCTGAAACACGTATAAACTTAAATTACCGAACGGGCTAATCCACTTACCGATTACAAACTTCGTCTACGTGTGACGCCTAGATAAGACCGCGGGTATTCAAAGCGTAACACCGGGGATTCGTGCGTGACACAGCTCTACCCCTCGCAAAAACGTTAGCTTCGAAGCGTGATACCATTAGCAAGGAAATGATCCTGTTACTTGCCGGACTTGGCTGGCAGAAACAGCCTCGGCTTACAATTGCGAAGCGGACATAACGTTAATGCGGTCTTAACACAAATCCTGTCGCCTTAAATTTCATTTTCTTTACCAATCTAGCATATAATATTCTTGCATTACACGGTGCATCTTTCAACAAATTCGATATATAGTGAACCTCTCTGATTATATAGTGAAGTTCCTCAGAAACAGAGGAAGAGGAAAGGATTGTTCTTCGATTCGTCGAGTAACTTGGCTGACGTCGTGTCGCTATGCTCAGCTCGAATCTGATTAAACGCGAGATAAGTGTGTTGTGCTTCTCGGATCCCTCTTCAGAGAGAGATTGAACTACTGTCGAATCTAATTCCCAGTATCATTAATTACAATTAAGGCTCCTTGCTCGTGGGAATGCTCGACTGAAAAGAATCCAGTGATGGACGCGCTCACGCTCACGAAAGCTGTTAACTTGCGTTGTTATCATTACAATAAGAGGCTCTTAATCGAGAATTTAGCCGGTGCTTTCTTCAGAGTAGTGACAGCTAATCAGATACGAGACTTATCAACGGGGCGCACGTAATCTTGTTAACTGATTATCTCGCACGGAGTTTATCTTTACGGAATAATTTAAAATAAAAATAAAAATTAATTAATCCATTACATTTTGCTTGCTCTGCAAACTATTTAATATTTATCGTCAAATATTGCAAATTTAATAATCGATAATACTTTTTCGGTTGATGTATAATTGGAAAATAGAAGATTAGAGCACATTGTATGCATGAAAGGAACCTGTGTAGTGCCAAAAAAAAAAAACACGTTTCTTGCATGCGACCGTGATAAGAATTCCAATAGAACATAATCAAAGTAGCCTCGGGAGGAATTGCTCACGAAATGAATTCACGAAATTCATTATGCGAACTATGAATACTAATTCGCTTTTTGCAATTATATATATTATATGTATTATATATAAAAGAAGAAAGGTTTAATATATGTTGTTTTTAAATAAAAAACAGATGTATAATGTTTGTGAAAAATATTTATTATTTAAATAATTAATTTTTATTTTTGTTATATATTTTTTATCATTACTGCGTGTGGATAATAAATAATTAATTAATTTAAATATACTAAATTAATGAGATAAAGATTATATTATTTGAGAGATAGTAATAAGTACCATGAATTTTTAAATCTACCATATAGTGCTTGTGTTGAACGGAATGTATAATGATTAAAATATCTTGATAGACTTTCTTTTTAATTACGTAGGTTTAGTTGTATTTATATCACAGCGTGCAGTTTGTAGAGCTTTATACATTTCACAAATATACCATTAACGTATTCTGCTAATCTTTTATGTTATATACGCTTCTTTAAAATGTTACAAATATTGTTACATGCTGTTTGCGATTTTCTTACAAAGTTTGAAAGACGGTAAAAACATTGAAAACAAATGTAACTGACTTCCCGTAAATGACATAACATCATACATGCAACACGTTTGTGAGACACAAAGTGTAGAAAATTCACTAAACTGCTTTTGTTGCAGATACTGTCACTTCTTTCCTTTTTCTCTTTCTCTCTCTTTTTTTTTTTTGATACAGTTGCTTCTACTTTACTAGCGATCATCATCATATTTGCATGTGAAAATTTCAAGACTAAATTTATTTCAAATCAATTAACGACGGAAGTAAGTACGTAAGATTTAGATTACCTCGTATACACGCGAAATTTTCTATTCTTTCTTGCAATAATATAAACAATTATATATTAAATACTAAGTACTTGAAACAAATTCAATTCCCTGTTCTACTTTGAACAATTTTGCCTAGAATACCATCCTCCTTCTGTGTAACTTCCGTATTTCCTAGACCGTCTTAAATTATGTAAGAAATAAACAGCACAGACGCGCGTTACGTTGGTCGCTACCATGTATATGCGTTTGCTACGAAACTTATACGTACCTCTGCCGCGTGATTAAACTGTGCTCCAGGTGTTCCGAAAGATTTTCACCATTTTGCACTGTATATATACTCTGTATGCATGCTGTAGTCACGGAAAGAACAGTTTTGCTGAAATACATGTATAGCTAAAAATTTAGCTAGATACATGTCTGAACATAATTTTCTCGGATCATCAAAATAATTACGTAGGACGCTCGAACTGTTATTAGAATGTCAAAATGTTTTTGTAGTACTGCTCATAATACTTGAGATTTCTACACTAAAAAAATCTGGTTAAAAATGGACGAACTAAAAGATTCTGATTATATCGATCATAATTACGGTTATTTTAATTAGAATAATTTTATCAGAAAATTTTAATTTGTTTATTTTCAATTAGAATTCTAATTAATCTATAACCAGACATTTTTCTCAGTGGGGTATTAATTTGGATGGTTCAACAAAATTTATCTTTAGATTTATATCTAAATTTTTCGATTCTTCAGTAAAATTTTTCGATTCTTCAGTAAAATTTTTCTTGCGTGTATAGGTATTTAAAAAAAAAACAAGGTACAAAGTCACGGACTTACATCATACATTTAACTTTCAATCGATGACTGATACGACAAAGTTCTTTGTTGTGTTCGTATGATTCACGCGTGATAATTATATTGCTCGAAATTAATCATTGCTGTCATATATACATAAATAACGTATAGTCATAAATCACAAAACACGATTAATATTCTACTTATAATGTGCGCTTTTCATTTCTTCGCCGTCTCCTTTCTTCATAGTTGATCGAAAGAGAGAAGACGAAAGAAAGAAGAAATTTTCTTTCCCCTACCAACAAGAATCTTTATAATATTAATAATGTATGCAACGATAAAAAGAGAGAGAGAAGACTTGGTTTTATTCTTTTCTTGAAATAGTTTTCTATCTGCAGCTTTGATAGTGTTCACTTGCGACTTTGTACACGATTACATGTGCGAAATCCATCCTGATTTACATTTGAAGAGATGCTTTTTCGACCGAGAAGTCTCATTGTCGTGGAAGGCTACTTTGCATTCGAATTGTGTGTCATTTTCAGTCTGTTCCGAGCTGGTCTTCCTTCTCGAGTTTTTTCGTTATGGTACAAAGTAAGAGCGATGTTCTTATTTATTCTCTTTGTAATTATTCTGTCTTTGTTCGTGAAAACATTCCATGTGTCTTCCAGACGATAATATTCCCTCCAGAATAATCCGATATTATCGAGATAACATTTTACCACGGTCGTTACTCGTTACAATTACCCGTTTCGCTTGGCGGCAATTCATTATTGGAAATATCGAAGTGCTGGAACGATTTATGAATGATGGGTTTATGCACTTTACTGGCATACCTTTGCATATTCTAGCATGCGTAATCGACAAAATTGCGGTTAATGTACGTTCCACAGCTGTTGAATAAATTTCCGAGCACGCATAACAATTAAATTTACTGAGCGATAATATTAAAATTAAGCCCTTTGACGTATTTATACACGTTGGCGCTTACAGGCTTTTATCGGGAATGACTTTCCAGAGCCTTTCATTTTACGCTTACGCAGCGACGTAATCCCCTTGGCGCTCTCGTTTGGAGAACAAAGAATTTAAAATACGTGAAACAGTTTTTACTTGGCTTGATGACCGTTTTACCAGTATCCTTTAGCTCCTGAGAAAGCCTGTGTTACGCTTACCTTAATGTTTAGGAATCAAGCGAAAACGTGCCCCCGTAATGCGTAACTCGGACAACGCTCGGCGTGCATAAGCTAGCTGGGAACTATTTTTCCGGGAATGGCACAACCGGCCGCGAGCGTGCGCGTCATTCCACAGCAGAAATTTCATTAGTACCGTGTTGTAGTATTCTCGGGTGATTTCCCGTTGCCGTTGGAGAAATATGAAAACACCGTGGACTCCTATTGTCAGTCTCCGGCGGCGAAAGGAAGACGGAAACGGCAATGGTGAAGGAAAATGCTTGGAGGTCGAGAGGATCCGCGTGGCTGTAAAGTAATATAAACGAGAGGATTATCGGCTAAGCTCTCTCCCTCCCGTGAGCATTAAATGCACTCTTTTTCCTTTACCTCTCCGTCCCCCGGCTATTCTCTGTCTTACGTTACCTGCCAGTTCTGTACCAAAGTTTCCGAGACTTTTCTCAGTTCACCCTTCCATCTCGTTCTCCCACCCTTAATGTCTGTCTTTCGTTCTTACGGCGCATCTGAGCCGGGCAATTTCGTAGGTTGGAGTTTTTGTCGGTAGTCTTTCAGCTGGACTTGAGTTATATTCCATGGATATATCATAATTGATACGCGCATTTTCTCACGAATACAATTTTAGTGCAATTTTCTATGCTATTACTTCTACAATTTATCGGAAAAATAGGAGTGGACTTAATGTTAGCTTAAATTTCATTCAGTTTTTAATCAATTTAGATGCTTAACAAAAGTATTAATTTCAAAAAAAGGAAAATGATACTTTAAGTGTAAACTACTTAAGCATACTTTTTTCGCATTTTACATTTCGCAAGCTGTACAGAAAAGACGATTTTGTTGAAGTATCTAGAAAAGCTAAATACAGATTTTAAAATAATTTTTTCGGATCATCAAAATATGTAGGACGCTCAAGTTAGAATGTCAAAACTTTTTGCAGCATTGCTCATGTGATGCTTGAGATTTCTACGTAATTATTTGGATGGTCCAACAAAATTATTTTCAGATTTCTTTCTAGTTAAATCTTTAGATAAAATCGTTCTTTTCGTGTAATTCTCCTTTGAAAATGTTAGAGCGATTTTCTAATGTTAGAACTTTAATTAATATTGGTAAAACGTCCGCGTGGAATTCGGGAGATTTAAGTTCGAATCTCGGTTGAGAGGTAATATTTTGTACAATAAATTATTTACAGTGCTTTTAAAGGATGTTTATTAGCACCAATAACATCAAATTACTTCTCTATTTAATTTGTGATATTACGTACTTCAACTTCGGTTTAAGATCTGTTTTACGATCGAACAAATAATTGGCATGCAGTTTGAACTACAAGTTATAAAAATGTACACAATGTACTATTATAGGCACTAAGATTCTTTGACCGAATATGGCTTTTTTCATTCATTTAATTTGAATTTCCGATTTTCTCTCCATTTTCACTTAATATTAATATTAATATTAATCTGACTTTTCAATTTTTTTCACACAACGTATACCCTCTTTAATAGCCCGGCTGATTATTTCAATACGAGTAACGAGCTTTTAAAATAGCTGTAAGGGCGCTGAAAAGTTTTTAGCGTAAAGTTCACGGTAAAAGGGCACGCAGTAGATAAATCTCGCGGCCTTTAACGGCATCTGGCGTGGGATTAATTTTCATAGGCACTCGCCGCCCTTTAGCTGGCGTTCCTTAAATTCCGAGTGCGCGACCATAAATCTCTGCGGACGGTACGCGAGGCGGGGGTTGAAGTGAATTTTTCCCGGATGCTCATCGGTTGAGAGCCCTGTTTCCGTTTCACCATGTTATCGAGAATTGATTGGACGTAAAAGTTATGGCGGCTGCAGGTGTATAAGATTAGGAATCCGCCGGCTACGTACACGTCGAACTAAAACTTTCGTCAAGTATGTAACGTAACGACGTCGTATACGATCCGCTCTGATACTCCTCATGGAAAGTAAGATAAGAAAGTAGTTGAATACACAAGGCGATTTGTTACGACTTTTATTCTTCTGTGTGCACGTGTGCACATGCGAGTTTGCGTAACAGATAAATGCGTCTGCTGCAACATCCGCTGTATTTTAAACCTGTGTATTATAGAGGGTGTTAGAGCGATGTCACAGCGATATTAAATTAGAATCTCATATGGATTTAACGAGAGTTTATTGAATTCGAAAAGCTATTGGTACCGGTATCCTAAAGTTTGCATGAAATAAAAGTAATGTGATTTTCCGTCACTGCGCTGCTCTCGTAATCGAAAATTGAGCCAATATTAATTACGCTCTTCATAATGCTTGCAAATGAAAATTGACACGGCTAATAAATAATTCATAAAGGCAGGCCATGATTAATGTTTGCCAGGAGCATACGTCGCATTGTTTTTCGTGGTCACGACAAGTCGCAATGTGCGGCATTGCTTAAAACAACAATGGGAAAAGCACACGGTGCGCTCAGTTACCAGTATTTTTCTATGTTTTTTTTTTCCCGCAGAATACTGGAAACAGCCACAATTCTTTCCGCAAGCTTTAATTTATCTCGTGAGTCGCCTTAGTGGTCGTTGGTGCGTGTGGTGGCCAGAGTTCCGTAATTTTAGGCACCAACCGCCATGTGCGAATACGAGCCTGAGAAAAAGAAGGGCGTGATAACGCGGCTGCATGAGGTGTGCACTCTCGAGAAGCTTTCCACCCTATTTTTTTTTCTCTTTTTTTCTTTTTTTTTTGGAAAGTCCATAGTTGCATGCTTGGCGCAACCACTATTTCCACGAACTTTCTGCGGAATTACTTGCTCGTGTGCTCCCGTTACCTCTGGTCGTTGCCTTGATTTGGAAATAATTATTGTAAAGTTTCGGTGAACAATTTTGCAACAGCATGTCAAGCTTGCTTCTTGTATAACCATCAAAGTACGCGATAGTCACGGGGTACTACAGTAAAAAACGCAACCGATAAAAAGTTTGATAGCGATCTCAGCTTATAAACGGTATATGCAGCGTGTCTGATTTTATACTAAATTATCCGATTCAACAAAACGCAGCTACGGACACGAGCCGCGGGATATAACATTTTAGCCGTGTGTCGTATCCGACAGGAAAGAAAAATAGAAAAAATTCAGTAATACTGCCGACTCTAAAAATGCGACTAAAAATTGTGTGTCCACAACGCATTTTTCCCTTCTTTTTTTTGTTATTTTCGTCTTTTTGTACCTTGGTGAATATCGAAATTTATCAGAGTCGCGATAACACGTCAATACTTCAAGAATAACAATTTTAATGTTGCGCCTATTCGAACTGCATATTTTGCAATTCGTGCGTGAAAGTATTGAAATATGGCCAATTTCACGTGTCGTTTCTTTGACTATTGATTCGATTTCACACACGTTATATATTGATCGCATCAATAGCACTTGAGCCGATTAAGAAATATAGAAATCAGTAATACGATAGATATGTATGTGTATCTTTTTGCAATTTAAATTCGTCGTGTTTGCAGGAAATCCTTAAAAAATCAATATAAGCCGATAAATATAATAATATAAATTTTGGATGAATGACATACTTTTTTTTAAACTTAATTTTTTTAAAAACGATATTGGAAAAAGTGTAATTATTAATGAAATATTTAAATACTAAATAATACTTCTCTAGAAAAATATATGTAGAAATCCTTATGTAAAAAATGGAAGAGCTGAATCAGGTCTTTAATTAGCATTTGGAATTAAATTTCATTAATTAAATTTTATTTAAAATTTGGAACTAAAATTTCCTGAAAAGCACACATATACACACAATCTCTCTCTCTCCTTTGCAAAGTATTCTTTAACTAGGAACGTCTAATTTGAGCAAGATCTTGATTAAGATCTCTTAGTTTAAACTTCTGTCATTTAGAAGTAAGGCGGCGCTTTCCACCCACAATCTATTTTTCTCGTTTAAACTGTGATTTTTGTCTGAAATATCGTGGATTCTGCTCGTGATCGACCAAGTGAAGCCTAACAAGACATTATACGATTCGAGATAAGGCGGTCGGTTTGCTTATGCAAGAGGGGCCTGGCTAACCCAACAGCTTCATCACGAGAGGTGGTGATAAACGAGCCGGTCCGGGCCGGCTATACGTAACCCGAGCGCGCTTCTATGCGTTCTATTCGAGCCGAGACGTGGCTCGTATCAGACCAACAGACGACGACGGTTAGTACGGCGGCAACGAGGGCCAAGCAACATCAGCAAAACCAACTAGCGACGAGCTAGAGAGGCCTCCTCGGGCTTCCACTCAATTCAGCTTCCCTGCCGCATTCGGCCGTGTGCACACCATTGCGCCCGAGGATTGCATGTTGCGACGCGCGCTTGAACGCGCCGAATGATGGATCATCGGACTGACTGAATATTCCAGAACAGGCATTTTATCGTTATCGGGAACAACATAGAACAGCGCGTGATAAAGCACGATCGCCACTCACCTGTTTTCTCCCGCGTTTTCTTCCAACTTTTTTTTGTGCTCTCTGGTCGTCTCTTGGATCGCACGGGTAAATGTTGAATCGCATTATTCTGGTTGCAAACTGTATTTTCATCTTAAATAGAAATTCATATGTGAAATTTAATCGCATTTTGTGAACTTTTATGTTTAACCGGCTTTATTGCATAAATTATTTAGGTAAGCGAGAATTTTTTATATTCGCAGAGAGCTGATTATTCAATTATTCAATTATTAAATTTGTAAGGATTTGAAAATCCGAAAATTATTAAGTTCGGGAAAATTAAATTAGAAGGAAATTGTATGAAGGAAATCACGAGAAATTTCGAAAATTTCGAAAATATTACGAGAAACGGTAGATATAATGTATAAAAAGTTAGTATGGATCTTTCTCTATTATCTATATCTGTATACTCTAAAAAATATCGATGTGGATTTAAAATTAACACTATGATGTTAAATATACATAATTTATATTAATATTAATATCAATCGTATATTTTTCATGTAACGCTTAATATTACAATACAATTTAATATTATTATATGTAACGTAAATGATCGAGTATATTAACTAAATAACGTATAATATTAATTAGATAATATGCAATTTATGTCAAAGGATTCATGCAGAATAATTAGCGTTTTCGTGAAAATGCATAGACAGACGGCACCACGCGTCTTGTGGCTCAAAGTACGAAGCACGTATATATATACGGGCATGTAGCACATCGCACGTGTCAGTTTAAATTCGTGAAACGTGTATGCTACTCATATTTAGAGGCGGAGAACATATATTCACAGTCTGTCCCGGAAAATTCTGCGGAATAAAATCGCTCTAGAATCGTATCATCTCACAAAAACAGACGTGATTTATGTAAATATGGCAGCAAATGAACATTTAAATCACAGACAGTCCTAACATTGAACATTTGTCATATAATCATCGTGTGTACTTATGGATTTTTATTTTTCTGATATTGGTCCAATATTTTCTTCAATTTTTTCACACGATTTATTTTTTCATACGTAAAAGTATATCTTTTCTCTAATAAAATAAGTTCAAATATTAATTATTTCCATGTTGAGTTTCGTTCATATTACAGCTATATAGTGATATTCTTTAGGCTAGTACGTAAAGCCTTTTCTGTACCATCACGTCTCAATTAGAAAAGGCTTAGTGCATGATAATGAGAATCTGTTTCAACGTTATCCATGATAAAGCGTTCTTTTACAGACGATACGCTACTGAATGCTTTAGTTAATTCGTGCCTCGCAAAGCCTTACAACTTACTGTTGATGTATTTCATTGCGTACCGTGCGTAAACATCGACTTGTATATTAAAGAAAGTCGAGTTGCCCGTTGCTGACGCCCATGCGCGTCATTAGTAACTTAATATTAGTAGTTTCGGAGGACCTTTCCTTTTAAGCCTTCCTGTGTATACGTTCTGCCAACGCATGCATATTCCTGTCAACGCTGTGCATTACACTTACGTGAACGTAGAACAGGCGCTATCATGCCAGCAGCACCTATAACATTCAAAGGAGCACTTGCATAACCATTCTCTTTGAAGCCGCCGCGAAACTTTTCGTATTACGACGTTACATAGTAAAACAGTAGATCGTATTGCGATTGATAATGGCCGACACTAATTACTGTAATTCATGAACTTTCGATTCCGCAACCAAAGAGAGAGAACGAAATAAGATACTTGCGTAAGATGATAACCGGTCGTGTAATAAAATCGAGCGTTGATACCGCTACTAAATTACTACAATTAGTGGTTTACGCTTGTAGTTTAAAATCAAATTTAAAAAATCAAAGAGGCACACGGAAAAAAATGTTTGATTGAATTAACTGGACTTCTGATGGAAAGTGAACGATCCCGAATTTTTGTTAAATCTATTAGATTTCTGATTAAATCTACTAAATGTTAGTTATTTGAACTAGAATTTTAATAGATTTAATCAGAAATCTTGTAAATTTAACTAGAATGCTGGATTGTTCATTTTCTACTAGAATTCTAGTTAATTCAACCAAACATTTTTTTCTGCGCATGTAAGAATAAATTGTATCAACATTGCCTAGTAGTTAATATAAGTTTTAATACGGTCCTGTATACGGATTGTATTTGTACTTTAATACACGGAGAAAGAACGGTTTTTGCTGAAGTATTTAAAGTTAAAATAATTTTGTTGGACTACTTATCAAAAGAGTTATGTAAAACATTCAAGCTAGTTGATAGAATGTCAAAACCTTTTATAGCATTGCTTATCATTTGAGAATTCTTATAATACATGATTCTTATAATGAAAAAGTGATGGAAAAATTACATATTATTCTAGATCGCATTTAAAAATAATACAAACAGTTTTTTTACCACTTCAATCAAAAATAAGTATTATATAATGAAACTAAAATTATCTACTCACATTTGAATATATAAGAATATTATAAGACTTTGAATTTATGATTTTGAAGCTTATAGAAGAAATCAATAGAAAAATACGATCAGTGTGTATCAAATTTTGTGTATATATACATATATATACATATACATATATATACATTCAGATCATATTTTTCTGTTTATTTCTCTTGCTTCGAAATCATAAATTAATGATCTTTTAAAATATTCATATACATTACTCAAATGGATAGATACTTTTAATCTTATTATACAAAGTGTTTGTCCGGTAAGTTTTAACTAAGCATTCATATGCAGATGGAGCGAACTAAATTGAATCGAAAAGTCGTGCATTATTTTGCAATTTTTGCATTAGTGAACGAGATATTAATTTTTAAAGAAATTGTCGAATAAGCGAGTAAAATTGACGCATAATACAATTTTAAGATTTCTTTCAAAGTTCTTTATAAAATGTCTTAAAGATGTTTCTTAAAGAATTTTTAAGAATATTTTGAAGCTGTTTTATATGTCAATTTTAGACATTTCGCTCATTGGATGACTAAAAAAAGTTACGAAAATTACAAAATGGTAAAGGACTTTTTCGACAGTTTAGTCTGTTCTATCTAGCGCTTTGTTAAAACTTATCCTATATGTTTAAAATAGTTAAAATCGTATGTGTTTAATCGGTAAAATAGACGATTTTGTTGGAATTCGGCCATCACTCCAGCATTTCTGTCAAAAATTATTTTTTAATAAAATTATTATTATTTTTAGATCTGTATTTAACTAAATTTTTACATATTTCAATAAAATTGTTTTTTCTATGCAGGATAATACATTTGAAAAATTCTGTAAAAGACGTAAAAAAGTCTCCGTGATTTAACGTTCGATAATGGCCATTGACGGGGCTATTGGTGCAGAAGTGAATATCGTCGTTTATCGCGTGCATTTCGACGCCAAATTCCAATCAAGTTAACTGCTTGCTCGAGTATCAAGTTTGCATGGAATATGGATTCGAGTTCTCAATCGTAAGCGAGCCTCGAACTTCAGGTGGTTTAGTGCTACCCCTTTGAGGGATACTTATGCCGCAACTTCCTTCTATCGCTCAAAGAGAGGCTGCTGCGATTTCAAGTATTCATCGAGAGTTCACCGACCTTCGAAATATCCCGCAGCAGCGGGTAATCAGCTTCTTTTATTTAGACTGTTCTGTAATCTACCTCTCCTTTCGTGGCACAAAAAGACATTACGGTCGTATTTCCTCCCCGGCTTCCGTTTTCATTCGTTTGTGTGCGCCGTCTATCCGCCCTCATTTCAGCTACTCTTATCCACCTAGAACTGGCACCCTACAGAAATCGTTGAAGCGAAGAGCGTAAAATTTGAATATCCTCTAATGACGTCTCGTAGGAAAATGTGAAAATACACCGAGACAATTTTTCCCAATTTTTGCTTTTTCTTAATTTTGTACATGTGTTCGAATTCATATATTGCTTTTTTAAGTAAATAATTTATGTGACTCGCTTTAAATGCTCCATTTATCTTTTTCAATTATCTCATAAATCATTAGTTACTTCAATTAATAAATGTAATATTTACGTACCGAATGAATTGTGAGATACAACGCGTTACTACTATCTTGTAACAATCTAATATCACTGAGAGTGATAATATCAATAATTCTGTCTTTTCTCATTGCTGCCATTTTTCTTTTCTGATTCGCGTTTCCTTATTCCTTCTTTTCTCGCGCGAACAATAAAAATTACACATCAACCACCTATCATAAAAGAAAAACGGCTTGGCTTAACGCCAGATGCATCTTCGTTATTCTGGGGCAAATCAAATATTTTTCTTCCATTGCATCCTCTGGCTGTAATTTTATAAATACGCATCTAATAAGAAGATTGTATAGTAAGATCTTATAATATTTTCATTAGTACAAGAAAACTTGCAAAAAAAAAGAATTAGTCTTTTGCGTTAATATTGTTCGAACAGAAAGTAATTATTGCATTTGAATAATAACAAGTAATTATTGAACTTTAGAGCCTGATCCGATTTCGATTTTCTGTTTCTCTACTTTATGTACATAGTGTGAAATCAAATGTTATTGTACTATGCAAGTACATAAACTTCGAACAACTAAGTTAAATTTTGCAGAAAGTGCTTTATTGCCGGAGAATTAATTTCATTTAATACGTTGATGTAAATGATCTAAAGTATCCTAGAGATTATAATATATCTTCCTCCATGTTATAAAAGACGAAGATAAATCAACAATGAATGTCTCGCAAAACTTCGTAGAAATACTCGCAATGATTGGTGTAATCAAATAAATGCAGACGTTAGAAGTCGCTGGCCAGACTACTGTAGTTTGCGAATTGATGTTCTCTCCAAGGTTGGCGATCTCAGATAAATGCATAAATATTGATGCTCCACAACCGGGCCGAAGTTGGACGAAAGTTTTATATACACACGCCGAAGAAGCGGACAGAAAAGGTACATGGTCCCCGTCGAGGAAGAACTTTGGGTGAAATATCCTTCCATGCAAAGTGCAGAGACATAAATTGCATCGAGGCTCCTGCACTGCCGAAGATACGGCGAGCAAAGTCGGTTCCGACATTGGCGTACATACAGTGCCATCAGAGTGATTGCATTATGAGAAACTATTCGAAATGGAATTTCTAAGGCGCTTGTTAGATTAGTACTGAGATAGAGAAAAGGTGACACGATTGCTTTGTGGAAAATTTCCGAATTAAATTCCATAGAAAATAAATCGAATCGTTTATTTATCTTTATGTTGGATTGGCCTTTTATTATTTACATAATTTAATATTTATAGCAGCGTTTATTCTCTCCAAGATTGATTTATTGCACCGGAAAATGTTATAATAGATGCACGAAGATCCATATTTTCGTCGTAATTATATTTAAAACAAATTAGTTTGCATAATTAATGTTAATTCGTACATTCAAAAGCTATTTAATTTGTTGTTAACTTAGTGAATAAATTTCTTGGTATTAAGCAAAGCAGTTTTTCTTGATATCGTACTCTCTTACATATACATTATAGATGAAAAGAAAAATTCCATCGCACAGGTTTCAATAATATAGTTTCGTGTAAAATGACAAATATCGTACGGACTGTAGGTTGGTATTTCTGCGGAACAACCCCCTTGTGCAATATTACTGAAACAAACGCAACCTCACGAAATTGTTTCAAAAAATAGTACACAATGTATTTTGTACAAAATCACTACGCATCCTTGCTATTTTTACTTTCAGAACATTGAAGTATTCAACATTTTTTTAACTGTGTTATTTTTATATACAATAATCATCTACATTGTACTATGTAAAGAAGTTTACATAATATCAGTCGCACAACGGAAGTATTTAATTAACAGAATCTTATTGCGAAAATTGATTAACCATCTAATTAAGTTATCTTTTAATTAATGACGTTCTCTGTTATTTCCTGTACGTACGCCCCAATTATTTCAATCGGGGCAAAGTATTCTCGCGCTCGACTTATTTAATTTTCCACGCCGCCGTACAAAAAAAAAACGAGACACTTTTTGTATTAGCAATCTTGTTTGCTTTGCCTTTGAAAACATAATATAAAAAATTGCGCGAAATATCTTTGCTGGTTTGTCGTACACTTGTATCCAATGCGAAGCTACCGACATTTTTAATTCACGAGTTTAAAAGGTTACCACGTAGGCAATACGTAGTTTCGTGTCCGCAGTCTCGTGTATTCTGAAATAGAATTGTCGGCAAATCCGCTATTCGAGAAATTTCACGCTCGTTTCACACTTTTACACTTTCCACTGTACCGTATCGGCCGATCATTAACCAGAAGTAGTCGCGAGTGGCTATAGAAAATTACGTGTAGTTTTCTGTGAACTTTCACGTTTCGAAAAGATTAGATTTAATCCTGCTTCTTGACTTTAAAGGAAAGATCACGGAATTATTCGAATTTCATATCTTCGAATTTATTGTATCTGAACATCTCCACTGTCAATTTTAATGAAAAATTATTCTTCTTGGTGAACTTTTATTCTATTTTAGAGCATCGTTAGAATTTATAAAACTCAAAAGCTTATGTAAGTAATTTGTGTATTTGAAGGCATTTGAATTTATTTTGGTGTTCAAACAGTGAGTAAAGAAGAGACAGTGGAACAGCAAAGGGTGACAGAACGCGCGCTCAAAGAGCGCGAGAGAAACACAGAGAGAGAGAAACATACGGGTGAGAACCTGTACACACAAGTCGGTCTGTGCAAAGGTCCAAACACGTACTCTACAGGGTAAATGTTTAATACAAGCCTGCAGAGCACGATGTAAAGTAGTACCTGGGGAATGCACCTGGACTTTAGAAGAGAATCCAGTGCGTTTCACACACGTGTAACCATCTCTCCATTATTTAGATTTGATAGTTACCTTTCCTTAGCAATGCAGTGATATCACAAAGAATTTTGGTGTCCACTTGACATTGTAAACACTGGGAAAAACTTAGTAAAATAGTAGAAACCGGAAGAGGGACATAATTATTTTTTTAAAAGGAAATAAAACTAATTAGTTGATTCATTCGCTTGACGAATTAACCGTAACACATTAAACGTAAGGGTAAAGTTGGCAGAGGTGTTAGAGCGTTTCTTTCTTTTGCTTGTGAAACTATTCACGTTTCTAACGTTCGCTTTTACACGTCACGAACGCGTCTCGTAGCCGTAACTCTTCAAGCGTTCCATCGGCAGAAACGACTAACTCATGAAAGTCCCGCGACGTACCATTAATTGGCGTTCAACCATCAGCGTAACATTCCCTTCGTAACGATCCCTCTTCTTCTGTCACAAAAGGCTCACGTTCTCCCTTAACGACGGAGTAAGTCCTGACCTCGTCACGCGGGAAGATGTTCACATCAGAGCATACAAAGTAGCGGCTCCGCATCACGCCCGTATTTATCTCGAAGGAGCATTACCGAGTTGCGGATCTAATGCGGTTTCAGCATTTTATTAAGGGATGGATGGAAGCCTGTAAGTATCTCTGCCACATTAAAGGAACGCGCTATTATGCAGTCCCGCTCGAAGAACTGTGCAATTCAGACATACATTCTGCAACAATTTTCTTCTATTAATAGCGGCAACGGGCGTGTGCTTCGTTTCATCATCCACCAATTGCTGCCTGGTGATATCCACGTTCTGTTTGCCTTCAAGTTCGACCTCTGTTCTCCTTTGATTAAGTATTTTGGTGCGAGATGTAGCGGAGTGAAGAATTGTGTCTGCGCGGCAAATTTTGGTAATGCGAATTCAGGAAAGAATCAAGAGTAATCCTGCGAGCACGCCTTGCTCGCTTTAGTCAGTTTCTTGTGTTGCGCGTGAAGCATATACGAAAAGATTGGATGTTTCGCTATTTTCTTGGACCCTAGGAATTGAAGGCTGAGCTGCTTGATTTCGGTAGCGACACATATTTGCTCTTTAAAGCAACTATATATATTCCACCATCAGCATGTATATCCATTGCTGCGCGAGATAATGGTAAATTGATAATACGAATAAAACCGTGATGTAAAAGTTCTTTCGCGAGGTTGCTTTTGTGCGATAGCGATTTATTCTTGGAGAAGAAGATAAATATCACGATAACAGATTGTATAATATAATATTACGCCCCCCGCATTTCTCTCATTTCTTTTTTATTTCTTTCTATTTCCGTTTAATATGCAGGTCAGTGAGAGGCGAAGCTGATACGATGATCGGAAAAATAAACGGTGTAAAATAAGTCGAATGCGAGGCACATGCAAATTGTTCTGTCAGTATTGCGCAGAGACAAACGATAATACTGCATTTGTTTGTGAGTTTTTCTTTGAAGTTCGCGTCACAATCGTGATTCCCGTTATTCCGATATTCAATGGGATCGAAATCAAATCGTACGTACGTTGAGATGTGATTAGAGAGTCTGTGTGTAATATAATTCAATTTAAGTGACTTCCGTTATACATATCCGGATACTGATCTGGCTTCTCACCTCTTTACGCGCGTGCACGCATTTGCGCTGGTTACAGCTCAATTATTTCACCGCAACCTCTGACTGTTCGAGCGTTAAGCGAATTCACGCGTACCGACAGACGGAGGCGTAATGATGAAGTGGTACTGTGTGATCTCGAGAGCGTTATATATGACTTTATGAGCTATTCATACATAGCTCGATCGATTATCTAATATACAGTCAGAATTATCGATGTCTTCTGTGCAATGTTCTGCGTTAGATTTAACAATAAGTGCGCTGTACAAGCATAAATAGATTTTGTCAAAGGAAATGAAGATGAGCATATCATGATAAACCGATAAACGTGCATCGTCACGGTAGAATTTTTAACGATATTAATGCTTCTACCTCGTGTCTTAGCAATAAAACCAAAGAAACCTCAACACACAGCCCGTTATATTCGCAACATGTTCATGAAAATTCAATGGGCTGTAACAACGTGGGCGTACAGTAATAAAGCTGGACTGTGTAACGACACTGCTATTAAATGGCATTGCGGTCGTGAATACTGTGCCGCGATATGAGACCAGGCCATTATTCGAATTAAATTAATGCAACCGGGCTTTCTCGATGTAAGAAAACGTATGATTATTTTCCCATAATTACGTCATAAAAGATGACACCGCGCTGTGTCACGATAGATTCATACATGATCGCGAAACCGTAGCGGGGTTTTGCAAGTTAATGACATTCCGTGTAATCGATTACTCAGCATATCGCGGGACGTTTAATCAGGTGAGGTGACTCAACGATCCACGATGAAAATTATTAATCTCTTTATATAAAGGCTTCACCCGTCGTAGATCTCAGTTTTAAATACCGCCGATCGTTATTAAATTAATATAATAATCGTATTAGTTATCTAAATATTATATATAAAACTCAACTCCAAGTTGATGAGTTCATATTTGAGATTAATATTAGCATTTTCTGATTTCTAATTTAATTTCTAATGACTTTGCATTTAAAAATAAATCTCCGAATTAATATTTGTATTATATTTACTACTTTATAACTTTACGTTTTTAATACTTAATACTTTTTTCAATACATTACTTATTATTTAATATCTTTCACAATCATTGTTAAAAAAAATTGTTGAGAAAATCATCACATTTTTCATGTCACATGAGTTAAGACGAGAGAATTCTGATTTTGTAGCGGAAATTTGTCGACTTAGTTCGACTAATAGAGAGGCGCACGAGATTTCCGTGTAACCGTTAATTAAGATATCAATCTGCGCGCTGCAAAATATAGGCCGGCAATAGGAGGGCGCCCGACAGATACGATCTGGAAACTCGGCCACATCTTTTCAAAGACGTCGTGCTGTGGAGCAAAACGAAAGACATCGATTCGCCGTGGCAGCGCATACATGCACCACTGCAATTCCGGTAGCACGCCAGAGAAGCAGAGAGACGGGGATAATAAATATCGCTTTGCAATCCGTAGTTTCAGAGACTGCATTGTGCAAACTATTCGCGCAGGCGTGTCGGGCGAGCACCAACGTGATCGACATTCCAACCCCGAAACGAAATTGGGCCCCCCGGACCCATGCCGTTAGGCAGGTAGACAGTTCTCGGGTATTTCTGCAAATGCGTTTGCGATTACTGCATCTCGGTACTGCGAATCGCAGGATTCCTGCATCGTGACTCCTTATTACATTCGGCATTCTCGACATTACGGCAGCTGCCAACGTCGTGTCGCTGCAAGCATGCGAGTTTGCGCATCGCCGTGCAGAGGTGACCGCGAGACTGGCACTTTTCCCGAAATAGCATACTTCCGGCAGAGAGTCCGGGAGTTCGCTCACAGAAGAAGCTTATCGCGCTGTAGAAGGTAGAAGTTACTTTTGCATATTCTTGCGCTGCGACAAGAGAACTGCAGTAATACACAGGAATAGAGAATGAGCATCATAAATCTTATGCCGGGTGACTTTTTCGGCTTTTATTTCTTAATCTAAAAGGAGAACATGTATGCATCTCGTATACATTACGTAATCTTCTTTTGTTTGATTTTATGATATCATATCGGTAAAATATTGACATACATTCTTTTTAAAACACGTCTGTCAAACTATATTTTGCTTTTCTAGCTTGTTCTGATGTAACTTACTTTATTGCGATTATATCCGGAGTATTATTGGCGGGATCTAGGTTGATTTATTTCAGACGACTTTGACAGAGTTTAGCATACAATCAGTTATGTAACGTAGAACATTTTTAATTATACGGATATAGACATTTTTATTGTTGATCTGATTTTACATGTTTTTTTTTTCATGACACTTTCTCGTATCTGAAAAAAGATAATTTAAACCTATAATTTTGTGTAAGGAAAATCGGAATTCTGTCTCTGAATATGCATGCTCATATTTGTTATAAAGATAATTAACTATTCTACTTGCGACGTCAGAGTATTTCGATCTTGACTATAAACTTCATTCCTTGTAATATATATATAATGACATTTGAGTTCTGAATATAATTATGTAACTTCCACGAGCTATCTGTAAGCCACCACGATTGACGATCAGAATGTGCTTTCGCAAACTCAGTCTGATTACGTAGACAATAGTTACTCGGTTCTGTCAAATGTGCTTATCGAATCGTAACTTTTCTATATGTCTAAGAGTATAATGGCGTAATCTTATATACGGTCAACGAAGGAAACGTACGTGCTAGATTATATGCTATCGAGCTTATGTTCTTTCTAGTTGGCGGAGACAGAGTGCCTTACGCGAGAACACTAATCCTAAAATACACGTGTCATCGTTGTCTGTCATTTACGGAAAACGCACACGCAAGCGGACGGATTTGAAAATGCGAGGGAAGCACGCGATAGAGCACGTTTTCCGTATCGCGGCGTTGCTCTAAGCAACATTTCTCTCTCGAAACTGCCTAGAATCTCCACAAAATTCGCCGACACGGTTGTGAACTTCTGCCATAATGGATGGCGTCGCAATTTCTCACGACTATTGCCACGAAGGCGGATTAATTTACGTTTCTCGCGACCATTCGTTCCATTTGAGCGAATTATCAAGCGGAGCTACGAAAATTCTCATTACAAGCGCAATTATCCCACTTTGTTGTTTTTTTCTTCCATCTCTCGTTTTTACGAAGTTCATGAAAACTAGTGCGTGCGGCACTCGGTCACTCGTTCACCGAATTAACGCTCCATTATGTAAAGCGGTGAATTTCCACACGCCGTTGCTACACGGCTCTCGCAATTACGCAAAGTACACCGCGTATCAACTAGATATTCCTCGCTGTTATAAAACGCCATTTCGGGTGTTGGCACGTTCATTCTGAAATACAGATTTTAAAATTTGCATGGGCGTGCATGCAAAGCCACCGAGTAGGAAGCGAGGAACTTGCTATTTAAGTCCAACCTATTTTCCCGCACGCATACGATGAACGAATAATGTATACGAACAGCTTGCAGGTACTCCGAGGTCCTTCTAGAACTCGATTATAATAGTGAAGAGAACTGCTTTTCTCACTTGCAATAGTATATCAGGCGCCAACAATAAGAATAAGTCAAACAAGTAAAGAAGAGCAAATGCGATTGAGACTTTATCTTGTGTCTAATAATATTTTATGAAATAATAATTTAAAGTGTCAATTTAATAATTGAACTCGTTTTGCTGAAGTATTTAAAAATTTAGCTAGATCTAAAAATAATTTTAAAATAATTATGTAAGAGTCCTCAAATTAGTTGCTAAAATGTTAAAATGTTTTACAGCATTGCTCATCCTTGAGTTTTTTACATAATAATTTTGGTGATCCAACAAAATTAAACTATTTTCAGAACTAAATCTACTTAAAAATTTAAATACTTCAACAAAATTATTCCTCTCATGCAATGTATTATAAATATATAAAGCATCTCAAAAATAAACTTATTGTGAAAAATATTATCTCAGCTAGCTTTTGAATTTGGAATTTCCCGACTTATTTGGAATAAGAATAGGTATGTGAAAAGAATTGTTGAATTTTAATTAAAAAAAGATATATTTTTAAATAATCACACGGAATACATGAAAAATAGAAGTACATGAATTTGAAAAATCCAAGTGTTTCATCGCGATCATAAATATTCGAATAAAATTAGAGTGGCGCAGATTTCGATGATTATTATATTTCATTAAGATAGATTGAATGTTATTTTGCGTCACGTAAGAAACCTTGATATTCTTTATTATGGAAACATTAGACCATTGAGGCAACGGATGAAGTAATTAAGGGAACCGTTAACTGCAAAATCCGATTTATCTACGATGATTGGCTTCGAAGTTTGGCAACGAGGTAAATGTTCCCGGAGTTTCAATCAGCCCTCCTTAGAATTGGTATTTTGCAGCCCTAAGACGTTCAGAATGCGATTATGATAAATTCTTGACTAAAAGTCACTGAAGTACCCAAATCCTCTTTCGATAATAATCGAAAGAAAGTGGGAAGACGGATAGTTTTTTACACTATGACAGTACAGTATTTACAGTACAGATTATTATAGATTACTATGTCATGGTAGCTTGCATTTCAGAGGCATTGAAATTGCGATTTGCATGTAAAACGAAATGCGTTTTTTCTCATATTTACGAGAGGATGATACTTCAATATTCCTTGCTGAAATATCCGATATTCTGCTAATATTCACTTTTTTTCTATTCGACAATTATGAAAGCTTTATACATAAGTTTGATGAGAACGAGTCGGCAAAGGTATCATAATTAGAATTTATTTACGACGCATTTATATATGTAAATGCAAAATTGTTGTACCATTACATAATTTTTTGCGGATAATATTTAAATAATACATTTTGAGTATTTTTTAAATTTTCCTTTACTAATGCTACTTTTTTTCTGCATTGCAGGTAATTATTTGGACCATGTTTGAACGGAGCTGCGAACAGGTACGTTGAAGTTTTATTCGAACTTATTAGAACGTTTCAAAAACGTACTCTCGTATGAAATTTATAACGATATGAAGCTTTGGTTGGCGAATGTAATGCAGTATTGGTGCACTACTGTATTACCATACAATAATACTAGAAGTATTGCCAACAATATGCCGCAATATACACACGTCGCTTACTTTTCGATTTCCGTTGAAAAAAAAATTGAAATGCAATTCTCCTTTATGACGTTATATGCGCGTATTGTCGTCAATGTAAACCGTTCAACGTGACGGGCCCTATTTGTCCCGGGAATATTTTCGTTGTTTGGCAAAATGTAATTTCCTTGCGGCAAGGGCCACGGCGCTTTGGAAAAGAAAAAAAAAGCGAAATATCGAATGCGAATAATTCAAATGTCATTTCTCAGTCGTATTTGTCGGTCCAGTGCCCGCATACTGCCAGACAATATATTCGATAAAGTGCCGAAAGCAATCGCCGTCACCCATTCGGCGTAAAAAAAAAAGCTTATTTATGGAGTACTCGTCGATATCCAGCCTAACTTTGATTGTCACCCCAGCACTCTTATATTGTCACAGTTTCCTATCGTGATGGACATAGACGATGATCCATATCGTTCAGATTGTTAACTATTCCTCACGGATTTGGCACGTTCGCTTTCGTGAAAATATTTCCGCTTCGTGTAGAAGAATGCATCTGTCCATCCGAAATTATATCTTGCGATACATCGCGATGGTATCTCGCATCAGCAAAATAACTACGGTGCTGCTGGTGATTTAATTAAATTGTCTGTTTTCCAGTAACATGTAATTGAAATGCAACTTTTAGAACGTCAATATACAACAAATGTACATGTACATTTGTGCACATGTAGAAATATATTCTCCACAGCCGCGAGAGAGAAAATATCGTTGAAACACGCAGCTTCGTTTGAACAGAATAACTATTAGCTCCCGCTTTGGCTTTCCGCGTTTTATTTTATGATTTTTGTTTGTATTTAAAAATTTGCAATTCTGAAACTTGTGCACATATCTGTGCGGTTTAACATTAAATAATAAACAAGGCTTGCCGCACGATAGCATTCATTTAATTTTTTAATCGTAAGTTTATTTATGTAAGGATAAGGATTTGTATATGTATGTAAGTTTGAGTTCTGCATTAGGTATGTTTTATCTACTGAAATCTTTTATTTGACGATATTTGCCAATCGATAAAGCAGGCTTGTATATTTAGCTGAAAATTTCGGTTTGGATTCGTTAATCAATAAATGGTCAAATATCTCATTATTGCTGCGAATGGGGAATTAAATTACCTATATGATCGTTTATTGATTAACGAATCGAAAGCGGGTTACAACCCCGCATTTACGAGTGCTCTTCTCTAGAGAAAGCTCATTTATTTCAATGCAATTGCAATACAGTTGCGATAATTACTCAGCAATCTTAATTCCTTCGTAATAATATCCTTTTAAAAATACAATAATTTTAATTTATAATGTTACTTTGCGAAATGTTAAATATAAAAAAAGTATTATATGCAATTTAATATTACTTTACATTTCGGTAATATAAAATTACATATGATATCACATCTCCAAAGTTTTCAGTAACTGTTAATGCATTTTTTATTGATACTTTTTTCATGTTTTTCTGATTATTCGTAAGTGCATATCCTTCGCAAGTGCATATAAATAATTAAAAAACTTGACGTATAAAAGACGTATTTACGCGGAAATATTTTTTATTATTTTCTAAAAACAAAAAACCACAGTAACCCGCTGGTGGTCAAAAGGAGCGAGTTCGCATGCTAATGGCGGCAATTATCGTGAAAGCGATGGCTTAACTGTTACGTTTCTTGCTTGAAAGAGTTGTTAATACTTTGCCCGATCTCACGGTGATAACCCAATTCACTGTTCGCTATACGCGACAGGTTGAGCTCGCTGCAGAACTGTACAGTAAACAATGCCAAAACTGTTTTCGCGGGTCAAGAAGGTGCGAGACAACTCGCCAGGCACGCACTCGAGAAAGTCACGTTTTTACACACGGTAGAAGACACATACACATGTGCAGTTACTATAAATGGCTCGTTATGACGCCACTTGTTGTCACAGCCTTCTTTTGAACCCTATTATAAGAAGNCGCGACAGGTTGGGCTCGCTGCAGAACTGTACAGTAAACAATGCCAAAACTGTTTTCGCGGGTCAAGAAGGTGCGAGACAACTCGCCAGGCACGCACTCGAGAAAGTCACGTTTTTACACACGGTAGAAGACACATACACATGTGCAGTTACTATAAATGGCTCGTTATGACGCCACTTGTTGTCACAGCCTTCTTTTGAACCCTATTATAAGAAGAGTTCATCTCGTGGGCACTTCTTTCCGCTTGTGAGGCTGGGAAGAATATTACCGACAGGGTTGGTGGTGGCTTTTATCCTCGGTTAGAGAAAACCTAAAATTGCATCCCTCTGACCGATATACATTCGCCGAGACGTGGAATCGATGAAACCAGCCTTTATGTTTTGAGCTACAAAGATAAGCCCGAAACATTGCAAACACCAATAAGTCAATACAACATAAAATGCGTTTCCTTCTTTATATTTGATCTTTTCTTTCGCCTATATTATGTTAGCTCTCTTTTCAAAAATACTCGATTTTATACTCGATTTGCTATATTATTTAGTGAAAACAGTGGGTATTTTGTGGTTTACAATTTGGCAAATGCAATGTAATATTAATAATTAAAATTAATAAATTATCATATATTATTACAGTACGAAATTGGAGATGTGTATATCGCGCTTTATACTCTTTCATTGGAATAAATTTGGTAACTGATCTGTGAAAACAGAATTACATTGTGCTCGTCTATTCGTTTCTATTGCATCAGGTATAAATTGGTATATATTTGAATCAATTCTGAACTTGGAATAATATGTGAACAAAAATGTTGTAAAATTAATAAATACTTCATTTAATTAAATTAAGTATTTGCAATCGTCCAACAGAAGCGATTTGTTAATAATTTTATTAGAAGCATTCTCCATTATTAGATGAAATAATAATGATATCTTATCCTTTAGAATATATCATAACGATAGAATAAACATATATTCAATCTGGATTTCAAATATACCATTAATATTTGCGCACTTTCGTAAGATATACGAGCGAGAGAAGTTCCTCATTTATATTATTCTTATATTTACTTAGTAATGCAATCAGATTCTATATTTCTATAAACATACATTTTGTAAATGGAAAATAAAAATTACAGATTGAAAAAGAGGAAGAAGAAGAGAGAGAGAGAGAGAGAGAGAGAGAAAGAGAGAGAGAGAGAGAGAGAGAGACAATTCACCTATATTAATTATCTAATTTATTCCAAATTAAATTAAAAAATTTACTTGAATTAATTCCACTTGTCAACTAATATATCGACCAGCGATATTTATCTCACTGTTTCTATATTTGTTTATAAAATATAGCGTGTAACAAGCAATTGTGAAATTTTGCAACACAAATCTGTAACATCGATATTGATCGAGAATATCTCTGAAGTACTACATTCTGAATTTTCTCTTATTTCTAATATATTTGGAAATGATTTTGTTGAAGTATCTAAAAATTTGACTAGATACAGATCTGAAAAAATTTTGTTGGGAATTTCTATATGAATATTATTTATCCGCTTCGACTGAAAAAAGAATTTTTTTTCTATTATCTGATTTATTTTTATCAGTCAATTTCCACTTGTAATTTTTTATTAGACCATCAAAATAATTATCTAGGACGCTCAAATTGATTGTTATAGAATATCAAAACTTTTTAAAACATTGCTCACCATGCTTAAGTTTCTTAAATAATTATTTTAATGATCCAATAAAATTATTTTTAAATTTGTATTCTTTAGATACTTTAGTTGTTCTTTTCGTATAAAAATTAAATGTGCACACACACAGAATGTTTGTTATTTCTATTATTTTCTGGACGCTTTTACTTGCGAATGATAGAAATAATTGACTAACATGAAGCACAACAAAAAATGGTACATACTTGTGAACATGATAAAATAATTAGTGAGTTAAATGATGAAGAAACAATTCGTGAATGTAAATTTTGTGCATTATCTTGACAAGATGAGGTCTACTCAAATTACTGACATTTGCGGTTCGCGTGACCACTAATTTCCTCACAATGCGTTAAGATTAACCATTACGATCGATTCATATTAGCTGATGTATACAGATAGATGATATTATCAACAGATAAATGCAGTTGCGAGATGATTGGCGGAAAAAAAAGATAGCCCTCAGGATAGTGTATAGCGCTGTATGACGTCGATCCAATTATGGGCAGATTGCTATCACGCTTTTGAAATCGACACTTTGCGCAACGCTCATGGGAATCTCAAACGTCCCCATGCTCACGCGTTTTTTTTTTATCATCGACTTTGACGGCCCGCCAGCGTAGATAGTCAGCCTCCAATATTAAATTCTAGAGATGCGAAATGCCTCTGAAACGATTGCACCCGTCGCGGTACGTTCTATTTCGCGTGAATATCGAGTAGCAGCCGGCGAGAACAGTCGACTTCCCGATCGCGAGTTATTGTCTGTTATCGCCTTCGTCGAAATTTCTTTGCGGTCCTCTATCTAAGCGTAATATGAGTTGTGCGCTCGGGACTCATCGACGATGTTCCACCAGCGTGCATGTCATTCGAGAAATCAAGAAGAAAAGGGAGAAACGCACTTCTTCGCGGCATCTTACAATCTCTCTTGTGTGAACGTTACAATGCGTACAGATGAGTCTGTGTTAGTCAGCTCCCTTAAATCACCGACTGTGCTGTCCCTTTCAAGCTGTAGATTATATATTAGGAGAATCAGGATTCAAGATAGTAGACAGCTTTGAAAGCTTTCCATAGCATTACTCTCCTTCTCATTTATCTAGGTTTCTAGGTTTCCGTAGGATTTATATTAAAAGACTATCTAGTTTTGGCCATCTAATTGAATACTCGAGCGTGACATATCTAGAATAAGAACTCAACTATATGTAACTCCTACTATATGTAACAATAAATGTGTACAGGAAAAATGATGTTATATTAATAGCATTATTTTAATTGAAAGTAATCTTGTTGATTTGCAATAACAGTATTAACGAAATAAAAAGTTTTATAAAAATAAGAGCATGACGTATTTATTTCATTAATACTGTTTGAATTAACAAAATTATTTCCAATTAAAGTAATGCTGTTGATATAACCATTTTTTTCAGTGTATTCGTACTATATAGGGATAACTAGATTCTTGTATTTTTTCTTTTTAATAATAAAAAAAATTAATTAAAATATTTACGAGAAATAGATAGTATGAACAAAATTTGCTAATAATTATCGGTATTAACAAGTCATACATTTAGCAAAATACAAGCATTGTCCAATAAAATTGCAAATCCGGAATTCATTTGGAAATCGATACAAATCGAATGCTATTATCCATATTAATCATGCTTAAATCCATTTATTTAACGATAATTGTAATTATGTTTTATCAACAAAATTAATGATAAAAGACGTCAATGTATTTTTAAATTATTTATGTATACAATTTTTTATGAGATTTTTCTTGTTACGTTGTTCCAGCAATATTTGAAAAGAAAAGATAAAATATTGCGCTAGAAAATTGACATTTTAGTGTTCCACTTGTTTCGATATTTCACTCGGATAAATTTTATTATTGTCAATTCCGCGACATGCTCGTACGTATGCGGCGGCATGCAAAACAACATTTCGCGTTCCGCGTGTAATAGTTCTCTCATAAAAAGCGATTTCGGTGTCGTAGGCGTATAAACTTGGCTCGCGTGCCCTGCATTATTAATACGCTTGAATGTAACATCAACTGACAAAATCACGCGCAAAATGCAAAGTAGATATTACTCATTCCTGCGTGGCAT
This sequence comes from Acromyrmex charruanus, assembly GCA_017607545.1. NCBI lineage: Eukaryota > Metazoa > Arthropoda > Insecta > Hymenoptera > Formicidae > Acromyrmex > Acromyrmex charruanus. Next base: position 51,177 of record JAANIC010001421.1, read on the forward strand.
GTAAATCCGTAAGCAGTGCTACGGGTTGGCGTGCCGCGGAATCGAGGCGAATGAGCCGCAAAACGAGGGAAAGAAAGAGAGACGGATGGAGGATGAGATCTGCAAAAAATGCATGAAATTTATTAACATTCACCCTAAATAGATATTCAAGTGTTATCGAATTTGTCATACATGTATGACTTGTTATTCGTGACTGGTAATCTCATCAAGGGAATTAAAAAAAGAGGAAAGGAGAGCGAGAATGAGAGCGGGAGAGAGAGAGAGAGAGAGATTAAAAGTCCAGATTGGATTATTCATTTCCTTTTCGGGTGCACAAACGCGATGGAATATATTCCCAACGTAGAATATCTTTTGACCAGAGATTACATAACTATGATCGATCGACTGCGTCCTTACCGCATTTCGCAAAGTGGAAAAGAAGCATCGCGTGCCTTTACGAGCCGATATTTCAAGAACAGTCTGTAATTCAGAGGTTGATAAAGGCAACGAGCATTAAACAGCATTTAAGAGTCTTCGGATATTTCTCAATCTATTCATACGACTTTTTTCTGAAGCTTCTCTTCGATTCAACACCGAGGTACTATTCTACGTCTTTTAATACGCATGGAAAAATATTTCGGAAAAAGAAGAATAGGAGTAGCGCGCATTCCGTCAAAATGGAAGTACCCTTGTTATAAAACATTAACGAATCCTGTAACATTCGCAAAACGTTTCCACTTCGTCTGTTTATATTTTACATTTATTTCCATATTTACATTTCTTTTTTACGTACAAGTCGTACCTGTTTCGAAACGTGGTGGACACGTATCGTTAAATCTTTCTGGTTTACTGCGACGCAAGGCAGTCTGCGCGGGTGGTAAACAAAAATTGTACCATCTCGGAGGGGTGGAGATACAGAGAGAGTACTTCTACACCGCGAGAACCAAGATGAGACACCGGTTACGTTTATAAGAATTGTGGTGTTCCACTCCAACAGACTCCACCTTGGAAGATATTGCGCTTTTGCACTGCAGGGGCTGCTCTCTGAAAACATATGCGATGTGAGCGCGAAAATACGTCGTGCGTAAAGTAAAGACAGAAATTTATATCCGCCCACGTTTTACACAATGCCCCCGGCGATAAAGCGCAGCATTAGTCATTGACCGAATAACCGTAGGTAATCTAGAGACGATAAGCCACGCTAACAATAGCTTGAACATTCACGTCTTAGACGCACTTGTACGATAATATCGTAAAACTACGATATTTCGTTACGATAGCGTCCGTATATGCGCGTAACGGATATCCTAACGGAAACCAGCATGTGCACGAAACGCAACACTTTTGGTCTAGCCGTCGGCGTATGAACGGCAATAATCGTATCCAGAGTTACGATAAGAGTGTACATTCGTATCCGCCGTGGCCTTTCACGCTTTTTGCTACCGTGTTCGTTCCATATTTCGTCGATATTTGCGCTCGGTTTTTTTCCGAATATCGTGTTCGTCAAAGGAACATTTCGCGGATTTCGCATGTGGATGTAACATCCCGCATAACGGACGATACAACCGAATATTGTTGGAACCGTGGATTCAAAATAGTTTTAGCCATTTTTTGTTATTAATCTACAATGCATATCGTAATATTTTTTTATATATTAAATTTTATGATGCAGCATTTATCTAATGTGGTAGATTTATTTAAAATATTGAGAATAGAATGTCCCCTTTACATACAAAAAAAATTTTTTTTTTTTTTTCTAGAAAACGCATTTTGCAAATATTCCAATATTTCCCCAGATGCGATGTAGACGCATAACACTCTTTTATGATATATTACGTATCGACTTCGATATATCTCAACTTCCATCTTGTACCACCGTACGTATCTACCTCGCAATGCGTTTTCGATCTTTGATCGTGCACCAACAAAATATATTTGTCGGTTCGCCACACGTCTTCCGTTCGATCGAAAGCTGTAAAAGAATATTGCTGGAGCTCGCGATCGTACTGTAAATCTCTTTTCCAAGCAGCGCGCGGGCGAAAGGATATTTACAATCACGGTATGTAGTCCTTTGGCGAACATAACATGTCGCGATTGATTCTATACTAAGTACGGCACAGTTTGCACGGTTGAAGACTTTTCGCGAACGTCCATCTAGTTTTCGTTATCCGGTTGTCGGAACGTGAGCAAGCCCAACGCAATGCCGACATTAATCCACGTCTGACCTATCGGGAACGTGAAATCCAACAAGGATACAACAGACCGTCGGTCTTACCAAGTCTTCACCGTATGCAAACATCGGTATATCATACCTGGCAGCTCAGTATGTCATACAGAACTGAAATGTCTCGAAAATTTGAGGTTCCAAGTCCTACACGTTGTATTAACCGATACTATCTGTCAGTTTTTTTTAGCCAATTATTCGGGTATTTATAATTTACACGATTTGTTTCTATACATATATTAATGTATACATATTAAAGGAGTATGCAAAGGTCGGTCTAAAATGTTCAACTAAATAGATTTTCATAAACTTTTACCAAACGTTTTTACTGCACTGAAAGAACAATTTTGCTGGACTATCAAAACAATTAGATAAGACGAAAAAATTGCTAGAATATCAAAACATTTTGCAATATTGATTATTATACTTAAGATTTCTGCAAAATTATTTTGATGGTCCAACAAAATTATTTTTAAATCTGCATCTAGTCAAATTTTTATATTCTTCAGCAAACTTGCTCTTTCAGTGTGGATCATTAAATTATGGAAAAAATGATTTTGTTGAAATATCTAAAAATTAGATATAGATTAGATAACTAGATACAGATCTGAAAATAATTTTATTGAAATATTAAAATAATTATGTGAGAGAACTCAAACATAATGGACAACGTTGCAAATCAGCAATCAACTTGAACGTCCTACATAATTATAATAATTATTTTGATAATTATTTTGATAATCAGCAAAATTTTGTGATCTGTATTTAGCTAAATTTTTCGCTATATTAAATTTCACTATATTGACTTTTCTGGTGATTTCTACATAAAATCCTTTCACAATGATTCTATGACTCAGTAGAACTTTTGGTAAAAATTTCATGAAAATTTATTTTATTGAACATTTTGGACCAATTTTTGTATCCTTTGATAAATTGCAATGTAGTAATAATAAAATATATACAACAAAATGGTGCACAAAATTTCGTCGCGTGAAATAACTTTATGTATGTTGGTCGTTTATATTATGCGAAAATAATATTGCAGTTGTTATATTGCGCTCGTTATGTTAATCCCAAATGTTGACTTTGCTGTTAGTAATGTACGAAGATCGAGTAATTACACGAAAATATCGGGTATGTATTGAATATATTTTACAATAGTTGGGTTACCGAAAGGTTATCGATATTCATATCTAGAGTTCTCCGTGGTATAAAAATATACAGCCCACTGCATATTTACAAATACGCCAAATAATTAAAAATTATAGCACCATATCATTATCCGAAAATTATAATAAATATTTACAAAATATAATAAAAAATCAATTCATGTTGGTACATATGTATGAATATATAGAGTGCTCCATCGAAAACGAAACAGACTGAATAACTCCTACAAAAATAATTTTCCGAAAAAAACGCAAAAACAGATCGATTTGTGTTGAGAGAGGAACATACAATATTTTGACGTATAATTCTTATCCTTAACTTCAATTCCCTAAGCGAGGGTGTCAATCTCTAAAAAACTTCGAAGGGTCAATACAATACATCGTTAGAAAGATCTCTCAATTCCTACATTCCTACATTTGAATTTTTAGATTCGATCAATTTGTTTAGAATATACAAAATGTTAAATTTAAAACAAAGATTTTCATATTTTCGAACTGTTTTCTTTATTATCGAATCAGTCCATTATTAGATTGCAAGGGATATATACAATAATACATTCTACTCGAAACGTTGTCGTACATTTTGGAGTGTTTGTGGGATGATTTGACGGCATTCGTCGATGATACGTTGACGTAAATCTTCTAAAGAAGCTGATTGTGTTGGCATAAATTTTACTTTTTAAGTGACCCCACCGAAAGAAATTCAACGGCGACAAATCTGGAGACTGAGGAGGTCATTCGATAGCGCTTCTTCTTTCAATTTAACGACTCGGAAAAGTTTTATCCAAATATTCACGAACAAGCCGTGCATAATGCGAAGGAGCTCTGTCCTGTTGGAATATCAATTGATCTTGAGATAATGCTTCTCTTGAGATAATGCTTCATTCTCAATATAAATTAACGTTGGATCAATGATAAAAATATCCAAATATATCCATTCAAATTATGAGGTAGAAAAAAAGATCTAATGAGACAATTGCCAGCCCAAACATTTAATTTTGATGGGTGTTGGGGTCATGGACTTCATGAAATATTCTCTGATTAGAATCTGTTTAATAATGACAATTATGGCGATTTACTGTATCATTTAAGAAAAAAGAACATTTGTCGGAAAAATAGATATTGAAAAAAGGAAATTTGGATTATTTGTCAACCGGTCACTTATACTTCACAAAATTGCAAACGACGTCAAAGTCGTCTTAAGTTTCTGTAGTAACTTAATTTTATATGGATGGAACATGTGATGTTTCAAAATTCATTGAATACTACTTCGACTAACAGATACAGCAGCCAATTGCCTGGTACTCAATGTAGGATCGACAGCAACATGGTCCAAAACCGCCACTTCCACTTGATTTCGTACAGGTCTTTCGACACTTCGTTTTTTATTGACCACGGATCCAGCCTCTTTAAATTTTGCCACTAACTGCAAAACATATTTGCGATTGACATATAGTGAATGCAAAAAGTATTCGTATAGAGAAAATATTTTATAAAAAAACTTTATTTTTAAAAAGTAAATATTATACAGCGAGAAATGAGTCATCGAATTGATGTCAAAACGTCAAATCGACGTCGAATTGGTATTAAAATCATCGTATCAATATCGATACGATGATTTTAATATCAATTCGACGTCGATTCGACGTTTAATTGACGATCATTTCTTGGTAATTAACAATTTATTTATAAAGAATAAAATAGAATGTATGTTTCTTAAAATTATATGTACCAAAAAGATGTTAATTATAAAAAATATATCATCTGAAAAATAAGCGAAAATTAAAAATTCTATTGTTTGGATGCTCAAAAAATATTCGTACAGTCGAGAAATTTAGCTTCTAAAATCAGGAATATATGCGAAGCTCGTTTGTTTATGTTAGAACAGAATATATTTATTGTATAAAATTGTTCATTAATGTTTATTTTTTAATAAGACTTTTTTTATAGAGAATTTCCTTGTACGAATACTTTTTGCTCTCATTGTACTTATTTGCATATGCTTGATTAAATAGCTCATCTGTTCTGTTAGCACATTCATTATTTCCAAAGAAAAGTACAATCATTTCAATCCTTTTTGCAATCGAGTAAATTATAATGAAATTTACTTGCCGTTCATACTAGGTAGATACTATATAGTGTTGCTTAAAGAATACACTGAAGAAAGCCTTGTAGGTTGCTAATATTCGAAAGTTCTTAAATATTAAAAATATTAAAAAATATAAAAAAATTGAAATATTTTGGAGCGCAGTAGAGAAGTAACGATCGAAATTCGCAACATTTTGGATGTTTTTAGACATATCTTGCTACTAAAAGTCGGAATCTCTATTATTGTATGAAAATCAATGATCAACATTTTGAACAATTACTACGCTAAATTATACGATGGTACGTATTTAGACATCCCTTGCAACTTACTAATGGACTGATTCGATAGATAATAAAGAAAAAAGTTTGAAGATATGAAGATTTATTTGTTTTAGATTTAACACTGTATCTTCTAAACGAATCGATCAAATTTAAAAAATCAAATGTAGGAATGTAGGGAATTGAAAAACCTTTTTAATGATGTATCATTTGACCCCTTCCCCCCTTCCCATTTGAAGTTTTTGAAGGATTGGTACCTCCGCTTAAAAGGTTGATGTTGAAGGTAAGAATTATACATCAAAGATGTTCCCTTCCTATAATACAAATCGACTTGTTTTCGCGTTTCTTCGAAAAATTATTTTTGTAGGAGTTATTCAGTCTGTTTCATTTTCGATCTACCACCCTGTATGTATTTATGCAATGTTGGACGAAGGTATTGGCAATCGCACTGTGCCAATACTTTCGTTCAGAGCTTTATAGAGATACGCGAACGGAGCAGAGAAAGAATGAATAACAAAAGATTTTTCTTTTTCTTGTCTTCTTTTGTAAAATTTTTCTATTTTTAATTCTTATCCTTACTTTTTATACTTTTATTATTATTTTTATACTTTATTTGTGTATAAAATATAAAAGAAGCACAATTGATCATAGATTTAGCACTTATTCGACGATGTAGGTACTTTCCTCGCTAATAAATTTATCGTGCATCGCAAGTACTTGTATTGAATGGATGAAAGAAGTAACGACAGACATAAGGATCACTAACGCATTCAAGCGATTTACGATGAGCGCTAAAGGGGATTAAAACGGATTAAATAAGACGGTTAGATCCAACGAAATCGCCTTAAAACTCGTAAGTGACTGTAATGCTTAACGGTGTAAAGGGGTAATGCACGAGAGTAGCCGCGGCGATAATCAATAGATCACGAGACGAATCGTTTCAGGATATATATATATATATATATATATATATATATATATATATATATATATATATATATATNCAGCAACGAGCTGGACTTGTCAACGCGATTCTCATCGTCGTTTTGTCGCGTGCACTGAAGAATAATCGAGTTCGGTATCGCGCGTGCGAAACGTCCTCTATTGGTATATTTTATTTTTATTCAACGAATATGTGTATGTGCGTGTGTATGTATATGTGTGTCAGAACCATCAGTCTCTTTTCGTCGTCGCTCTCTACTAAACGAGAGTCGAATATTTATTTTTATAATGTAATAAAAGAGCGTGCTCAGAGTTATACACTGAGCTATCTCGTAAATCGATGATCGCGCATGAAGAAGAGAAGAGATCGGGAGGAAAGAGGGCAGCCGTACCCTAGAAGGAAGACAGAACGTCGTATTTGGCGAATTTCCCGTATTATGCAGGTGTATTATGCAGGCGTCGTAAAAATACTACGGTGAAATAAGCGCGACTAGGCGTACACATCCTTAAAAGTCAAGACGTGCGGACTGACGTGAACGCGTGCAAAGGGCAGAGAAGAAGTAGAGGCTCTCCTTCTGCGGAAGTGCAATGCCTTTAAGGCTGGACGAGGGGTCGACCGGATTATCGATTAAACGACAGGATGTCGTCCCCATATGTATACCTCGTATGTGTACGACGACGTACCAATGGCGTTCAGCCGGAGAATAAATATTGAGCAGCCACATCGAGAGTCGTATAGTGGCGACTGTCTCGCCTTTCGTCTTTTTTCGTCCTGTCCTTTCGACTCGTTTCTTTTTAGTGCGTTAACCCTTTCGTGTTCATCGTGGAGACGGTTCCTCTTTGCTTATACGATACGAAACGTACAGAGTAAACATTTTAAGATACGATGACATAAATTATTTAGCGTGGTCTGTGAAATGAAGACACAAGCAGGTAAACGAATTGTCCGAGTCGAAAAGTCGATGTGGAATTTCAGATTTTTTTCTTTTTTTTAAGATAAGAAGTTGGGCGTCTTCAAATAGGAAAGTACAATAGGAGTCAAGGATTGTAACACCGAGTTCTATCGAAAGTATACTTGATGTTATCGCTAACAATTAAATTATTATATTTTCGTCAATATCGTTAGTGAAAGGCGCAAGTATTGCACGCGCATGAGATAATAGATTTCCTTTCTAGATTTTCTTTCGTATTTTGTTCGTTACATTGTGGACTATTGCGAGACTTTGTGTCACATCTTTGTTGTGCGTTCGTACGATGCATCTTCCTCAATAGGAAAAAAAGTGGTCGTTATTGAAGAAAGCGCAGTGCTCGCCCGATTCATTGACCTCAGGATCTTCAGGAGGGAAGTAAGTAGAAGAACATTTATCGCGGTTCTCAACTACGCAGAATCCTTCTGACTTTTATACCTATTGCCTTAGCTATAAGTGGTTTGGTTCATGAAAAACGAGTTTTTAATCTTATTTTTCCGTTACTCGTACATCGCAAATTTTTTTTACATTTCCAGTATCAGAGTTGTTCGTGTAAATGCTTTTGAGAAAATTATATTTCATTTGTAAAAGGTTTACACAGTTATTTTTATACTTTTACCAGTCGGTGTATCTATCATACAAATATTATCCCGTATCCGGATACAACTCATGTTTTATACGACCGTTTGATTTTACCATTTATTATTCCTGCAACGTTTAAATATTATTATAAATTCCATTACATCAGCGTTATATAAAAGCCGAATTTCATCGAATACCTTTTTTTTAATAAAACATTCGCGTGAAATTCTCCTGCGCTGAAAAACGCGTGTTCGACAAATTAAAAAAAAAAAGAGAGAAAACTACGATTAACCGTTTCTTTAACGACAATTACATGTCCAATTCCTAAAAAAAATTACAAAAACGAAAGATGCATTAGCTTCCTTACTTTGCTCCCCTCTTTACAGCGTTAATCCTGACTTTTCCAATTATATGTGACGCATTGTCCTTTCAGTGGTATGACTCAAGCCGCGGTGAGAACTTGGGCAAACGGACAAGATAAACGACTCGATGTACCATAAAAGAATCGACAGCGGTGCGGTCGATGCCGAAAGCCCGAGAGAGACTCGCGGAAGGGAATGGGTAAAGAAGTGGAAAGAAAGAAAGTAGCAAAGAGTAGAGAAAGAGAGAGAGAGAGAGAAAACGTGATTCCGGACTGTGCATCGTGAGATGCATCGAAGCGCGTCCGGAACCGATACTTACTCTCGCATCGATTTCACGCGGGCTTATCTCGTCGATAACGGAATCCAGACGTACCGGACTTTTCGTATTCGTCTGCACTGTGTACGAAGGGAGGAACGAAAAAAATACCGTGACCCAGTGTACCATATGTACACGCAGTTGTTGGTGAAACGTTTCGCCGTTCTATATGCGATGAAAATCACGGGATTGAGCGACAGCGGATCCTCTCCGTCGTTGACGAGTGACAGTGGTTTTGATCGATCACTATGCCGCACAATCGGCGCAACAGGCAATTAATAATTCATTGCTTTTCCTACAGATACGAATATCGCTCGTTATCCTGTCCGGCAGTCTTTGACAAAGTTACCGCGATTGTGTAGTTAAATGTGGCACATTTCAAAAGCATTTGAACGTGTAAATTCATTCTTTTTGGTACTGTGCTAATAATAGCACTGCCGAGTTTTTCTTTATACTGTTTAATGAATGTTTTTATTTATGAATGTGTTAGTATGAATATGTCGAGTATGCGAAAAAAATTAAACATACCTATTCTCATTTTCTCTATTTACGAACAAATTGAAAATTAAATTAAAAAGATTGTAAAAAATATTTATTTTAGGATCAGAAAAAAAATATTTTTCTCTCATACAAGAAGATAATTTTATTTTCTATTATGATTGCAAAACAAATATAGATTGATATTATTTATTAAGGGGATTCTAAAGCAACAGGAATTACCGCAATTGCAGATTGTCAATTTCTCCGAATTGACTTTAGATCACCAAATCCTTTTATACGATAAAAGTACAAAAAAAAAAAACACCAGCCATACTAAATTTGACGAGAAAGTCGGGGAAAAAATTAAAAGCTCATTTTATTTCAGCTCTCACAGCTGTCACCTCAAGTTATAATTCTCTTAGTGCAGAAATTCTGTAGGTCGTACGTACTGGAAACGTACATGCACAAACAATCCTGAGTTTGCGAAATTTTTATTGAAGGCCTAACAAAAAAGATTTTCCAAAATTAAAGTCGTATTTTTTGTATAACAATTACTTTTTTCCTTTTTTACAGATTCAAAACTCCTTTTCCACGATTAAAGCATACATATTAATACGTGTCTGTGAAATGGAATTTATTCCGAGAGCGACAACAAATTTTAAAATTGAAATCTTAAGAAAAATTTTTTGTCGTTCTCGGCATAAACTCCACCTCACAGACACGTATTAATGCGCACTTAATCCTGGAAAAGGATTTTCGAATCTGTGAAAGAGGAAAAAAATAATTGTTAACCAAAAATTATGATTAGTCGGTAATACAAACGGCTTTAGGATCCCTTTAAGCGTTCTATAAAATCAAATCTTCTCAAGTGCTGAAAGCAATACATAAAATAAGAAAAATTAAGAATAAAGTACATAAAATAAAAATAATAAGAAATTAACAAAAATGAAAATAAATACACTGAGTATTTAACGATATTTTTTGCTAATTAAATTTATTATGAAATAAGTACTCTTGAATATACTTTTCCAGGAAGAGTTTTATCTAACAGCGCTATAATAGCGAAATAGATGTGATTCGGACGAAGTAGAAATGGTTACGGGGCATGTAAGATGATTTTATTTGAGAGTCTCTGATCCGTATAAAAGAGCTCGACTCTTCTAGCGACCACTGACCTGCATAGACAGGACGTAGTTCGGTCTTCTTATCAATTGTGTCATTATAAAGTTAACGATCTTGCTTGTAACAACGGCCGATCCGTTTTGAGAGACTCTATAATCTTGCAGTGTCTTTGTCCGAGCGTACTCGCTTGTGACGTTCGATTTCCCGCGAGAGCCGGAAGTCGCTATTGCCATTCAAAGACCTTGCCCTCCGGGTGCGGTGCTCCAAGGTGTAATCAATTTTAAATCGTCCGTAATCAGTGGCGCCCTTCACGAAGTTAAAGTTTGCCTCTATTCGTGAAACGGACCGAGTTTCTCGAAGAAAGCCATTCGCGACTTTTCAAATAATGGTGTTGCGAGTAAATGTGCCTTTATTCGTTACTATTACTGCTGTCGTTACTATTATAGGAAAATTCACAAAATACTTAAAAGCTCTTTTAGCATTTCCTTCGTGCGATAAAACTGTTACCTTCCAGCAATGTTAGTTAAGCAAAATATAATATCATTTATTTAACGATCAAATTGACTTAGCCATAACACTTATCGAAATGCATCCGTATAGTGTAGGTCGAGAATAAAATCGTGAACAGCGAGGTCGATTTTCGCCCACTCGACTGAATTCAAAGTTGTTCCCAGGATTTGCAAAATCTTTCCCACAGATTGTAGACCGTAGTCATGTCGCTTTACAATAACAAGCTTTGCAAAAACGAAAACTGGCTTCTGCGGCTACGAGGGTGAGACGCGATCTTGCTCCAGTTCAGAGACAAACCCAACTGTTTTCGGAACTAAACGATCCGAGTCCAGACCTATCCTGATCAATCTGTTTCGCACTTTGTAAGTTCTCACAGTTAATTTGAACACTTCCCTCTCTTCGAATTAACGCCCACACAACGATAATTCATCGACAATTGTGTTAACAATGGTCATCGAAGTTTTCGCATCAAATGTCGATTTTATCATTCCACTAGATAAGAATCAGTTTCAATTGTCTCTTGAAAATGGGAGCTGCGGAGAAAATTTCCACAAAGATAGATATTGAATTATTGGCGGAAATATCTACTTGTAATAATCAGTTATGACGATCGATCTTAAGCGAAGAATCCAGGAATAGTTTTTAATCGTATAGATAATCTCGTTTATTGTGATAATTGCTGTCGACAATTTTTAACTTGATTAAGTTAGAATTCTATAAAATTTTCTTCAAGCTCTACAAAGAAATTATTTAATGTGGATTTTACAGAATAAAATGCATAAGATGGATGGCCACGTAACATCTTTTTAAAAAGATTTCCATCTATTTTATAAAAATGATAAAAGGATCAACACATCCTTCAATAGTGTATAAAGAGCAGAAGTTAAAAGCTAGAGGATAAAATATCAAAAGAAGAGGACACTATTAATATTGTATGAAGAGAGATTATTCATCTAGCCTCTTAATATTAATAAACATCCCTCCTATCTTTTCTCTTTAATCCTTTGTCCTTTAGATTATACCTTTTTTTTTATTCTTTAAACTTTATCCTTCATTCCTTAACGAACTTTCGACACGCGTTGCGTTGCGTTGATCTGCCTAGAAAATCCAAGAATAAAGAACAAGCAGCGAATTTCATTTTCCCGAGAGTTCTCGTTTCTCGTTTCTCTCCAGCATGCGAGAGTCTTGCACTTGGGAATTTCAACAATCTGCTGGTGCATCTTCCGGAACACCGCCACACTGTGATGGTGTCTATTTGACGGCCGCGTTTTCACCATGTATCCGTAAATTACATTTTGCGATGGTACTGCGCGCGATTATGCGCACGTAGTCCGACGTTACAAAGGCATATTCGGCCACTGCTATGTTGCTCTCGCAGGAATCGAGTACACGCGACGACAAAGCGTCGCATCGCGTCCTTGCTTACGTTTGCCTGTGTGCCTCCTGTTCGCTCAGGACACATGTCGGAACGATAACATTCCGTAGATTCACGCGACGGATGAATACACATGTCATCTCTTCGCGAGAAGCGTCGAAACTATTCTACAGGATGCGAGATTTGCATCTACTCGAATCTTGTAAGAAAACAGGTATAACATCGCACATAATGGCGATAGTATACTGGACAAACAACCAATCAAAGGGTCCAAATATACTTTCTTATAAGTGTAATAACATTGCGCATACACATCTGAAAAGATGTGGGTTTAACTGCACTATGCGATGTCTATATAATTATTTTAATCGTGTTGGTATTAATATTATCATAATATGGATTTATAACACCCCTGATGTTTATATCAGCAGCATCATAGTGTTGATATAATTATGGATTTAACATCATGGGTTAATATTAATACCAACACAATGAGAATTATTATATAGACATCGCATAGTGTTAAATTCGCATACCTATATTTTTTTAGAGTGTATATTAGCGATAGCATACTGTAACAGCTAATCAAATTTGAATCCAAATTTACTCTCCTACTGCGCATCCTACGGGAATGTTGCACCTGTCTTATTACATCATGCTCGAATCTGCGAACTCGAGATTCGCTTTTCACGCTTTTGCACACACCATCATGCGCCGTGCTGGGAAGAGAACGCATCGATCTTTCAAAACTCATAATACGAGGGATGAATTTACGCTGTGAGAGAAGTCGCTTTGATCGATTTGACGAGCGAGATACGAATCTTTAATCTGAATTTACGATTCGCGCAGCGACTAATGAAAGTCTGACGGTAGTGTTCATGTTAAGTCAAGAGTTTTTCAACGAAAACGCGGTTCGTGATGCCAGGGATATGGTAAAAAGAAGTGCTCTGGTGCTAAGAGGAGACCAAAGTACCGAGATACTTATTTTGCATGCTAGAACTTGCGATGTAAAAAAAGAAGTTGGTTCGACTTGTTGATAGCGCATCAGGGTATTTGGTAAAACACGTTATGTTAGACCGGGAAACGCGCAAAGTGTCAATCAGCCAGACTTTAATAAACATTTTTTTGTTTCGAATTTTTATTTAAAATATTTAAATTAGTTAGCATTTATTTAAGAGTTCTTTATTTAATAATTAACACTGAAACTGCCTATGATATTAGAATTGCTGAAAATGTCAATCTGTAATTTTCTTTTCTTATTTTTGTTCCCGTAAAAAATTATTTTATTTGCAAATTGAAATGATTAGCGTAGCTAAAATGACATCATCAGCGATTTAGAACTAAACATTCTCAGTTTTCAAATGATTTTTGAGATAGGATATTTTGAAAATTGCACGTCATTCATTCTTTAGATGTATATTTTCATCGTGTTATTCGAAATTCCTACATCGTCCCTCTTTAGAATATAGTAATGGTACTAAGTTATATATTTTGCAAGAGCACGTATCCACCGATATACTCTGTCGAATTAAATATTTAAGCGACCGGAGTGCTGAATGTCTGAGCGCTGCATCTTTTTGCTGAATAAAAATATAGAGACTGTAAACGCATAGAGTGAATATTTCACTACCTTAGGACTTTAACTTGGTTCTATTGTAAGCATACGTCATGATCAACGAGAAATAAGGAGATATACAGTTTCCTATTTTTCAAATGCTACGTTTGTGTGTTAAACAGATCTGATCAATTCTTACTTGCTATGTAATATTAAACGAATAAATTTTATTTATATATCTTTTGAAGAAATGAAACGATAATAGAAGATCGAAACGTGGTTTGGGAGTGTGTATTATATGTTTTATATTAGTGTACAGACGTATGTTTGAGCTCATATTATGAGTTCTATTTTGTTTCTATTTTTATTTAATTCGAATTTTATTAGAATCAAAAATTTAATTTTTGATTCTAATAGACTTTATATAGCAGCAATTTGCTGATACGTTTCATCATTTGCATGTACTATTCTGTCACTCGCAGTTCTTATTTTCAATCTTTACAGTATTATATATTTTGCATTAAAAAATTATTATTGTTTGTCATTTGAAATCATACAAAACTTATACCTACACAGTTTAGTTAGATTTTATTTATTTTGATAACTATTATAAAGATTATGAAAATGAATAAATTATACGTAATAAAACTGTGTTTAAATGATTGATTGCATGGAGATGAGTCTAGAGAAACGATCGCTCGTAAATAATATCAGAATTATCACTTGCCATAAAATATTAACGTAGACTATAAATATTATCGCGTAAAGTCTTAAAAGCACTCAAGGTGCTCGTTATGCAAATTTACGGGGTTAACGTTCGCCGATCTTCTTGCCGTACCGTTTTCCACTTTGATCTCGAATTATTTGCGTCCTACGATGCGCACGTGTGAACGCTAATGTAGCTAATTGCACGTGTGTGTGTGCCTGCGTGTATACATATTTGAAAGTCCGGAAGATTACAGGATTCTCGGAATTAGACGCCACCGACACAGGATACGCACCGTTGTACCGCAGTCTCTCGCTGGCTTTGCGCACCGCATACTCAATCGAGCGACGAGGAGAGTTACAGGGCCCTCAGGAAAGTCCTCTTTCCGGAGAAAGAAATGACGATGGGAGATCCCGCGGGGATAAGAGGGTTTCTCCACATGCGCCCCGAATATTATCCTCGAATCTTATCCGCTTCTGTGAGTGTGTGTGGTGTGACCACGATAAAGTACCGCCCCGTGCACTCTCTCAACATTATGAATTTATTCATAGCCGCGTGTGCGCGAATGCAAGCGTACACGTACATACCGTATCGTATACAGCTGACGCGACAGTCGCCGGGAAATGCGACCGACTGATCCACTTGCGGTATCAATCACGAGACGCATTTGCAATTGAAATTATTCCCTCGGCGCGATTGCCATTCGCACCCTCGGCAAAAAACTCAAATTTTGATCGGTCATCGTGCGCCGATAAAAATTAAATAGTTCGGCATCGACATAGCGTGAAGCGCATTCCGACGAGAAATGTGAAATGCGCGGTGCAAAGTGCGAATTTTATCTGTTTCAATGAAGCCTACTGATTTAGTCGAATGAACATTGAATCCAATTCGCAAGGAACTATTCGCCAAAGACCTACCATCACGAACCGTGTACGGAGCAACTGGCGGAACTCGCGCGAGCTGCAAATTCGGCAAACGCTTCGTCTTTTTACGAAAATTCTTCCTCGTCGTGCTTTACCCGCAGATTTATAAAGCAAACGGTGCACTCCTTGCGCGCATCTGGCAAACCCGAGGTTTCGCGAGATTTCGTTTCGCGAGCGTGCGCGGCGACACATGGTTTCTGTAATTTTCGTACAACTTGTCTTATTTCAGACAATTTTTGCTGCTCCTCTCTGCTTGACCGGTAATACATTCTCAAAATTGAATTTTTGTACGTATGCACTGTTAAATATATTAAAGAATTTATTAAATTTACATATCTTAAGTTAAATAATATTTTATTATTTTTAACTTCCATCTATGTCAAAATGTACTATTTTAACTAAGTTAGAGAAGCGCCAATTACAGTTCAACTTAGATATTGACATAATAATTTTACATATAATTTATTTTAAATAAATTTACTTTATATATATATATATATATATATAT
>JAANIC010001421.1:85029-115812 GCA_017607545.1 Acromyrmex charruanus
TTATAATTAAAACAAAATTATTGTATATATATATATATATATATATATATAATTATATAATAAATTGAATTTTAAGATCAAATATTTCAAATCTTTTATAAATGCGGATAGACTTTGGGGACTGTGCAGTGTGCAAAGAATAAATATAGTATATGTACATTATATATAATAGAAAAAAATCACAGTAAAATAATAAAGCCGTTTTGATGGATCCATTCAGTCGACTGAATTTATAAAAATTAAATTAATTTTATCATCACAGTATTATTGAATGTATTCAAATTTGATTCCATCTATTAAATTGTTTCATCATGTTAATAATGCGAAATTTTTCGTGCAGCCTTATTTTTAACTTCATACTATGATCCGTTATTAACGCGAATAAACAACATTATCCGATGAACAGAGATTAATTCAACTGGTCAAGCATTCATACAGGATATCTCCGTTATGTTGTGTAGTCTCTTTAATAGCAGGCGAAATAGAGCTTCGTTGAAAACCATACTATTCGAAATATGCGAGATTATATAAAACACTTTTATATAAAATGTGTAACGTGGCTCCGCGTATTTTTAAAGAAATGTTGACATATATCCATGTTAAAAATCTATCGGTATAAATACTGACTGTATATCTAGATCGTACTTCAAAGTTAACATCTTTAAATCATAAAATTGATTAGGAATATTATACATAAAGTATAAGCAATTCAACTCTTCTATAATATATATCAGGGTGAATCAGAGTCGTACAGAAATAATAATGACAGTTTCAGAAATAGTAACTGCTTCTTATATTCCTTACAATAACAAGGATTTTGTTTACTCTGTAATATACCAACAGCGGTTATTACACTTTCGCGTTCTTCCAAGTTTGCATTGTACGTACCGTAACAATAATTTTATGTTAGAGCCTTAAAGCAGAGGATTGCAAGAGTATCACGAGTGGGTGCCTTGCAACGATAAAGAGAATTATACTGTAAGAGTTGAACGACGTATTTCTCTAACTTTACATCGAGGATTGCGTGGCGTTCTCGCATTCATTTAAACGTACAGAAATAAAATCTTTGCTTTACGTGAAGTTGTTCCTGTTTTCATCGTGTATTGTCAAATAATTTTTAATCACTTAGCGAAAAGAAAATATTGTATAATCTGCAACTATGACAAAAATTTAGAACTTGGTTTTATTTGTAAATTTTAGCGTGTAATAAAATGTATCATTTTAAAATTAAAAAAATTAAGTCCTAAATATTTGTCACGATTGCAGGAGGCAATATATATTATTTTCTCATCAATATATATTAGGTGTATAAATAATCCATAGTTTATACTCGTAGAATTCAACATTGTCGAAACATATCGACATTCAATTATGAAAGTGATCCCCATTATTTTTCAACACTTTTCTTCATCCCTCAAGCAAATTACGGATTCCAATTCGATAAAAAGACTGTTCTTACTTGCAATGAATTCATCAAACCATTTTCTTATTTCTTCAAACGTTTCTAAATTTTTTGTTAGACAAGGCGTGCTACATTGATTGGAACAAATGATCATTTGAAGGCGTGATGTCCGGTGATCAGTACGCCGTGTGCGGCAAAATATCTCAGTCAAGTTATAATAGTATATCTTTGACCAATTTCGCCACATGAGGCCAAAATGAGCATTTGTTCGGCCTCATGTGGTGAAATTGATCAAAGGTACACTATTGTAACTTGGCTGGGATATTTTACCACACCTGGCGTACTTGCCGGACATAACGCCATTAGATTATCATTTCGACGCGCAGCATACTTCGTCCGACAAAAAATTCAGAAATGTCGAAAAAATAAGAAAATAGTTTAATGAATCTTTCTTCAGTAAAGACCAATCTTTCTATCGAGTTGGAATTTACAATTTGCTTGAAAGATAGAGAAAAGTATTGAAGAATAATAATTACTTTCATGATTTCGACAATAAATATTAAATTTTGTAAAAAATAATGCATTATTTATTTATTTAATAGAATATAATTATTATTAAATTATTATAGTAATAAACTTTGCTTATTTAGCTTTATCAAATTTAAAATTATATATAAACGACAAAACATTATCATCGTTCAATAAATGTTATAAAATACATTTTGCGATTATTGATTAACTTTCGCATCATAACGTAATTGAAACTGATTGAATTCGGGACGCAATCGTCTCCACCTTTAAAGTGTCGTGCACGTTATTGGCAATAGATTAATGAGACGTCCTCGGCAGTCGATCAATTTCTCCAATACGATGGGTAACCACGCCTCCATCGAACTGTCACTTCCCTCTCGATCATTTCAGATGTATGTATTTCTGTTCGTGTTGGAAACGCGGACAGATATCGAGAACGTTTCAGAAATCAAAGAAAGTTGATCTATCCTGGCGAATAAAATAAGAATTATGGAGAGTGAGATGGTAGTAAGAGCGAGCAAGCGAGAGAGAGAGAGAGAGAGAGAGAGAGAGAGGGGGATGAAGGAAGGGGAGTGAATTGCGATATCGAAATCACTGCAAGAGATTGTGGCGAACCGCGGGAAATAGAGTACGCCAATGAAGAAGAATGGCCACCAAATTCCCGACAGGTTCTTTATTACTTCTTCGCTGTGGGTTCCTGCTTCGAGGTTAGTGGAAGGAAAAAACGAAAAGTAAGTCGCAAACGAATTTCTTCCGTCAAACGGCGCGAAATCTCCTCCAGAAACCGTCTGTCGTTTGGAATGCGGCGAAATGAATGAGGGACTTGGACAGGGCACTGCTAAATGCTTTTTAAAAGTCTTCATCAGTCAGTTAGGTGTACGAGCACGCATTCCCAGACGAGCTGAAAACGTGCACGCGACAAAAAAATTAATTAACTTACCCTCTCTTGATTCTATCATGAATGTATTTAATCATAGAACAACAAAGTTGAGAAATTCTGTATCAAAAGATATGGTCAAATATATTTTTCTTATAATATATGTATGTAAATGTCCTTGTTTTATTTATATTTTATTGATTTATGGAATCAATTGTTTTTAGAAACGTTTTGAATATTTTGGAAACATTAGAATGCGTAAATTTAAAGCATACAAATATTTCTTTTTAAATATTTTTCATACTGCTACTTGAAATAGATCGATAAATATTTGTCGAGCATTCCAATCGGGATATCGAAAAATTTGAAATTACTTCTATACAATTTCTATACATATTGTATACGCTCGTGTTTACACGAACGATTTTCTACATAGAATATAAACTGGGTCAACTGGATACGAAACAAACAGATCGTTTTTTCTATTTTGATGCTTCGTATAAAAAAGATTCATGCTAATTTAAGTTTAAAACTTTATATATTCAACGAAATAATTAATAGAAATTAATTATTTTTATTATTACATTTTTTAATATGATCAAATCGAAGATTTATTGCATGCGCTCATGTTTAGAAATTAAATCCAATTTCTTAGAGAAGAAATCAGTTTTTATAAGCAACAATTATTATGTGTCATATATGTATATTTATGTAAATCTACTAATATAATAACTGTAGAGCGGGGAGACTAAAATTCAAATAAATCGTTGTACGGAGGAAGAGTCAGAATTGCAAACTAAGAATTATCTTGTAGAAAAGTTGTAAGGCGAACCGAGAGATATCTCGGGGATAAGTCAGGAAGAGCGGATAAAACAAAGAGGATATTGTAGAGATAGGTGTCAGGATTGCACTCACAATCAGTAAAATAACCAGATTGCACAAATACTCTTTCATTATACGTCGCGAATACATTCGGGATCACGGGACACGACATTGTACGACGGGTTTCTGGTGGGCAATTGCAGATTCTATATAAGTTACATATAGGTTTCGGAAATTATGGTACTAGCAAGGGGGGAAGTGATTTTATGAAATAATAAGTTGAAAACGTAGAATTAATTTTTTTACATGAGATTTTATTTTAGGGAAAATCAATTTTAATTAAATATTCACTGGATACTATTTCTCGATTTAATATTGTAGATTTCGTTACAGACTACTATCTCTGTTTCGTGTTTGTGTTTATTGTATTGGATAATTGAAAATATACAATAAAACAGAATATTCACGCACGATGGATTTTATTACTTTATAAACTGTTGAAAATATTATCTAAAAACAAAGTTTTATATGAAAAAGTTTCTTACATTTTCAACTTATTTTTTATAGGATTTATTTTTTATCGCTCCTTTTCATTTTATTTACAATTGTCAGAATATTCTAAATGAAAAAATAACGCAATGCCTGCGTGAATGTTGTCTATTACGCCCAAGACCATTTTCGTGCCTCTTTGGCTTCTCCGTTAATGTGCATGCGACGACAGAGTACGAGTATTCTATTTCTTTTTCTCGATCATATTACGTCTTCACCCTGCGGTGGAACTAGCCGGCATGAATCAATAGAAGCCAACACCGCGAAGTCGTATCTTGGAACAAGAATGTGGCAGCTAACTACCGTGCCGATTTTAACATAAAGCGAAGTCGCGTTTAATTATACTAAAATAGTATTATCTCTGTTAAGAACTCTTTAATTCTTTTTTTTATTGTCGTTGATATAGTTACCACCGATACGAATCACGCATCTGTCATATACAAGGTGTCTCGTAACAATGCTTAAGGGGAGATTCTTAAGATCATTTTAAGACGCGAAAATCGTAACCAAAACGTCGATAAATATCAATAATTTTATCTATATCTTTATTCGCGTAATCTTTATATCGATATTAACAAAAGGCTACAATTAGCTTTTGCGTTTAGCACTTTGCGCTGTACCACGCCCAAATTTTAACGCGCAAATTTTAGACGATGTGATTCCCTAACTTCAAATACTTATAATTAAAAAACTATTGTAATCACATTTAAAACTATTATAACCAATATACATTTTGCTATTAGAATTTTCGCCTCAAAATGATCTCAGGAATCTATAACTCTTAACGTTATTACAGTCGTTATGGGACACCCTGTGTATATCTACATAGCGTGTTATGTTACCATTTTTCCACGCTAATTATTCATGTGTCATCTCGTATTTTTTGCATTTGCAGCCACGTTGACGGATATTTACTCGGATACATTTTGTAGCGTGAACACCATACGAATATAAAGCCTTGTATGTTGAGACAACGCACCTGACGATATCGATCCACGTAGTGCCTCATTTAAATGAAGTAAAACAAGCACGAAATCGAGAATTCATGAATTCAAAGGATAAAATATTTGTCGCATGATTTACTCTGTAAATCGACGAAGCGTTTTCAGCTTTAATTAATCTCCGCAGGCATTATTCTGAATAAAATACAATTCCATCGGCTCTTTTGCAATTTTTAGATTGACTTAAGTCAGATCCAGGCTGAGCAAACTAGTGTGAACAAATACGAAGGAACAATTTGCTTCAATGAGCAAGTTGTTTATTCGTGTTTGTTCACGCTCATTTCCTCAGCTTGGATCCGGCTTTAGACGATATTTTTGTGAGAAATCGATATTTCAAAAAAATCGATATTGTACTGTATGTATTTACGTTAGTTTTACAATTATGATCTACATTTATAAATATACGACAGATAATATTTAAATATAGATTATAAGCGTAAAAATTTTTTACGATTATAATCTATATTTATATATGTCATCATGTATAATATATGTCATCATTCTGAACATGTATATGAAATTGTTCGAAATGGATTCCGACCGGAATTATTTCGTTTTATCTAAAAAACACAATAGAAATACATAGGAAGTAATTGAACAATTTCGATCGGAATTCATTCCGAATAATTTCATAATACATGTTTTGTATAAATGACAATTCTACATGGTCTCTTCGTGTTTATGTCGACATAATTTTACAAATGCATCTTTGCCTCGATGACATGCTACGTCATACTGATTTGAAAGTAAAAAATCTATTAATTTTTCGTATTTAGTTTAATAATAAACTTCTTTCTTTTTTTGTACAAGGTATTTTTATATTTTGATTCTGTTGCTTATCTACGCGATTGTTATTTGAATAAAACAATCATGGATAACTATTTACGAATATTTGTATAAATATAAGTAATTTACTTATATTTATTCTTGAAGCTACAAAACTATTTTTATTTTAATTTGCATAAATCTCATCCACTATAAAAATGAAAGAATTTTATTCTTTGTAATTGAAAAACTAGTGATATGATTATTATATTAGATAAAGTTGCGTGAGATTATCTTTTATAAATGATTTCTACCAAAAACCTTCGTACATTTTTAAAAATGTTATATTTTTCGTTCTAAAATAAAACAGAATACCAAATTATTGATAATTTTTTTCTTGTTTTCTTGAGAGAAGCTAATTTCTATTGCTCCATATAGATAAATACTATTTCAAATCTTTCAATTAATAGTCAATAGTGATTAATAGTATTTATATATGAGTAATGTGCTGAACAGATTAGCAGAGAATATTTAAAGCGATACGTTATTTCATTTTAATGCAGGATTATTCAGTTAGTCAAATTATTCTATCAGATTTGCATATTATCGGTTTATATGCCAATTCATTACGCTTTACCTCTAACAAATGTAAAAATATTAAAATCTACTGAATTGCATTATTAATCATAGCACGATGTGAAAAAGATGAGCTCTTTTATGACGTGGTATTTCGTATATAAAGCATGGTACATACGTAATTAATTATTATAAATAAATAAACACTTCAGCTTTAACAATGCACAGGAACCGAACCTATACATTTTGGCAGCTGTTTGTTTCTCTCTGACGCATTTGATGCACAATACACAAATAATAATCTTTAATGCCCCAATTCCATCAAATTAATGCCCGTGCAGTGAACTGTAGGAAATTAATCCCCAAAATTGTTTATTTGGAAACATTATATTTTGTTTTTGTTGAAATTAACATAAAACCAATATTGAAACTTGGATACTAGAAAAGAGCGGGAACAAAATAATTTAATATTACATGCATATATAATATTGTTATATCTTTTATGATATTTTAAGCGGTAACGATCTCTGACTCTTCCGTCTCCATATCTATTATAAAGTTACAATTAGTCATGTGTAAACGCAGAGATATATCCAAATCTACAAGTAACATTTTCTTGTTGCTATTCTGGTCTCTCTATTGTAACTCTATGCCAAGCTAGTTTACCAGCAATCTGATAATTACGTTTTCATTGAGGTGCATCGATCATTGCCTCCGGCATAGCGCAGTAAATTCAACTGGTACTTGCAAATTACTATTAACAACGACACTATTTTGACATTAGTAACGCTGGAGACTAAACACACAAGACTAAAAATGCCATATTTAATCGAGACGATATTTTGTTTATCATTACAATGTATTATTGACTGTGTGTTGTGTTGAATAAAATTCAATAGAATACAAACATTAATCAGAGCTATTATAATCCAGCTATTATAGCTGGGTTATAATAGCTCTGATTGATGTTTGCCTGATAATATTGTTCTTTGTCTTGAAACACAATTTTAAACCGAAACTGAAGTAGTAATATTACAAATTAATTTTGACAAGTAATTTAATATTATTAATGTAAATAAAAATCTTAAAAAGCTGTTAATAATATGAAAATAATGGATATTGTAAGTAATAAACACTAAATTTATTATTTTAAAAAATATAGTATTTATCGCTGAGAGCTTCTCTCAGAGATGTAAACCATTTAAATTAGATTAGTTATGTTTTAATTTATCTACTTTACACTTTAGAAACATTTTTAAACAAATTATTACTATATGTAAAGAAAAAATACATTAGGATTGTTATACTCGTTATTGAATCGAATGATATTGTTTTACAAAACGTAGATATCGACAGGCGACGTTGATGCTTCCTTAAAATCAGCAGTGTAAACACTGCGATATTTTCTTTAAATTCCGCTCTAATGCAGCAACTCACAGCATCACGATAGCATGTGATATGTACCGCCATCGATTCTTCACAACCATCTTTATCTTGTTCCTAGACCTGTTTAACAATGTTAATCATAAATATTAATTTTCAGTTTCTAGAACTCGTTGCTTGTGCTATTTATTCTTACTTAT
This sequence comes from Acromyrmex charruanus, assembly GCA_017607545.1. NCBI lineage: Eukaryota > Metazoa > Arthropoda > Insecta > Hymenoptera > Formicidae > Acromyrmex > Acromyrmex charruanus. The sequence goes on from JAANIC010001421.1 coordinate 93,136, forward strand.
TAAGTGTTGCAGCATAGCAATCTACTTTATAATTTCAGTGTTGCTCCGACCATCTGTCCATTCATTTATCCATCCTTTCGTCTATCCTTCCGTCTATCTATTTTTTTCCGCTTGTCCATTCAATTGTCTATTTGCAAAATTTCGGCTTAATTTTTTCAAATTCTGTTTTCAACAGAAGATGCTCAAGGACCTTAGGTCCTCCGAGGCAAAGTATGAATTAAATTAATTGATCATAAGAGAGAAAGGTCAAGATGAATTTTAACGAAATTCTTCTAATAGTTACAGGTTTTTCATTGCATCGCTTAATTATATCTGTTGCAAAGTTGTTTATTTTCTTGTCATTCTCTTAAACATCAGATACTTGAGTAATCATGTTTTAATAATGGAATTACTGCAGTCATCAGTAGTGGTCAGTACTTGTCAACATCCATCTGTCCTCGGGACTGACATCAAGTGTGACAGGAAATGCGAAACCTCTGGGTAGTTACAATCGTGATCTAACGCAACGTCTTTCATAGATCATCGCAATCAAAGCGATCGTTCACGCAATTGGAGGTTCTCGATCTGATATCCAGGAGTGGTCGCTCAGCAGGGTGATTCCAGATGGCTGGTCCACCACTATTTATCCGGACGGGAAGCGTAATGGCGGACGTACAATCTTGTTACTGCGCGCGGTGATATGGGCCGGGCCATAGTGATTCAATAATTCAGCACCACGCTCCGCCGCCGGCGCTATTTCGTATCTCGAGAGTACTGACCTATATGTGTACGGGGTGGCTACAAATGAGAGACTCAATGGGATACGGAGGTTCAGGGTAGACACCTCGTACGTTCGACCACTTCGTCGTCTACCAAGGTCCCCGTGTCACGCGGGATCCCTAGAAGCGTTTACCTTCGTTCCGTTGAAAGCGCATAACCCCGGCCAGGGTTCGCTTGCACGAGAACAATGAGAGTCCATCCTCACTGTGAAACAATGACAGAACGCGCTTCGGTTAACCTCCGAATTGGAGATCGCGTCGAACCACACAGATCCTCTCTCTAGAGCCTTTTGTCCTATAATTGTTAGCCTGGCAGCGATAAGGTTGTATCAAATGACGGGAAAGGAACTCTGCTGCGTATCGGGCCGCGCGTCGCAATGAACGTTATATCTACACGTTACGGTCGTAATACGTTTTAATGGCCGTATCTGCAGGCCCGCGTGATTAGGAGATAATGGTCGCCAATGGCGGAGACACGGTTGTCTCGATGTATATATCACGACGATGGGATAAATGTGGCGGAAGAATCGTCGTGCGACGGAAGTCGTGTCGCTCTACAGGGCTCATTCATAGCGAAGATTTCATCTCCGGCAAACCGTCATTAAGTGTTCCGGTATTTAATGTAACTCGCAGCTTCTTATCCGGCATCCCGCTGATTTGTTCTTCGACAAGAGATTTCCTCTGAATCTCGAATGAAAGTTAATCTCAAAAGGCATTGCAATCAATCTTGAACGCATGTCATATCTACGAGAAACCCATTCATATCCCGCGTCCACTTTTTATATTGATCCTAAGTTGGCCATCGAATTGATTCACAAATTTTCAGACACTTGATATATGGAGAATTATTTCATTGTTATTGGAGGACCAAAAGACGCTAAGGTGTTTCGAGAGAGATTGCAGGAACCTCGTTGCAACCTTTGAAGGGCGCCTAGTCGACGTTGGTCCTCGAGAAATCCTTCTGCCTTCAGGGCAACAAAGGATTTAGGATAATCCTGAAATCCTCGAGGTGTATACCAGTATATGTATAGCGCTAAAATGGAATTGCACGACGAAGCCAAAAAAGAATCGATGCTAGAACGATTCTCGCGACTGGTACTTGTATGTATAATCCAGAACGGCGAATCGATTAAACGCGCGTATTATATTGTTTTTCCACCGTATCGTAAAACCGTATCGGTCTGTCATGTTAGCACCTTATAATATCTTATATAGGACATGTTAGGAAGGAAGAATCTATCGAATATTGCATTATTCATGTAACTTTGTTATTTCAAACAGCCGACATTACGAATTTATGAGCGTCAGGTTTTATATCACCATAAACATAAAGCTATAATTTTCATGTATTATGTTAATATATTTTAGTCAAATTATCCGTTATTATGAGTGTTATTCATTATTATAGATATTATCAATTATTACGTGGAAAGAAGGATTACTGGCGTAAAAAGTTTTAGCCAAATGCAGATTTGAAAATGATTTTGTTAGACTATCTGAATAATTGTTTTGCAATACAATTATCAATGTTGTATTGCTAAAAATTGTCATGTTCTAGCAAGCATTTTGAGCGTTCTACATAATTTATATAATATTTCGATAGTCCAACAAAATTATTTTTAAATCCATATCTAGTTAAACCTTCAGGTCCTTCCACAAAAACTATTCATTCTGTGTGTATTAATGTGTTTATTGCTATTTAAAGATGTAAGTACGTATAAATTAATACTATTTTTATCAAAATGACACAGTTTAAGCAGTCCATTCCGATTTGACTTTTTTTTTTAATTGATCTGTGTCGTGTTTCATCAGTTAGAAACTAACCGAATTCACGATATTATCTTTTGCAGAGTTTCGAGGTGCATTCGCGTGCTCGATATTTTGAATCAAAATTGCAAATTACAATTGAAGTACTCATTCAATTCGATCAGTTCGACATTTTTCCAGCAACTGACTCTCTATATAGCATTTCGTTTTTCGCCAATTGGAACATAATCGAATTCGCGTTTTATCGATTATCTCTCGAAATTTTGTGTTTACACGCTTTCGCGTTTGCAACATGTTTTGAAAACAGTGTAAAAGATCGAAATGCAATTATCGCGGATATAAAAAAACTTCTGTTGCGGTATGTCATGCAATAACCTCCTCCACGGCCGTCTCATCGATATAAGTAAAACACCAAAAGTAATACACCTGTGTACGCAAGTTTTCATAACATGTTTTCCACATTAGCGATCTACCTGCCGCATGGCATAAAAAAAATACCGTAAGTACGTGATGTCGACGGGTGAATTCATTTCCGGTAGTAGCTCTCGCGAATACTCCCGCAGAAGTGCGCGGGCGCCTCTTCCACGCTCAATTCCCGCGAGAACGTCCCTAAAATAATCCCGGGCGCAAAACGTGTCGTTATAAAAATTCCATCGTCTCTCCTCGTGCCAACGACGGCACGAGGAGAATTTTGTGTTCCTCGTATGCCGACGTTTTTCTCTTCTTCAGCCAGCACTCTCTTGCGCGCCACCGTCATCGTTCCCACCGTCACGCGTTAAGCGTGCGAGCCCGCCGCCTCTCGTAAATCCGACTCTTCATAAATTTTTCATCGAACTTCGAGGAGGCACGTAACCATCCACGGTGCATGGCCCCGACAGGAAACTGCTCGTTCCTATCGATTTCGTGCGACTCGCCTACATTCCGCGCGCGCAAGTCGACTAGCATGACACATCACCTACGCCGTATTCACAAATTAATTGATAAATATGAGATGATGGTATAACACACACACATGATGATTGTCGACGTTAATTGTAGCACAATTAAGAAGGTACCGACAGGTATCTTGGATAAACGTTACCGTCACCGAGTCGCAAAGCCTGCGCCAACCAGCATGAAGGGAACTGACGGAAGAGTAATACTATAAGGTTTCCCACGTAGAGGAACCTTCCGCAACTCTCAAAGGACTGACTGACTGCAGCTCGCGAAGCCGAACAGTCGCGAATAATTAGTTACTTATAGTAGCAATTGTCCGCGATTCCTTACAAGAGGCAGCTTTAAATGAGCAAGCAGAGATAGGTTCATCTACTTCTTGTCTCTTTCTTGCCAATGTTTTTCCTTTATTTTGACTTTCGGCGAAAACGGATGTGACCTCGATTCGCGCAAATTATTACAACACGCGACGGATGAATTATAAAGGAATTTCGACGAATAATTTAGACGAATGTTGAGTAAATGTCGTGTGCTTAATTTAAGCGAAATGTTACGTATACGTCATTGTGGTAAGTGGAAACATCAGTTCTTTGTGTTAAATTATCAGGTTTCAAATGTCAAATTTAACCGTAACATACATATATCTTGCGATGTCAGTATGACAAAAAATATTTAATTAATGTATGAAATGTACCGTGAAATAATAACGAACGGAGAAATGGTGCTACACGTACATTAAAAAAACATGTCTTTTTTTTATCTTTTAACACTAGCAGATACGCGCTTCGCGCGTGTTATTTAGCCTCTGATTTTTTATTTTTATTACATTTGGTTTGAATATTTGAGAAGGTCCTAAAATGATGGAATTATTAACATTTATTTAGAAAGTTTTCCAATTTGGTTATAAAAATTGCAAAATTCTTTTACGCAATCAAAATACGTAAGAATAAAAGAAGAGGTCGATTTAATGAGAAATAAATCGAAAAAATTAAAATCGCATTTGATATCTGTAATTTTTCAACTTTTTTCGATTTTCTCATTTTATACTTTTTTTATGAATATCTTTAAAGGAATTACTGACGTCATCTACTTTATCGATCGAATGCAATAATTTCTATATCAATTTTTCGTATGCATTACTTTTACAGTTTGAAAATCCATCTGCAGAATTAAAATATAGACAATAACGTAGTTCGAACTGCACGATTTTATATGAAAAACGAAAAAAATTGGAAAATTACAGTTTTGTTATCAATTTTTGGTCGACTCGTAACAACATCTATGTATGCTTTATATAAAAGTTTTATGCTTCGTATGTATAAAAAAAACAAACTTCGTCAGGATTAGGAATTATATGAAAGAACAATACTGTGTTTTTAGAAATAAATCTAGGAGCTTTAATATAAGATAAAAAACTGTGTGAAAATTTTGTGTTATATGTGCATGTAATATTAATGTAATAATAGATTTATATCGATGTTTCGTAAATCGTATGTATTATAAATCACATGGTGAAAGAAAACAAGATGTATTATTGCGTATAATAGCAGTAGCAGTATGGAGGCAACCAATCAATAGTTGATCACAAATACAACTGCAAATTTAAAATGACAACTGACTTAGCGGTCAACTATTAGCAGCCACATTGCTTTTTAGCATCTGCGATTAATTTCTGATTATTATAGACGAGTGCACATTCATTAGAATAATACATCTTATTTTTTTCTATCACATCATGTGTATAAGTTGTATAAGTTCGATAAAACGATGGTTCCGTCGAAGTTCAGTCACGCCAGTATCTCCTTAAATGTGTAAAAAGATTTTGCAATTTGTATCAATTTGGAGAACTTTCTAACTTATGATAATTCTGTCATATTAGGATCCCTTTAAATGCATAAAACCCTCCGTTGGTAAGGTGAACTTTTAGAATATATCCAGTATGGTGGGATCGATTCGATCTCATACTTATTTTTCATCTATTATAATTAATTTACAAAATGAAAGAAAGAAATAAATAGTAACATAAAACTTTATCCTATGTTTATTTATAGATAAAATTTATAAATAAAAATACAGTTTCATACGTTTACATTTTATAAATTTATACTTTAAATTAAACAAAAAACGCTTTGACTAGTAGGGTCAATGAATCGTGGGATCATTTTTGTTCTAACTTTACCAACGAAGGATTAATATTACATCTTATTTTTATACTAAAACTTCTCGATACACAAAACTATCAAAATTTGTGATGACCTGACAGCCGTTCATGAAGTAAGCACAGCGAGAGAATTGGCAACAATAGTTGCTTTCCATTTACACACAAGTGAAACTGAGTCTGAAGTGAGCTCAGTATTTTATACTCAGTCAGATTAATGGCGTTACTTGCTTACTTTGGTAAAAAGTTATCACATGTTAACACAGGTTCATAATCTCACTTTGAAGTTTATGAGACTCACTAAAACACATAGTCTCGATCTTGTACAGATTATAGGTAAAAACCTCAGTTGAATCTCAGTTAATGATGCATTTCGATTCTCGACGAGAATCTCGGAATATCGTCTTAGAATTTGTCATTAAAAGAAACATTTCCGAGATTATCATGAATCATTTGTTTTTCTCGTCTCGTCTCAACGTCTTTATAACAGTTATAATTATATAATATCCTGTCTTATATAAATATTTCAAATAAATGAAACGAAATAGTCGATATTCTCGAATGTTTCGAGATAAAATTCGGGAATTTTGAGAAGCGAGAATATCCGTCCATCGAGACGAGAAAATTGTATCAACTATTTGTTTTTGTCTAAGCCTAAATCTCGGTATTGGTATTTTCTCGTCTCGTTTTTCTCGAATACATCACTAATTATCTCACTTATCAGAATGCAAAAGAAACGCATTCAACTGAGGTCACAAATGAGAATTATCTGAGAATCGATGTAAATGGAAAGTAACTAATACTTCAAGTATCGATTTAATGCATTTCTTAAAAATGAAATTTTATGAAATACCTGAAATATATCATCTGTATGCACTTGTACGTACTTATACAAGTATACGTTATATATTATACAAGTTTACGGAGGAAACTGTGTGAAATAATATAACGGTATCTCGTATAATTTCAGCGTAAAGGAAACAGAATAGCTCTTTTATCTTACAAACGCGGTTCGCGGTGTAAGCATTTACAAGTTGAATCGCCCTGGGCACATCTTGACGGCGAATAACATCCAGTTGGGTTGAATGTACACGCGAAACTTCGGACATTTTCGCTTCCGGAGGTTCCGGCTGGCGGGCCGATTAAAATTGACCGGCACACGCTGATAGCAGGTTACCGGTATGCGGCGTGTAACGTGCAACTCGAACGGTCCTAGCACTCGCGCATATTAAATCCACGGTGGTACACGATTTAACTCCTCTCGCACAATAGATTCGTTCCGCGCGAGTTGCCGCGTCCCGTAAAATCGAACGCAATCGCTCTACGCCGCGGAAACAATATCTCCCGCGGCTTCTCTCATCCACGCTTTTTCCATTCCATTCCTTTCTCTCTCTCTCTCTCTCTCTCTCTCTCTCTCTCTCTCCCTCTCTCCCTCTCTCTCTATTCTCGACCTCGGCGCGCCGCAGTTTCCCTTTTGCCGCCCCCAACCGCTCTTTCGTTCTCTTTAACATCGCGCCAGTGGCGGCGACGAGCGCTTTGAACTTTTCCAATTTTCACGCGATGAGATTCAACTACGGAAGTGAATGAGACGTCAGTTGTAATGTATAGAAAACGATCCTTAGTGGCGTTTTATGGTGACGATGTTACATTTCCCTTATGTATTAACGAGGTGATCTCAAAGGAAAATGAGAGCAGATGTCCCGGGAATTTCAGATAACGCCAAAAAGCGCAAGCTTTTAATTTGATCATTTAAAAGGTACAGAGACTATGAATATATGTATATATGCGGAAATTAAAACATCGCGTAAAAATGCGTATTGCTTCGACCATGACAACGTACAATTACCAACGAGAACTTATCTACTGTAATTATAGTAGTATGACCAGATATTTCCGGATGTAAAATGGGACAATTTTGTTGGGTAGGAGAGGAGTAATAAATGTTCGCAATAAATAAACACTTCCTTCGTGGAAGAATTTTAAACACGAATTATTTGTATTTTACTACGCTCGTTATATTTTTCTATGCTCGTCCGATTAATAACCGTTTCCACCAGTAGATTAATCTCGATTCAATTTACTCTTCATTTTTTCTAATTTTTAAAATTAAAAAAAGTTGAAGGATAAGTTGAATCGATATTAAAATTAACTTGTCAGTAGAGAAATGGTAGAGAAAACTCTCTCGAAAATAATATGCAAACATATCTGAGCCAGGGCTCAGTTTCATCAATGTAAGATTAACTCTAATCTCGGTTTAATATACTTATCTTTTTTTTTTTGTATGAATTAAAGGCACCGTCAATGTTTTAATTGTGAATTTTGTTAGATAAATTCAAATCTATAAAAAAAAAATAAGTAATATAAATCTAACTTTTATGATGCAAAATTTTATGGCAAAAATTTGTTACAATTTTGACAAGTATAGAACTTTTTTCGATTTTTATATAATCCGGAACAATAACAAATTTGTTCTGTTTTATGAAGACCACTATTATTGACGGAATAGTTAAAATTCATATTGCCGGCAGAAGGTTAATATAATACGATGCGAACGTGTACCAGTGATTAATGATCAATTCAACGTTTAATTTCAGAATGCCGACCGCTGAGAGACATGATCACACCATCCATGTAGCCCAGGAGAAGTTATCCCAGTTCGACACGTAGGTAAGCAGCACGATAAACTGACCCAGGCTCGGCGACTTCAAATTCAATTGCCGGCCTGCCACTTAACATGCCACGGGCAACGAACCGCAAATTCTTGCGCCGCGCAGCGCAAATGCGGTAATTCCATTAAGAACGTTCGTTAAGCGCGCGGCACGAAAGAAAGATTTCCCGAGAGTACTTAATACTGTAACGAGTTTGTCGTAGCGGCGTGCGGCATGCTGTTGGCGACGTGAGCGTTCCCGTGAAATACTAGAAGAGAGGTGACGAAATTTCGGAATTTCAGTTTCGAAATTCGTATTCTTCTGTCGTGGATACGCACAAGAAGAATCCTATGTTTATACGCGGCACTGTACGCTGACAATTGTTAAAATGTAATTGAATATGCATCATAAATAAGCTCGTTGCACTTTGATCTCCGCTCTGATGAACTCTAATCTAGGAGATGACGATACACATGAAAGTGGACCATCGGGCGCTCACTCGCTTATCCACCCTGCGGTAAGCTTCTCACGGTCCCAGATTTACATTTCGGGGACACGCATATATACGCTTTTCGCAATTGAAATTCAATTTATCAGGGTTTTGCGCGAGCGAACCGCGGTTAACTTTACGCGGATGCGCGGCTAGTAGCGAAGAGGACGAATAAATCCGCGCGTGGTTTTACTCTCGGTGATTGACTCGATTGCCGGTGCTTCCGATTTATCTATTGACAGCATATACAGGTAAATACGCGGACGAGATGCTGCCATTTAGCCGAGCCAATTAATTAACACGCGCACTGCTGCCCCCTTTTTCATTTCAATACGTGTGCTCCCATTATACACGCTTCGTATATCGGATATCGAGGTCGAAATGTAGAACATTATCTGGTAGTCAAAGTTCGTACCTCAACCACTGCTTTTGTATTCTCGAGTTATGAATGAACACTGTTTCTATAACGAGGTATCGGAAATACGAGTATAATATAGTCTTTATTTGTTTCTTTATCTCGTTTCATTTAAGATTGTAATTTTTATAAAGCAATTGCATTAATATAAATCTCTTAATATAAAATATAACTAAATTTTGATCGCACGAGTTACATCTTTATACGCATATGTTTGTATAAATTTCCGACGATAAAAAAAAGTTGCGGATTAGTTAATGTGATTAAATATGTCGGTAACAATAATAATGATTACACACTAATTGTGATTTAATAGTATGTATAGTAATTTATATAATATGCGCGCCAAATGTAATTAATTTGAAATAGCGCTATCGACTCTACGGTCTAGTAATCACGAAAATCGAGATTAGTTGAAATGACATACGGATTATCTCGCAAAGTAACTCTCAATTCATTATTGTGTATTTAATATCTCATGTTTAGTACGCATTGGCGAACTATTGTGCGGCACATCTATTCGATATCTAATTTTCATGAAATTTCCATTGTTATGATCACTACGTGATTCATAACTAAATACTTCGTTGATATCTGATGCAGAATATTATGCGTATAGAATAATCGGAGCGGAGGAATAATAGAAAAATTTTCAATTAGGTAGGCAATTTTAAAGATTCAAAATTACCGAGAGAAAGAGGGAAGGGAGGGAGAGACAAAAAAAAGGAGAGTGAATATAGAAATCGTCAAATGAATGAACGCACGCACCGCTTGCTGTAATAATTTGCTGTAATAACTACGGGCGGTTACATGCATATCAATGCCAATATTAACTGATTTTAACCCTCCGGAGGTAATGCTAAAATCAGTAACATAGTTACTGATGCTGGCTATGAGATCCATTTAATTTATATTAATTAACACTAGAGTGCTATATGGATACGTAAATTTTGCGTATAGCGAGATCATTGAGCACTAATCTATGCTTTCAATGGTATTACAAGATCCAATCCCCTACTAAAAACTTGAATAAGCGGAGAATATCTTTTAAAAATTTTGTCCGTTTTTTTTTATATCAGTCTGGGAGTAAGTGTTATAACAGAGATCGTGATAAATGATTTAAATTTTTAAGCATTTTTATATTCTTGTTTTGTGTTATTATTTTATTTAAGTGTATGAAATACACACACACACATACACACACACACAATTGAATTGAGCTATCATTTAAAGGTTAATATTGTGCTTATTTTTGCTGTGAAATTTAATATTGTGTTTATTTCTTTCTTTTTAATTAGATTATTCGTGTTTATAAAAATTTAGATTATAAGTATTTCGTTATTAACAATGTGTAAAATGTGTGAAACACTTGTGTTCTATTTATTAAAAGTAGCTTATTTTTATGTGCATATTTTTTACATATTGATAGCGATGTACAATATCACAATAGTCTTCTATGGTTAAAAAAGACATAAATTAATTTCAAGGAACTAAAATGACATAATTCGTATGGAAAAGAATAAATATTAAAATATATTTTAATAAAAATAATCCAGATTTAGAGATGTAATAATATAACATAAAGAAAATTGGATTGTTTGACACTTTTGACACTTTTGACAAATAGATTTATAATTGATTTATAATGGATCCAATAGCTCTGGAGAGTTGAATCTGGCGAAATTCGATGTACGTTTCGCCTGTGTCGAAATGGATCTGATGTCGCGTAAACATGGTTAAACAGCGAGAATAACCGGCTCTCTCGTGTGATTTCAATTATTCCCGGCGCGCGCCCGATTTCGGCGTTGCGCAATTAAGGGAGAAGGGCACGGTATTGGGATCTTGAATCAAGACCACTCTAGGTTTGCACGATGCCAATTACGTCTCTCGATCGTCTTGACTGGAACGGTCGCTTTCTCCATTTACTTCGGCATGTAGGTGTGCCTACCTACCTATTGCCGCCCGTCATGTACATCCCGGTCGATTTACGATCGGACGAGAGAAGCGGGAGAGCGGGAGAGCGGGAGAGCGAGAGCACGCCGACCAGAATTTCATTTCGTTGGAAGTACATTCGGTATCCTCGGGGAGTCGTCTGTGCCCGCTCCGCAGCTTTTCCGGCGAATTTAAAGGATGTCCGTCATCTTGACGGATCTCACGCACCGTCCCTCGACGCCGTAAAAGTGGATTTAAAGGGATGTACGGCCGTCGCGGGGACACGACGGAAATGTAACCATATTGTATCGACACGACGGAGTTTCGTCGCGCCACTTGTCACGGTCGCTACTTCGGAGAAGATCTCTTCTTGTCGTGCTCGTGGGAGGTGCCGTAACTCTACGCGGCTCACTCGTTCTGCGAAATACCGCGGCTTTTCCTTTATCCTGTGCGAGATAACCGAGAAATTAGGTTGCCGAGAAATTACGAGGAGATGATACGAATGCATTTTTAAAGTCGATAAATGAAAATACTCCTCATGTTACCATGTACATCAATTATTTACATGCTTCCGATCGTATCGATAATTCAATTAACTTGAAATTGTAATATGAACATGGAAATAATAGGTATTTCATATTTTCAGGCCGTTTTCAGATAATCCGGCAGTGGTATTAGTAACTCGGTTTATGTTCAAATACACAATTAAATTTCAAATTAATGGTTTGATATATTTCTGCATGTCGTTTGATTAATTTGAAATTTAACCTGTCCAGAAGTAAAAATATTTCGTTAAATTATTTAACTACAGTTAATTGAAATTATTCGAAATGCATAAAAGTATGTATTTTTTTTTTTAACAGAATCTTTCAAACATTATAACGAAGCCCTAATGATTTTCCTGCGAGTTTGCTATTATCGTCGAATTTTTCTCTGTCTATATCTAAAAGGTAGATTTTTTTTCTCGCAGTCCGTTCCATATTATATTCAGCATCACGAACAGCACACGGACTTTGTAATGATCATATAACTTGTTAATGGGAAGGGGGAAAGAACGGGGAAAGACGCGGATATTCTCGAAAATTCGTGGATACATCGGACAATCCGCGGCTTCGCGTTGCGGTAATATCGTGCGAAATTATGCGGAAAATCGGTTCATCATTTCCTGTGTGATCGCTCGCGTTGACCTTAATATCCACAACGCCACCAAGGTGGAAAAGAGGCCGCTCTATCGTGATTCGATGCTCGAACGGGCCGCCATCGACAATGGGAAGTGCATTGCCAATAGCGTAACGCGGCGCGGCACGGCATGCGATCGAGGATATCGCATGGACATGATATGTGCACAGCTGTATGCCACCCCCGCGAGAATGTATGCGTCTTCGTGACCTGGCAGAATCGCACGGCGGATCCAGCTTATATTGCATTCGCAACCGCGAAAGTTTCGGAGAGCGGGAGAGGAAGGGAAGGAAAACCGGTGGCTCGCGACACGATATATGCGAAGCGTTATGGTCCAGATAAGGCCATGTGGTTTTGCTCGCGTACCAGTGCAGCAGTCCACTAGTATGGCAGTAGGAATACCTGCCTATCTACATGCTTTACCTGATACGATTACTGAACGAAAAACGTGAAACGTGTCCGAGAAAGGATAGAACGTACAGTACGATTACTCACCTTGAAGAATACATAGAAGGGGGAATAAGGAGCTTTGAAAGGATCATGAGATGATTGACACGTGGGTAGAAGACGTGCATGTATTTCAGGTCCATTTTCAGGAAGTAATTTACAATAGCTGTCATGGATGATTGGATCTCTCGGTTGGTCGCACTGTGCGATAGTGCGATAAGTCTATGATAGAAAGCAAGAATAAATATAATAGAATCATTCTATGTCATTTCAACCAGGTTGGTCGTTTAATGTAATGTAAAAATTACTGAACGTTATTGATTTAAAATAGTTACTGCGATCAAACAAAAATTTTGTTTTAATTTTAACTCGTAAGACGTATGTATGTAAGTGATAACATTATCAAATTTTTAGAAATTATGAAACGGTCAATTTGATTAAAATAGCATGGAATTATTCCCTAACGTGATGAGAATATAAATTGTTACTGATAGGGTTGTTGGTGGTCAGGGAAAACTGGGAAAAATCAGGGAATTTATTAATCTAAAATTAAATTACTGTAATATCAATTCTAGGTTTGAACTTTACTTCTTTAAATATCATTAAATTATAAAAGTTATAGAATTTTTAAAATTTTTCTAGAAAGCATTGTACCATCTTTATAATATTTCAGTAATCATACATTTTCTAAATTCAAATGGATTTATTATGAGATGTTTCGAAATTATGTAGGATTAAGATAAAAAATGTCTACTTAAGACGATTAGAACATATGGTGTTTTAGTGAGAAGATTAAATTTTAATTAAAAAATTGTGTGTGTGTGTGTGTGTGTGTATGCAGAACAAAAATTTGATGAAATAAATAAATTAAAAATCAAGAAATTTAAATTTATATGAAAAAAGATCGTTGAAATAAAATAAAAAGATAACTACTCTTTTTTCAGAAGTGAGTTTCAAGATTGAAGATTTTAAAAATACTTTAAACAGTACGATACAAGTTTTGCTTTATTTTGTCATTTTTTTATTGTATTCGTTTATTTTTTATTATATTTTTTGTTTCTATAATTTAAAAGTTTTTATATCTTTTGCTTTGCTTTTTATTCAGTGCATTTTATTTTCAGACTTCAGTCAGAGAATAGTTAGGAAAACCTTTTTTTCTATTTTGCTGACAAATGTAATAGGATGTACAAAAAACGCGAGCAAAGAATGCAAACTAATTTTTATTTTAATTTCTGTAAAAGACGCTCTCTATGTAAAAAGATATTCGTGTTATTGTATAAATTATTCTACGTGTATAAGACAGACGTGCGAGGTAAACGCAATCGGGGAAAAATCCTGAAACGCGCAAGGCTACAGCTGGGCTTTTCGGTCGTGGCTGGTCGCAGTTGGTACATCGGTTATATAGGGTATAAGTATTTGCATCGGTTTATGTCAGAACGACAATAAAACATTGCTCGATGCACGGTTTAAACAAGCCAAATGAGCCATTAATAGAAAATGCCGAAATTTGTGTGTCCCGGATTCGAATAGAAATTAATCTATTTAAATTAAAGCGGCTCTGCGAATGTACGACGTTCCGACGGTCTCTGGGCACTCATAAATTACTTAATTAGCTAACGGGTGTAGCTCGCGCGAAAAAGTTAGATAAATAATGCATGGTAGCAAAATTGTACTTTATTAACTTCTGCAAAATCATTATTTGTCACGGATTCCGTGCGTGATGTACAAGCTCGCATTTCCTATTACAATATTCTGTTATTAGAAACAATTGATTAAAGACCTTTAAACATTATTCACGTAGGTACCGCGTGAAAAATTGATAAATGTAACTACGATTCAACAACACGATAATTTATCGATCGTATACGTGAGAAACGATCGGGCTGCCCTTATAAAATATGATAAGGCCAGCAAAGCGCATTGAAAGTATTATTACGAGCTATATAATAGCGCGTTCCATGCTGTATCCACGCCAATAATAAGTGACGTAAAGTGCCCAATTGATCGCGATCTTCGCCAGTTTCGCGCGAACGAGACCACTTTTCTGAGCCAACGAAGCTGAATTAATCGTCGCTCGGCGCCTCACTTGGCGTTTCCGTCAGCGTGAACACGACGAGCACCTCTTACGCTTTCCTTTCACGTCCGAAAGAGCAGCGATTTATCGTCCCTTATTTTCACATCAACCAGACAAAGCGAACAACGCACACATACAAACGAATCTCATGTTTTCGATTCATTTCTTAAAGAAGAGATTTCAAAAGCCACCCTATGTAATCAGACTTCTCAATAGCTGGTTCTTAATGCGTATTTAATTATTAATTCTTCAACGGTATCTATTGTTCGATAATTGCAACAGTGCTCTTTTATATCTCTCTTACCCTTTTCAATGTATAAAGTATTAATGGTAATCAGTGTAGCGTATAAAGAATACAAAGAATCTGAATCATTTTAACCTTTTTTTATTATTTAATTTGTGAATTATTTTAACTTTTATTGATTGATTTTTTTAATTATACGTCATTAATTTTATACAATATTATAAATTTTCGATAAATATACATTTGATTATCTCATTAAGAGAAAAAAATGATTGCGATTATACTTTATTATTTTCGGTGCCAACCATATATTTTTTGGTAGAACTATAAATATTACTACTAACATTATAACAGTATAAAAGTGGAACTCTTAACAATAACTATTTTACCATGCAATTTAATAGTCACAAATGCCCAAACATTTTTCTCTCAATACAGAAGCTAAGATTCGGGCATGCCTCAGACCG
The DNA here is from genome assembly GCA_017607545.1 of Acromyrmex charruanus. Classification (NCBI taxonomy): domain Eukaryota; kingdom Metazoa; phylum Arthropoda; class Insecta; order Hymenoptera; family Formicidae; genus Acromyrmex; species Acromyrmex charruanus. Next base: position 108,648 of record JAANIC010001421.1, read on the forward strand.
CATGTTTGCAATTCTTCACCACTGCAGTCACATCACTGTGCATCTAAAAAGACAAGCGGCTACAAAACCATTGTCGATTCAATCTATGTCAAGCACGTCGTGTATCTTTGCCTCCCTTGAGACGTGTTTGCGGTGGGTTGCACTCGAGGGAAGGTGTTCCAAAATGTGTCTGACATTGTCGATCTCAATTTTCACGAATTTAGATCGACTAGCAATTCTTATCAATTTCTTTATTCTCTCTTCTACTTTTTATCTAGATCTATTAAATCTAGATTTTTAAAATAGATTTATTTCGTAATAACCAGTTAAGTGACTGTGTTGAATAATTAAACAATCAGTTAAATAATAATATTGAATAATTAAATCTTTATACTTCATAAAGTTATTTTCACTGTGCCTTTACCTTTTACGATAATAGTTAAAAGAAACATATTTTAGAACGCTATTATTTTTTTACGAAAATTATATTTTTGTCTATGTAAAATGTAGAACATTCACCATTACTTATAGTGGAAAGTAGTCTCGAGATAAAACGAAAGATTTTAAAAAAACTTACTTCTCTCTTTTGGTCTATCTTTGTAAAGCCTTGCAAGGTGTCGAGCGATCGAAATCCATCGAACGTTGTTGAACCAGGATCGCCGCTCGTTCGCCTGTTAATCGGCGGATGTACCGACAAGACATGCCGTCAGCGTGTCGGCACGTATGCCTGTATACGCTTCGTCGACGGCATGGGTTCTTCGAGGGTGAACCACGAGGACGAAGGGTCGGTCGGGAGGGCCTATTGTACTCAACCGACGCGATCTCCATGGGTTGGAAAGTACATGACTGTAGGAACACATTCAGGGGAAGAGAATGGCCGGACGATGGGGGCGGAGGTGACGACGAGGGGGAGGCGATTCCGAGGGACACGAAAAGAGTATTAAAGAGAACGCGAGGTCGATGCAGGGACGTGGCGTAGTAGTATGTACAAGGGGATGTGATGCGAATTCTCGTGAATGCACCGCAGCATTAGATTGTAGGGACGCTGAGCTTTGGTCCCATACATCCGACGCCATGGAGTTGCACCCTCGCGTAAAGAGAAAGAAAGAGAAGGCTAGCTATATATCGATGCAGTACACACTTCATATCCTCGGTTTTTATTATTTCACACGTACGATTGTGGTGGGGAACGCGAGCACAAAGCGAGTGCAGCGTAAAAGATCTGCGGAGCTCTGCCTAAGTTAACTCGCCGTTTCAATTACTGAAAGTTCGCCACCGTCGGGATTAATAGATGCACCGAAAGGAAACCGAACAATGCGGTTCTTCGATCTTCACTACTTGGGTAATGAATTCACTGGCAAGCACGCGCGCGCACATTCTCATTAGACGTAGCCTTTATCGTTAGATACACGGTAGATTCAACGATAGCCATTGCATTCATCCCATGGCTGGCTTCCATGGGCCCCTTCCACGATGAAACCGAACCCTTGAAGAACAAACAGACGCTATTCTTCGATCATGGATTCGACGAATATTTCATTGAAACTTAAATAAACGTGAATAAAAAAAGAGAGAGCTTACAAGAGCTTGTAAATAGAATAGAATTATTTTACCAATTACAGTCACAAAAATACCAAAAACTTTTCTCTCAGTGTAACTTAAATAAACGTGAATAAAAAAAAAAGAAAAAAACTTGCAAGAACTTTTGTTCACGTTTATTGAATTACTTGGAGAGAAAAGTTTTTGGTATTTGTAATTATAATTACGTGGTAAAATAATTATTGTTAGGAGCTCCAGTTTTATAGTTTTACTGCTATGATACGTTTAAAAACGATTATATAGATAATATCATTTTCGGAACGATCATTTCTTTTGATACATATATAGAACTATAAATACAATTATAAATTAAATTTAGACTAATATAATAAGAAATCAATTAAATTAAAGGAAGAATCTTATTTTCGGAGTGGATCTTACAATTAGAGCTTAATAACATTCATATTTAATTTGCAAATACATTTCTCAGCTCTATAAACTGCACGCCGATTTTGTTTATTAGACTTGAAATGCAATTATAAACTGAAGTTGAAAATAACATTTGATCGTCAATTTGATTCCAAAGAACTAATTACGAAAAATACAGTTTATATAGAACTGAAAAATATATTTATAATTTTACATATGAATACCTATTATCGGGCTCTCCAAGATCCACTGCGAAAATAAGGGAATTCTTTCTTTTATATAACTCATATAAATATAATATTATTATATTATATTATTAAATATAATATTACTATATTAACATAACAGAAATCATTTAATGGAGCTCCTGACCATAATATTTTACCATACAATTATAGTCACAAATACCGAAAACTTTTTTTTCAGGATATTTTTACAGTGGCCGATGGCAAATCCAGAAAATACAGATCCTTTCGAAATTAACGATAATAGCGATAATACTATTGTTTATTTATCAAGTTGAAATTTAGCTCACCGTAGTAACCATATTATATCTCGGATTTCATCTAGACTGGTGGTTATGGATTAATTTAACTTCATCACTCCTCTGTGTACCGCCAGAATTACTGTTCTCGCGTCTGAAATACGGGAAATCGTATTTCATATGTCTCACGTACTTTACAGCTATAACCGAGAATATGCCGACATTACAACTGATAATATCCGTCCCATAGCGTGTATTTCCGCGATCCATGCTCTTCCGTGCATTTAATAATCGCGCTGTGAAAGGCTGCAGGGTTCACATGAAGGACTCTAACATTCGAATGATAAGGCAAAGAGACGGAAACGATTGCTATGAGACGACGATGGTACCTATGGTGTGTGTACATCCGGCGACTTTTCCCGAATTACTGGGCCAACGCGGGGCATCGCATTACATTCCCATTTGCACTCTCATTCTAGCTCCTATTCATAACTGCTGTAATAAAGAGGCACCCTGCGCTACACCGTGTATATCGAGGATAAATGCGTGTTATTTCGTATCGTGTACAGATAGTGCTTTTCTCTACATGGTTTGTGCGAGAGATGCGTCTCGCTTCAGGCGATTTTACTTAAGTTACTAACGAAAATTAGACGTTTCGTGTATATGGCGATGGTCGGATATAAGTAAATGATACCATATTTCTGTTACTGCATAATATCGTATTACACGCGTATTTGTTCTTTTTGTATTAATATCCTAACATAATATTTAAAAAAATCATATTGTGTATTGTATTACTCCGTTATTTGATCGCTGCATCAACAGTTTATTAATTTTACTAACTCTTTCTCTCTATTTTATTTATTTTCTTTGTTATTTTTTAAATTTATATTATTTTTCTTATATTCTATATTATTTTTCTCTGTTTTCTTTCGATTACCTGTTCTTAGAAGACTTGCCCTGGAACAGTAATAAACGCTTTATCTATCTAGCTCCGTCTTTTATTACCTCTATAATTTTTATCTTCAAGAGGAATAATGCGAATTTTGTCATTCGAAGATACCCACATAATAGGGCTGTAAACCACAGAAAATCCTATCGAACCAGCGCCAGCATTACGTGTGCGTGGTCACGTGTGGATTAACGCATATAGACATTTCACTCTGCATCGGCTACATCGAGCCCATGCGTCACCGCAAAGCAGGTGCAACACATGCACGTCAATCAGATTTTCCGACGATCCGTGGACACACGTGGCGAACCGCATTTAGTTTGCCATTAGCATGTTTAAGATCCGCTAACGCGTTCGTTGCTATCGATTCACTTAGTTTGCAAACGATATCTCGCAAATGTAATCTCGCTCTCCCTCTCTGTCTTTCTCTCTCTGACGCATTTACACCCGACATCATTCCCGTCTACACCTCTGTTCCTAGACAGGAAAAGATGACGTTGAAGATAGAACAAGAGCGTTTTCCGCGAGGCGTATATTTTACGGCACAAAATTAGCGGCGCCGAGGTGGCGTCGTTATATTCGTGTCTGCAAACGAGACACGGAACGAAACCCAGAGTTTTCTATATCCGTCGTAGACGAATATGCTCGGCAATTTTCTCAAGTGGACGTTATTACGGCGGAAAGAACAAGGGGACGTACGAAGTGGGTTGAGGGTGATTATCGAAGATTGCGGCGTGTACGCGGGGTATCGTGAATGTTATACTGGGTCACGAGTCCCGATCTGTCGTGAGATTATGTCGCTACACTATAAGATCCGCCCGTTGTTGTACGGTTCCTTATTGTAAGCGTCCTTATAGCACGATTGCCATATTCCGACGTTAGCAATAGGTTGCTAACGATGTTTGGTCAAACGTGGACCGCAACATAGTTTAATCGAAGGCAGCAAAATTGACCATAGTATCGGGTCACATTACATGCTCTTCATTATGCGTGATCATGCTTATGACCAATAATCTCGTCCGATCGTGAGTTTCACTATTTACTGTTCATTGTTCCTTACCTTTCTTAATTTGTAAAAAAATTAATAATAATAAATAGAAAATTGGAAATAAGAAATTAATTATTATGATATATAAAATCTATATTACTTTCTTCTCTCTTCTCACTGACTTTTATATGTAATTGACATAATTTCGTATATACGCTACAAATACGTCATCAGAAAATTTAGGATATCACTGGACAATGTGATATAATCTTAAAACACATAATTTATAGTAAAACTATAAAATAAGTATATGTTAAATAGTAATAATTGTTTTTTTTACTTAATTTGTGTGTGTGTGTGTGTGTGTGTGTGTGTGTGTGTGTGTGTGTGTGTGTGTGTGTGTGTGTGTCTTTCTTCATAAAAATGATTATTAAATGTGAAATGAATAATATATACGTATAACATACGTAATGAAATGTTACTTAGCTAGGCCATTGCCGTATCTATTCTAACTTCCAAGATAAATTAGAACATGCCGTCTTCTTAATGAAAATAAAACAAAAACTATGACAGATTTTTTAACGAAATTATCATGATAAATGGCGACACGTGAGCCGTAGTGTGCCAGCGTTGTCGATCAAAATTAATAAAAAATTACCGTTCGTTATGTTATTACACATACCTATTCCCAGAAGATATTTCAGTATTGATCAATCGCTTTTGTCCTGATGTATACGATTTACATCAATATGTAAATGATTTATAGCACGAAATTATATTTATATTTACATGAAACTAATTGATACACAGAAAACAATTATTTCGATTATTATCAACCTTGGACAACGTTAAATAAGTTTTAACGCTATAAATATTGGCTATTTCCGGATTTTGAAAAACAATATTAAAATACATGTATTTATTAAACAAATGATTAAATACATAAAACAATCTTGGATCATGTTAAATAAATTTTAACACCATAAGCTTCGTTATAAATATTAGCTATGTCCAGCTTACGGAAAACATTTATATATTGTTAAAATATTTATTAAACATATGATAATTGATATAAAGCAATTTCGATCAACGTTAAATAAATTTTAACGCTATAGGTATTGACAGCTATTTCCAGCTTATGAAAAATAATATTAAAATATTTATTAAACGTATGATAATTGATATAAAGGCCACTTTAAACAATGTATAATTTACGACAGAATTAAAAATAGGATTTTAATAATTTTGTTTGCTGTAGAAAACGTTTGAAACATTAAAATACTCACAAATATCAAAATACTCTTGTAAAACGCGCATGGATATCAAAATATATAAAATTGTAGACACAATTTTGCCTCGATTTTTATCGAGTCATCTGTCAAATTATAAATCATATAAATAGGCTAACAATAGCGCAATAACTAGTGTTTTTTTTTTCTGTCTTCAACATACATATATATAAATGTGTGGCAAACATAGGCAATCGATTTTACGCCATTTATAAAGATTTTGAAGTAGATATTGTCTGTTCAGAGCTGATAACTGGTTCTAAGTAATGATGGCTCGATGAGGGAAAATGTGAGTGCGTGTTCAGAAAGCAAACAGCGCCGAAAAAGGGAGCAGCGCGAGAAAAATGAGAGCGAACGAGTTTACAGAAAGGAAGATAAAATTGAAGAGCGGGCCGTGATCGGGATTAATAAGAAGATCAATGGAACGTTCATTTTTTTTTTCAAGAAAGCTTTCGCGAGACATTTTAATAACTTCGACGTACTCTGAGATTTTTTATTGCATTATTCATCTTATGTGCATAAGACTTTTATTATATAACATCTCATATTTCTTAAATTTTTTAGAGTCAAATTTCACTCAAAACAATTAAACAATTAAAAATCTAATTCAATCGAACGGAAAATACTGTCATTCGGAATGGAATGACATTCTATTTTTCATAAAGATCAATTAACTCCAGTCCATAGTGAATGTTTTATTTGTTTGAAATGAAACAGTGGTCAAAATAGCTTAATATGAGACCAGGAATCTTATCCTAAAAAAATTGTCAATATACGTAGATTTGATCTTGTTAGTATTTTATCTCTAAAAGAAGCATTTTTTGTCGACAAAACGCAACATTGACACGAGATGACGATCAGTGTAACTCGTTTACTTCGGTTATCGAATTTCTTGCTTGGTGTATACTGTTTCCAATTGTAAGTGATCATTTTTTAATTACGAGTGAAAATATTCATTTCACAAAAAAGAGAGGAAGAATTCATTTCATTTGACTGAAAAGTTACTCCGATTTGAGCGATATGGTAATCACTCTATTTTTTCGAGTGGAATTTTATTTCAAGAAATTTAAAGAGTATAACTTTTAAATTTATTATTATTATCAGTCATATATATGTCATCAGTTTGTCAAATTTTATGCCTTAGAGACGCAAAATACTTTTATCATATTATTATATTACACGTGCTTGTATATACCAAGCATATTGCTTCGTATCCATTCATAAATCGCGGACACTAATTATCGGAGATGTATGAATCTCTAATCGACCAGAATCCATGGAACTGCAAAAATTAGAACGCTGACTGAGGTCTGTGAAATGATATTTTATTACAATATATTTTATTACAGAAGAGATACGTATGATAAGCAGTAAGCCCGTGAATTTTACGATTTTATTTGCAGTCGTGCGCGCGATATCGACTGTCGGATTCGTGTGATACATTATCAATTGTAATCCTTGCTTAACACACACACACACACACACACACACACACACACACACGA